>PVJD01000692.1:0-372260 GCA_004026545.1 Mormoops blainvillei
CTCCCCCACCCTGCCCCTTCCGCCCTCTGTGCTCTCACCAGAGGCTTCAGCAGGAAAGCCAGCAGCCCTTTGACCCACCTAGGCAGCTTCAGAATCAATATCAGGTCCCCCAGGCAGGGGTCCACGAAATCACCTTTGCTGGGAGACAAAGGGTCCAGTCTAGGCATTCCCACCCTGGCTTACCCCCACCCATTGCATCCCCCCCCATTTTCTACTCAGTAACCCTTGTCCACCTCCCTCCTTGCCGCACTTGGGAACCACTGGTCTCCAATCCCTTCATCTGCCTCCTTTCAAATGTGTGACTTGTTTCTGCTAATCCTTCAGGATGTCTGGGCTCCACCCTACCCCCAGTGGAGCTCCCCAAGGCAGGACTACATGTCACACTCCCTGGAACACTCACCTCAGAGCAATAAGGACTGAGGGCAACATTTCCCTGGCTAGGGCTTGATACTGAGGGCACCCTATTGATGACGCCAGCCTGGAGGCGCCAGTGGGGCTGTCCAAAGTGGGCCATCTATGATGTTTGTCTCTGGAGCTGTCCCACATTCTAGATCTCAGGGAAACGTCTCAGGCAGCTGATCCTGGGCCTCAATCCCAGGGCTAGAGTGAGGGGTAGCACCTTCTACTGAAGCCTAGACCATACTCGGCTACTGGGGGATGTCCAGTCAGCCCAGGCATGTCACCATGAGGCACCTGCACAGCCCTGTCCTCTGCCTCTGTCAGTGTTTAAGGTCTGAAAACATTCACGTGGAACCAGCTGCTCTAAAGGTGAGCTCTGCCAAGTCCCTTAAAGCAGGCCTAGTCCAACCCATTGACTTTACGGAAGAGAAAACCGAGGTTCTGCTTGAAAGGGAAAGACGCGGCTCAAGTCAGAAGGGCCTGAAGTCACAGCATGACGTCTAGGCCCCTGCCCTCCTGCTTGACGCTGCCCTTGTCTTTCAACCCTTCCCAAACAGACGGGGGCTTCCGGCCCATCTTCTACCTCCCAAAAAGCTCAGCTCAGGGCCAGGCCGCAGATGCCCGATCCAGCCTCGCCTTGCACCAGCACCTTTCCACAGTCTCCCTGGTAAAGTATTTCCGGGTGCAACCTGCAGTTGGAGCTGCAGCGTAGTCCCTGCCCAGAATGCTTAGTCCTCCTCTGTGTTCAGCTGAGGCCTGTCCCCTATCTACCCCCAGGGGGCCCGTCCTTGGGGGTCAGAGCATCCTGCTGCTCTCCCTGGGGCTACCCATGTTCTGACCCACCACAGGCCCTGAAGCCCATCGGCACTTACAAGTTCTGCAGGAAGCTGCCGCCGCCATCACTGAACATCCCACCCACCGACAGGGTCTCCAGAGCATAGGGTATGTTGCTTGGCAAGAAGGGAATCAGCTGCAGGGAATGAAAGGTGTAAGACCTCCAAACCTAGAAATCCTTGGGTCCCTCCACCCCCACACTGCCCAGGTGGCCTTGAGGATGGCCTGCACCAACTCTGCCACAGAGTAGCTCTCACTGGAGCCACAAAGGTAGCCTTAGTGGCCCATGAAAGCTCCCTGGAGCCGTACAAAAACTTGTCTGAGATGAGCAGACCCAAACCCACTGGCGCACCGTCTCAGGGCCCTGGGAACCTGTGGACAGTGGTGCACCATTGTTTGCGGTTGATGAAGCCCTCCCAGTGCCACGCTCACATGTCCCTAGCACAGGCTGAGTTCACCATCAATCACTTACCCCAACACTCCTGATTAGCCCTCTATATACTGATGCCACAGGGACATAGTTCCCATCCCCAACCATAAAACAAACAGGGTGCAAGGATGCCAAGAAGGGATGGTGGCCATGGGTGCCAGAAAGGCTTCCCTGAGGAAAGGGCCATGCCAGGACTTCTAGGCTTCCGCAGCCGTACCGTGTGGCCAGCAGCCTCAAGTCTCTGCTTGGTCTCCAGCACGGCCCGCTTCATGGCTGGCGTGGGCATGGTATAGTTGTCTGTCTCGTAATACCCCACACGCAGGGGCTGAGAGCTTGTATAGAGCTGAGGACAAAACCGAAGAGTCAGAGGTCAGGAGAGCAGAAGAGTCAGGTCAGGAGCCAAGGCAGGGCTCCCATAGACCGGAAGCTACTCAGCCTGACACAGCTGCCAGACTGCAGCCTGGATCCCCTGAAAGCTGACTGCCAGGAAGGCCAGCCCCTTTCACAATATATCTTCACAACAGTTCCACAGGTGGGCAAAGCAAGTATGAAGATTCCCATATGAGGAAGCTAAGCCTTCAGATCTAGATAGGGAGGTAGGCCCACAATGGGCCTGAAACTCGTCCAAAGCCACCCAAAGCAGAGTGACAATACTAGATCTGGAACCCAGGCACCCTGTCTCGTGAGCCGAGGCTCTGCATTCCCTCTTTCGAGAATATGAGTCCTGAATCCATGATAAATTGTTCCAGACCCTAGGACAAGGACCTCATTTCTACCTCTCCTCCCTTTCGGGGAGGGTTCCATGAACCACTGGGTTCAGTTAGAACATCCTCCTCTGCTGGGGCCGGGGAGCTCACCCATCAGCCCAGATTTCCCACCTGCCAAGAAACACCAAGGCTCACTCTCCTGTCCAGGGGCCCTCAGCCTTTCCAAGGTAACCTGGGCTGGGTGAGGGAGAACTGGAGCTTCCTATCTACGTTAATGTGACTTTACTATCCTCTGTCCATCCAGTTAACTTGACTGCTCCTGAATGCTTTGTACATAAAGAACAACTAATTTTATTTTTCATTCTTGAAAAACCTATCAACTCTTCAATAGAAGTATCAAATGAGTTTATACTCTAAGACTCCTTAAACCTCTCCCCTCAAAAATCCTCACCTTGCTGTGTCCACCAATCCTAAACTATTATTACATCATGATCCTTACAAACCCCCATGTTGAAATACCTGCCTTAAACCAGACTTTAAAATCTCAACAAATCTCCACACTCTGGTGCTACGAAGGTTCTGTTTAGGTAGCATTCTCCCTTACCACAGAAATTAATAAACCCAGTTTGGTCTGATCAACAGGCTGTTTTAGTGGCATTTTGGTGAGCCAGCATTCAACACTGTCCACGGATCCCAGCATTCTCTGGTAAGGAGACGGCTCTGCCTTTCACTGTCCTTAACTCACTCAGCATACATGCCAAGCACCACAGTGAAGGCTGGGGACACAGACACAAATACTGAAGAAAGGCTCCCGTTTGCTGAGGGCCGAACAGAGCAGGCACAGAGGTTCTCTCTCAAGTTGTTCTCGGTGCTGGGACGGGGTTTCTCAGTGACAGCAGCAGAGGCTGGCGCTGGAAGGCAGGGCCTGTCCTCAGTAGAGGTTCCCAGCGGCCAATCTGAAGTTTCTAAATGCAGGTAAGGGTTCCACCTGGTGGCTATCTTGGAAGCAGCAGCTGACCCTGGTCTCAGGCGGCTGTGGGTGGCTTTCAGGAGACAGGGCCTCCAAGGCCTGCCCCCACTGCCTGGGGGAGGCTCTCTGGGCTCCAGTGATACCGAAGCCCAGAGAGCAGCAGTGATACTGAACTCACCCCCACACCCACCCCTACCCCTGCTCACCTCCTCCCTGAAGGGCAGTGGGGGCACGGTGGGGTCCAAGCGGAACATGTCCTCACACAGTAATGCTCGCAGGCACAGTGCCAGGCTCTCCACGTCCCGGGCCATGGGACCAACTGAGACCTGTACTGTCAGGTGGGGAGGGGAGGGAAGAGAGATCACTCGGCCCCAGTGGGCTCTGGGGTTGTGTCTAAGCAAGGGCTGGGCCAAGAAGTGTGGGCAGAGACATGGAGGTAGGAACTCAGACCTAGAGTGGACTGAGGGCCAAACTCTGCCCCCACTAGAGGCAGGGGCCAAGGTGGATCAGGCAGAACCCCTCCCCCGCCCAGGGCACCAAGGGAACCGCAGACCTCACCTGCCACTTGTCCATAGATACAGCCCTTCAGGCCAATCTTGCTGGATAAGAAACACAAGATGTTGGAAACAGTAAAGAGCCAACCTCTGCCCCTCTCCACACCAATAAGCAGCTCAGAATTCTTACCACTTTAAAATTAGGAACCAGGGCCAGTGGTGCTGCGACACTCCCTCCCAGAAAAACCCCAGTGAGGAAACCCTTGCCTGCAGCCCAGAGAGGTGGGAAGCTGGGCCAAACTCACACCGCGAGAGTCCCAGGAGTCTCCTCCGCCCACCTCCTACACCATACCTGAGGCGGTTCGCAGTGGGCTTGAGGCCACAGATGCCACAGAAGGAGGAGGGAAAACGGATGCTGCCCCCGATGTCGGTGCCTAAGCCCAGGAGGGAGCCTCCAGCTCCAATGAGGGCCCCTTCACCCCCAGAGGAGCCACCTGGGCTCTTGAAGGAGCTCCATGGGTTCGTGGTCTGGCCGAAGAGGGGGTTACTGCAGTCATAGCTGGAGGAAGCAGGAATGGGTCAGCCATGTCACACTGGCACAGGTGACCCTGCCTTCACCCCACATCAGAGACCCAACCTGAACATGGACTGGGGGACGTTGGTGTGCACAAAGGGCACAGCGCCCTGCAGCTTCAGCACCTGCACCACCACGCTGTCACATTCTGCTGGCACCCCCTCATTCACGCTCAAACCCAGGGTCGAGTCCTGGCCCTAGAAGGAAAGACAGGCACCAAGAGGGACATGGCTGATGCGCTGGGGTCCTTCAGCAGCACAGGGTCAGTTCCCACCATGCTCTCACAGGTCAAGGCAAGGCATACCACAGTGCCCATGCAAGGCCTCTGGACCTGATGCTTTCTGAGGGCCCAGGGTAACCCAGGCCACAGAGCTGGCCGGCAGGGATGGGGCAGGCTCAGGCCTGATGCTGAGGCAGGTCACACCTTGTAGCTGAAGCACTCCTTGAGGCTCACAGGAACACCGTAGAGCAGGCCCTGCCTTGGGGCCTGGGACAGCTGAGTCTCACAGTCTGCCAAGTAGGTGGTTACACAGTTGGTCCCTTTGTTCACTTCTGAGGCCTAGGGGAGGGAGAAATGGACGCAAGACAGAGTGACGCTGGCCTTTTTTTAAAAAAATAGAAAGAAAACAAATTGTGGTAAAATATATATAACATAAACTTAGCCTTTTAAAGTATACCAAGGGAAAGTCAACACCATGGCCCAGAGCACAGTGGATAACCTGGGGCCCAACACCCACTTTGCTGGGGACATCTGGCCCCAGGCTCACCCTGGCTCTCTCTGTGTTGTCTCTGGTCTTCGACCCCGACAACACGGAGAGAGAGAGAGTAGTCCCAGGGCCAAGGTGCAATCAGGGCACTCAAAGGAATAAGATACTGGCATGAGAAGCTCCCCAGAGGGAATGAGTTGGGAGGAGGATGGCCCTTGGCCACTCCCCTCCCCTTCAAGGCACATCTCTGCCCAGTGAGGCAGACAGGAACCAGACAGGGGCAGATCCCCATCTCAGACCATACGGGGGGTCAGTAGATTCAGGGTCTAGCCTCCCAGAGCCCAGCGCACTCTCATTTATCCCAGGCCTGGCCCACATCTGCCCCCAGAAACTGTGCCCTCTTCCAGGAACTCTCAAATCTGATAATCAAGTAAATGGCGGAGTGACTGACTGATTGTAAAGGGGGTGGGAGCTTGACTGAAAGTAATGACATATTCATAGTGGCTGTCTGCCCCTCGGCCTTGCTGAAGCTCTCATACCACCCTCAACAGGGCCCTACAGCTGGGAGAGGCCTGGGAAGAATGAGGTACAGCTTTCAGTAAATATTCTTGTTCCTGTGAAACACTTAAGAAAATGTGTGTAGGTCCTGTTGTCACACTCAGGCTCATGAAATCTGACTCCAGGCTACCTAAAGCAGGAAGATAGGAGGCCAATTTATAACCAGAATGCTTTCTGGTGATCTCTTTCAAGAAATCATATACCCGTCACACTCATAATGTTATTTCAAACATATTTCTTGAGCATTTTCAACGTGAAAGACATAGTGTCCAGCACTGAGGTGCCAATACAAGACAAGCTCTGTCCCCAAAAACCTCACAACTGACATGGGAAAACGAAAAACAAGGCAGGCCCTATAATGCAATGAGAAATGTGCTAACTCAGCCTGGGAGGGAACAGGGGTCAGGGAGGCTTCATGGAACAGGGGATTCCTTCTCTGAGCCCTGAAGGCTCAGCCAGGGGGACCTGTTGCAACAAGCAGGGCAAAGAAGAGGGAGAAGAGCCTTCCAGAATAAAGGAACCCGACAAGAGCCGGCACAGAGCATGGCAGGCCCTGGGTGCTAGGGAACTGCCAACAGCTGAGCTACTGTTGATGCCCCAAGCTCCCGAAGGCATTGGCCAGAGAGGATGCTGGAGATGGAGCAGAAACGGAAGGGCGGAGCCTGAAGAACTGGAGACCCGAAAGCGATCTGGCCAGGAGGCTGGCGCTTGATCATGAAGGGGGATAGTGGTAGAGAACCAAGGTGGCTGAAGGGGGGTGGGGACAAGGGGCTGGACTGCAGAGAACCACAGAAAAAGAACAGGCTAGATTTGGTGACCAATAGGGTGGGGGCAGGAGAGAGAGGGAAATCTGGGCTGAAAGCCAGGTTTCTGGCTCAGACAACATGCTCAGGGTCCTCCTCCTCCCCATACACACAGAGGCAGCCTCTCTCTCCTCTCTCTCTCACATACAGACACACGCACACACAAACAACACACACACACCTCTGCAACTCTGGCTCCTTCTCTCCCAGGCAGCCCCTGGCACCGTAGTCCCACCATGGCCCTTAGCAGGATAAACTCCAGGCCAGGTTTTCCTCACAGCCTGTGTAGGAGAGCGACTGGAAAGAGCAGAAAAGGTCAAGGGCTGGCCCTGGTTGGCCTTACCTTTCCCAAATAGGTGAAGAGCACAGCCTGCGGGGACAGCTCCCAATTGTGTAACTTCTGCACCAGTTGAGGCAGGGTCAGGGCCAGCAGCGCCTCTGAGTCCAGGTCAGAGTTCTGGGGAAACACCTCAGATCAGTCCCGGACTCCTTGCAGGCCCTACACACCTGCAGCAGACACCTATGGCCCATGTCCTTATGTCCCCACACCTACTAAGCAGATGCTCGCTGTCACATGCCAATCCATGACACACATGCCCACCCACAAATCTGACACTGTGACCCAGCCAGGGCAAGCCCTTGTCAACTTGGACAGTACAGCTATTATCCCTTCAAGAAGCTTCCTGCCCTGGCTGGTGTGGCTCAGTGGATAGAGCACCAGCCTGCGAACCAAAGGGTGGCTGGTTTGATTCCCCAGTCAGGGCACATGCCTGGGTTGCGGGCTGAGTCCCCAGCAGGGGACGCGAGAGGCAACCATGCATTGATGTTTCTCTCCCTCTCTTTCTCCCTCCCTTCCCCTCTGTCTAAAGATAAAATAAATAAAATCTTTTTAAAAACAAAAAAACAAAAAGAACCTTCCTGGATGGGACACCCAGGGAGAATCCATGCTCAGGCTGATATTTTTTAATAAATTACAATTTATTGATCCTAATAAATTAAAATAAAAAACCTAGGCTCTATGAAAGATGAAATGACAAAGTGTACATTGGAGGGAAATATTTGCAAACCACATATCCAACCAAGGGGTAGTGTCTGTATGTACAAAAACCCTCAAAATGCAACAGTGAAAACAAACACCCCGATTACAAAATAGACAAAAGACATGAACAGGCACTTCATTGACGAGAGTATACAGATGGCAAATACGCAGATGAAAAAATTAAAATCGCTGAGCTATGACGACACATGTACCAGAACACCTTAAACTAAATATATAAGAACAATCCCAAGTGCTGGTGAGAATATGGAGAAACCGGTCACTTATGCATCAATGGTGGTGATATAAAATGGTATAGTTGCTCTAGAAAACAGTGTGATAATCTCAAAGAACAACCAACAATAACAAAAACATGCAATTATTGCACATTCCAGCAATTCGATCCCAGGATATTTATCCCAGAGAAATGAATACTTGTGCCTTAAAGGGATATTCAGAACTTGCACATTACATAGAAAGGTCTGATTGGCCTGGCTCCGGGAAGAAACCTCTGAACCATTACAAAGCACCACCACTGACAGCTGCCTACTGTGTGCCAGGTGCCATGCTGGTATGCCCTATGTTTTGATTAAATCTCCTACCATTTCCCTTGCACAGTAAAGAAACAGGCTCGGAGAGGGAAGTGCCTTGCCTAGGACCACATAGGCAAACTATAGTTCTCTGCCCACTCAGCACAGGCTGCCCACTGGCTGTCCACCTGCACCTGACCACCCAATCACTAACGAGGGAAGGTGAAAACAAGAAGATCGCACCCTGGGTAGTTAGGCTCCGGCTGAAAACCACATACAAAAGGGGATTTTTTTCATTCATTGAGGAGATATGCCTACTCTGTACCAGGTGCCACACTAAGCATGGGGTTATAGCTGTGAACAAAAAAGGCATATCCATGCTTTAGGGGGTTCACACAAGGTGCAGATTAGGAGTGAGCAGATAATTAATAAGTAAACAAATAAGAATTTTAGGTAGTGAGAAATAAAGAAAATAAAACCGGGTACAGGAAATGGGCAGCACACAGGTAAAAGGTGATCAGGAGAGAGCTCTCTGAAGGAGAGACATTTGACTAGACACTTCATTGCCAGGTCTCAAAGGCTCCCAGAGTGCCTGGGATCAGTCCCTACCTGCAAACATCCAGCTGCTTCCTTCTCAAGGCTACTGGGCTAATTACTAAGCTGGGCTACAGGAGATCTGAGTCACAGCCACCCATTCTCATCTCTATGGTCTCCTGCCCTTGTCAAAGTCTCCAGGGGCCTCTTTGTTGACAAATCCAACAGATACTTGACTTCGTTTCTTTTGCTCCATGTCTCACTGACCACACGTCAGCTTTCTTCAATTTTCTCCTGAGCCTGGAGATACCAGCCTCCCTGATTTTCCTCCTGCCTTTCAGCTACTTCTGTCATCCACTTAACAGGCATTTTCTGAGCATCCACTATGTGTCAAGGATTATGTTAGGGACTATGAATTTAAGAAGTAACCAAGACACACAAGTCCCTGCTTTCAGAGAGCTTACATTCAAGAAAACAAATTAACAAGTAATGAACAGACCATGGTAAGTGTGAGAAAGCAAAGAGTGCTGTGGTAGAAATAAGCAGAGAGCTGACCCAGATGGCATGGGCAGGCCTCTCCTAGGAGGTGACATTTCAGTTGTGATTTGAAAGATGACAAGGAGCCAGAGAGTAGAGCCAGACAGGGGTTCCTTGGGTTTCCCTCTGGGCACCCCTTCTTCCCTCTATGATGCTGGGAGGACTCATTCTTCCTGGCGGCCTCCTCTCCAGCCTCTCCGCCTATCCGATGGCCTCCCGATCCTCCACCCAGCCTGACCCAACTGAGCTTAACTTCATTCCAAAGGTTTAACTTCTTTGTTTGTATAACAGCTTTATTAGTTCAAATCAAGATATCACACTAGCACATCTGATGATGCAGCACTTAGCTCTTCCCTGGATATTTCTTTAAAAACATACAAAATGAGAAGTGAACATTCCCCCAACTCTGGGACCACCCTACCCAGTCCGTCTTCTGAAAACAAAACAAAACAAAACCATAGTTTACAGTTTCTGATGAAATCTTACAGGAAAAAAAATGTTTATGAAAAACCCACAATGTATATAATTGTTGATATATATTCTATTTTTGCACAAATGGATCATAGTATATACACAGTACTACACCTTGCCTTTCTCACCTCTCAATGAAAATAGCAAAACTGCTTTTTCCTCCTGATTATATAAATAAGTGATCATTGCTTTGGGTTTTTTTGTTTGTTTGTTTTTTGTTTTTTTAAATGCCTAACAGGATGGTAAAGGAAGTAAAAATCACCAGAGGGTCCACCATACTGGGATAATTACTACCGACAGTCTGGTCACCACCATTTCCTGCCTAGCTACAAGGTGCCACAAAGTTCCTGTGCACCTCAACTAGAAGCTATCAGCAAGCTTTCCTCCATTCTCAGTATAAATTTTTAATTCTTTCCTAATGTTCTTCCATGTTGAAAGTTGATGACGCCTCTGCTAGCAACTATGTTAAAGTCTTCAGCTAGTTATCGGGAAGCTGTGACATTTTCTCTTTCACAAGACACCGAAAGTAAGTCTGCACCTCCAGGAGACTTGGGGAAAATTAACTTTGTATGAAGAATACAGGAAAGTATACAGATAACTTCAAACTGAGTGTGTGGCCACTCTGTATGCACACTCTTTCAAGGGAAGGATAATACAGCTACCATTGAATCTGCGGACCAAAGAAAGGATTCTACGGAACAGAACCTTAGAGGGTGAGCTGATCATAAATTCCTAGCTGGGCAGGCCATGGTGGGTAGTCATTCCCCAGGCCTATATAAGTCCTTTAGTGAAAGGTTTTAGGCCAGCCTGTATATTGTTCTTGTGCATCTAGGTTAACACACCTTTGAAATGCCGGAAGTAATACCGCTGTAAGGGGGTATTAACCCTCAAGAGATCACATAATCTTATTAGCTGTCCTGTGATCTGATCCCTGTCTTGCTTTCTCCAACCATCCTTATGTCCCCCCCTTAATTTCGAATGCATAAAAGGAGCTACAAAACTTTTATTCTCTGGAGCAGCAATTTTCAACCGGTGTGTCACAAGAATTTTTAAAACACGCAATACTTGAGTATTTAGTCAGAAGTGCTGACTCTTTTCCCTTAGATTGTCAAATTAAAAAATGACAACAGCCAACACAATAACAGCCATCCAGTGTGAATGCCGTCTTGAACCATAAATATATAGGTCATGTAATTAGAGTTGCATCTTATTGGTCACATGTCTGATTGGTTAATTCTTGGTATCAGAAATTCTTATAGCCCTGGCCCAGTAGCTCAGTTGGTCAGAGCATCCTCTGATTCACCAGGTTGACGGATTCAGTCCCTGTTCAGGGCACGTATAAGAATCAACCAATGAATGAATGAATAAATAAGTGGAACAACAAATCGATGTTTCTCTCTCTCTCTCAAATCAATAAATTTTTAAAATACATTTTATTGATCATGCTATTACAGTTGTCCCAATTTTTTCCCCTTTGCTCCCTTCCACCTGGCACCCGCATTCTCTCCAGCAATCCCGCCCCCACTTAGTTCATGTCCATGGGTCATTCACATAAGTTCTTTGGCTGCTCCATTACCTACACTGTTCTTAATGCCCCCCCATCTATTTTGTACCTACCAATTTGTGCTTCTTAATCCCTGCCCCTTTCCCTCCATTTTCTCCCTTCCCCTTTCCAGCCGATAACCTTCCAAATGATCTCCACGTCTATGATTCTGTTCCTGTTCTGCTTATTTGGATTCAACTATCGATAGTTGTGATTTTATTGCTATTTTAATGTTTATCGTTTTGATCTTCTTTTTCTTAAATAATCCCCTTTTAGCATTTCATATAATAATGGCTTGTGATGATAAACTCTCTTAGTTTTGTCTTGTCTGGCAAGCACTTTATCTGCTCTTCAATTCTAAATGATAGCTTTGTTAGATAGAGTAATCTTGGTTGTAGGTTCTTGCTTTTCATCTCTTTGAATACTTCTTGCCAGTCCCTTCCAGCCTGCAAAGTTTCTTTTGAGAAATCAGCTGATAGTCATGGGAACTCCTTTGTAGGTAACTCTCTATCTCTTTCTTGCTGCTTTTAAGATTCTCTCTTTATCTTTAACCTCTGGCATTTTAATTATGATGTGTCTTGGTATGGTCCTCTTTGCATCCATCTTGTTTGGACAAGATGGACGGACTTCCTGGACTTGTATGTCTATTGCCTTCACCAAATTAGGGATGTTTCCTTTCATTATTTTTTCAAATAAGTTTGCAATTTCTTGCTCTTCCTCTTCTCCTTCTGGCACCGCTATGATTCGAATGTTGGTACATTTAAAGATGTCCCAGAGGTTCATAAGCCTATCCTTGTTTCTTTGAATTCTTTTTTTTCTTTCTGCTGTTCTGATTGAATGCTTTTTCCTTCCTTATATTCCAAATCGTTTATATGATTCTCAAGTTCATCCCTCCACTGTTGGTTTCCTGTAAATTTTTCTTTATTTCACTTAATGCAACCTTCGTTTCTGCCTAGGTCTTTTTTATGGTGTTGAAGTATCCATTGAGTTTCTGGGGCATCCTGATAACCAGTATTTTGAACTGTGCATCTATAGGTTGCTTATCTCTATTTCATTTAGTCCTTTTTCTGGAGTTTTGTTCTGTTCTTTCATTTGGGCCATATTTCTTTGTCTCCTCATTTTGGCAGCCTCCCTGTGTTTGTTTCTGTGTATAAGGTAGAGCTGCTTTTACTGCCTGTCTTAGGGTACCTGTTAAGTTGCATGGGGTAGGGCCTTAGTTAATGTCGGGGTGGGGCACTCCATGTCACCGCTCTGTTGCCCTGTGTGGGGGAGACCTCACGGAGGGGACAATGCCACAGCCCAGCCTCTGGAGTCTCACCCAGGAAGAAGCTGTCTCCCCACTCGCACTTCACTTTCTCCCCATATGCCACTGGTGCCCTCCCAGCTGTTGCCCTGGTGCTGAATCCCAGAGGGGGTGGGTCTGAGTCCTTAGTCCAGTTGCAGGCCCTTTAACAGGACACAGTTTCTTCCACTGCCCCAAACCCCATTGGTTTTTACAGGCACAAGTTATGGGGACTTATTTTCCTAGTGCTGGGCCGCTGGACTCAGTGGTCTGGACTGGGGTTGGGATCCCTCACTCCTGAGGTATCCCTCCCATTTTTTATCCTCCATACTTGGATGTGGGACCGCCCATTCCTGTCTCTGTGCCTCGGTGCACCACTCTGCATCTCTCTGCATCTCCATCCCTTCTACTCATCTGGATGAATGTGGCTTCTTTAAATCCTTGGTTGTCAGATTTCCACACGGCTTGATTTTCTGACAATTCTGGGTGATATTTATTTTGTTGTGTAGCTGTATGTTTTGCTATAGTTGTGCGCAGAGGTGAAGCATGTTTACCTACACCTTCATCTTGACCAGAAGTTTCAAAATCAATAAATTTTTTAAAAAATTAAAAATAGAAAGAAATCCTTATATACAAGCATAAGCACCTGCTTTTTGTTTGTTTTTTGTGTGTTTTTTTTTAAGCCACTAGGGAGCAAAAAGGTAGGTAATTACTTTTTTTTTTTTTGGTAAGTCAATCAAAGTTATACCTATTTTTTGTCAACTAGGCAAAAAATATATTTTTTGTTGTATCACAGAATTTTAGTAACTAGTTCATGTGTGCAATGAGATGAAAAAGGTTGAAAATTGCTGCTCTGGAGCAACTGAGATCTTGCTCCCCAGCAGATGTTTGCCTCAAATAAACTTACAAAAATTCACTATAGGTTTGGGCATTTCTACGTCAACAAATCATCGCCACTCCTCCATTAGTTTTCCTTCTTCTGAAACACATACTGTCCTAACTACAGGTATTGTCCTGGATTGTCCTCCATGTCTTTTTTATTTTCCCTCATGGTTTTCTAAAAATCACTTTTGTTCTATTTTGAGATATCTCTTCCATTTGATCATGTATGCCACTGATAGTGGTCTCAACAAAAACTATACTGTCCTTCAATTCATCTACTGAATCAGATTCAATGTGGGCTTTGGAGAAGGCCAAGAGATGGGACTACAGGTCAGATCCATTTGAAGGAAGTGACATTGGTAAGACCAGTGGGATTTTGACAAAACAGGTTGTAACAAATGTGGGAAAAGGGCATTGAAGGTAAAACTACAAACACAAAGGCACAGAGGCATGAGCAGTTGCTCTGTGATCCCTCTCCCAGCCGTAATATTCTATTAACAGTGCTCCCTCTTACAGACTGGAAAAATAGAACCAACTAGCTATTTCATCACCAAAAAAGTTTATTCAAGAAAAAGAAAGGATTGCAATCCAGTGTGTGCAGAATTGGCAAACCATATGCACACACTGAACCAAATAAAGATGGAGGAAAGACTTTATAAAGAGGCAGTGGAAGTTAAAGGGAGGGGCTACTGCAACGATAGAACTCTGTTATAAACATAAGGTTGTTCCTTATAGGGATATCCAGTGATATATAGTGCCAGAACTCCTCCCATAACCCCTCGCTCCTCCCACAGGTCCTCCCAATTATGTCCAGATTAAACTCTCTGTCATAATTTTATCAATCTCTTCAATCTAGAAAGGATATAAAAACTCATTTAGGAAGCAGGGTGGCGCAAACAGACAACGAGTTGTTAAAGGCTGTTGAGCCCAAAAGGTCAACAGAGAGTTAACCAGGAACACACCTTGCTCTAGAGTTGTTCTAGATCTAAAGAGAGACAACTATTTTGTGATGATTCAGGAAATGATTCTCCCCTCCTCCAGCGCTGCCTTGGAATACATGAGGTATCTAAGCCCCCGTGGAGTTTTGTGTGGAGTCTATCAGGCAGGAGGTGTATTACAAGCTTATGTAATCTCCCAGGGCCTGCTCAGAGCTCTGCTTCCCTTAGTGTTCCTTGCTATTCAGGGCCGGGCAGAGAAAACACCAGAAGAAACCAGCTTCAACATCTACCTCCCAGTCATCCAGTGGCTCCAGAGCCAAGCAGAGGGAGCTTTAAAGTCCATGAGGTTCAGGCTGCGGCTGAGTTCAGCCTACCTCCTACCTGCTCCCAAGGCCTACAAAACTATTGTCATTAAGATCCCACCCCTTTGCTCCTAGTTCCAAACAATGAGACTCCTGAGGTAACTCTCCCTTTCTTCTTCAGTTTTAGCAAAACCAAAAGATAATTTCCTGGCTTCCCCTCCCGGAAGAGCCAAGCTTTGGGGTTCTAAGGCCAAGCTCTCTTGCCCCAGGGAGGATGTGTAAACTGCTTTTGTATTTTGGGGTCAAAATTTCTGCCCAGGAGAAATTCTTAAATTAATTTCATTCTTAAATTTAATGAAAGGTGGTAGTTCCAGAGGGAAACTTGATACTGATGCTTGGATTTGAAGTGAGGGAAGACCCGCCCTTCTACCATCCCACACTCCTGCTAGCAGGTGGGCTTCTTGCAACTGAGAAGGGAGCTCTGTAGGCAGAAACTGTGAACCGACTCCTGCAGCTGTCTCACGCAGCATTTGGAGCTGGCAGAACTCAGCGGACAGCACAGGAAGCCTTGGTGCCTTGGGGGCAGCTGAGAAGATCCCCAAGTGGAATACCTAGGAGCTCAGGCAGAGAAGGAAGACTGCACAGTGAAGAACCCGTGCTCAAGCAGGGGAAGTACTCGGTTTGGATTGAACACCAGGACCTCCCAATCTGGGCAGAGGGAACCCTAAAAATTGAAAAATGGTAGACTTTTCAGCCAGCCTGATAAGTGGAGGCTGGAAACAGATACATTTTTATTTCAATAAATAATATTTGTAGCCCAGGAATGGTATGGAGTAAATTCATCCCATTACATCTACCCAAAACCTCACCACAATCCAGGCCAGGCCCTGGGCCTCGCTGGCAGCCAAGGTCCAGTCTCTTTTCCTACTGTCTCTCTGCTGCTCCTCTCCACTGAAATGAGGTTGGATAGTCCCACTGTGCGTCTAGGTTCTAGTTTCAGCTCAGCCTCAACTCAAAAATCACTTGCTGCCTCTGAGTATCTGTTAAGAGCAATTTTCTGTGACTCCCTCCCAGTCTCCCATCTAGGCAGGCACACCTTCCTGCCTCCTGTTGTCACCGTCACCTGCAACAGCTTCCTACCTCTCAGATAGGAATCCTATCAAAACACATACCCTCACAAACACTCATGGCAAGTCTTTTCTCCCTCAGCACATACAACAGCTACCACAGTTCAGCATTTTGATTTCTAACTAGGTCTGCTGCCTCATATAACTAGAGAGAAATCCCCCACTTCTAGGCCCCTCCTCTAGCCCATGCACACCCTGAGCTGATCTGGAAGGAGAAAGCCTTGTTGACAGATCACCCAGGGAAGGTCTGGAACTAAACCTGCTCATAGAAGGGGCTTGTCAGGAGTTGGCCCTTCAGCAGTACTGAGTGGAAGGAGCTGGGGAGACTTCCATTCCAGCCCGGCTTTGCTAATAACTCACTGTGCATTTGGGCAAGCCCCTCTCTGGCCCATCTTAGGCTCCTCATACACAGATCAACGAATCTGAACTGTAAGCTGTCCGGATTCCCTTGGCCATCTTTCAGTCATTTCAAAGTCCTAACCCTACCATCCTATTGGTTCTCACGCCTGCGTTTTAGCGTTCTAATAGTGATCTTGAGATTCTTTGGCACAGGATAGAGCTCCTCTTTTTTTCTTTCTCCCTTTCTTTCTTTCTAATCCTCACCAGAGAATATGTTTTCATTGATTTTTAGAGAAAGGGAGAGAGGGAGAGAGGGAGAGAGGGAGCGGAAGAAAGAGAGAGAAAGGGAAACAACGATAGACTGCCTCCTGTATGCGCTCCGAAGAGATTGAACCTGCAACTTAGGTGTGTACCCTGACCGGAATCAAACCTGCAACCTTTTGGTGCACTGGACGATGCTCCAATCGACTGGCCCACCAGGCCAGGGCCAAAGCTCCTCTTTTGACCTAGTGCCGATGGCGCTCTAAGACCTAACCTGTCTCTTTCGTTTTCCTTCCTCCCCTTGGCCCCACCTGGCTCTGAAAGAGCATTGAATGAATTTAGGCAAGAGGGGTTTCTAAAGTTACAACCTGCGCTGCCCCCACACCTGCGCTGCCGGCCACACGCCCCTCCGCGCCAGTCGGAGCAGCTGAAAGTGCTGCTGAGGGTGCTCCCAGCCTGCGACCCTGGACCTCGACCCCGACAGTCACCTGGAGCCGGAAGCGCTGCGCTGCCTTGTCCATTTTTTCCAGGGCCGCTTGCCGTTTCTGTTGCGCCCGGGCCGCCGCACTCCGCGCCGTCCGGCGACCGGACCAGTGCAGGGCCACAGCCGCCGCCACGAAACAGCAGGCCAGGGCAGCCCCGGAGGCGCCGGAGAGCGCAGCCCACAGTTCGCTCAGCACCATGATCTCCCGTCGCGGAGAGCTGTGGAGAGAGACAGAAGAGCCAACACTCGTGGATTCTGCCGCAAAACCCGGCCTGGATCCGTCTGCGCAGGGTGAGCTGGAGTGGAGCTGCGCTGCCGCAGGACCGCCCAGGAGCGCGCCGTTGCCAGGCAGCGAGCAGGAGGCCGGCGGCGCGCAACTGTCAAGGTCTGGCCGGGCTGCCCGGCTGCCCCGCTGGGGTCGCTCCCCGCGTCCTCGTGCGCAGGATCAGGCTGAGCAGTAGGGCCGGGAGGGGCACCTGCTTCCTGTGCGCGTCCTCAGAAGCACAAGCGTTAGCAGCGGTTCGGCGACGCCACGGCTCGGCCCTGCCCGGCCTCAGCCCCGCGCACCCAGAGCCCCAACTCCCGGAAGATGCAGACAGCCGACGCCCTTGCAGACAAGAGGACTGGGAGACAGATTGGGCTTTGCGGACCTGATCAATCGCCACAAACTGTTTAGCAGCATCTTTTCTGGAGAACCTTGCGTCACAGCTGGCACCACAGGGCGCCAACCTCTCCACAGCGCGAGGCTTCCGGGGCGGTGGGGGGTGGGCGGCCCTGGGACCGACCCAGGAAGTTCCTCTGGGTGCCCACCTGCTGTCCCCTCTCCTTTATCCAGCCCTGGATTCTCCTTCATTGACAAACCATACATCATTTGTTCTTCTGCTTAGCCACACTGCAGACAGACCTTCCCAGGTCATCTTTTTCCCGTCCTGGGCCTTCCTGGAGTTCACAGGCAGCAAGCAGAAAGAATGCCTGACCAGGAGGAGTCTGGGGACCTGGTGCCCCTCATTAGGAGGGTGGATTACACAAATACCCACAGACACTTCTCCCATCTAGGCCTCTCTCACAGGACTTTATGTGCTCCATCTCATTTGTCCTCCCAACAGACCTGGAAGGAAGGCATTTTTATTATCAATTTACAGGTGAGATACCTGAGGACAAGAGGGGTTAAATAACTTCTATGGGTCACACAGGTGGCTGAGTGCGGGGGGTTCCAACTCAGGCCTGATCCTAATCCATTGCTCTTACTCATGAAGCAGTATCACAATTACTGCCCCTGGAAGCGAGGCCCTGTAGAAAAAGGAGTTTAAGAAAGTGCCCTATGACTGGTAACACAATTTGCTGAAACACTGCAGTTGCCCCAGTTCTCTTTACCTCCCTGAATCTGTTCCTTTATTTTTAAAAAGGGAATGACTATAATGCCTACCTTGCAAGATTGTTAGGAGGAGTCTGTAAGGTCCTTTACAAGTGGTGCCTGGCACACAGTAGGCCCTCCATAAATGTTTAGTGACAGAATGAAAAGGACCACTGTGCGAAGCCTTGAATGTTATTTGAAGAATCCAGACCTGAGGGCTTTTGGAGTCACTGTAAGGCCCTTGAGCAAATTCCGGAGGGTCCAAGGCCTTGTGTTTCTAAGTCTTCAATCCCTGTTGAATGCTTCTGAGTTCCAACTCAACACTGATGGCCCTTTGTAAGTTTCAAATCCCTGAACCTCAGTTTCTCTAGAAGAGGAAAGCTGACAGATGCAGGGTGATGGAAACTCTAATCTAAAGCTTTTGCCAGGTCACCTCACCCAACCTCCTGATGCAATAAAGGGATTCTGGCCCTTGATTCACCCATCACTTGAGGGTGACCTTAAGTAACGTAATTTTCCCTTTTGTAAATGAGAAGCACTCTTTCTGACTCCCTCTCCCTCTCAAGAAAGAGAAAAGATTATAGTTATGGGGAAACTCTGACCACTCTTGAGGCTTAATCACCAAGTTGGTAGCCTGTCATGAGTTGGGCCAAAATTTGTTAATTTAGGAACTCCATTAACAAAATATTCACTTCTGTTTGTTTCCTGTGATGACAGTTTCTCTATGTAGTAGCTGCCTGGGGATATATTAAACAGAATTTAATTTACAAAAAGGATATAGAGGATCTGGATGGGGTATTGAGGCCAAAGCAGCAAGTCCTGGGCTTGTAAGGGAATGAAATGCTCACTCTCTCTGATTCTATCTTAATTCTAGCCTGCATTTCTCGCATTACTTTCGGTGAATAGCTCCTGCCATAGACACACTAATTATTAGAAAATTTCTGCTTGAGGCTTGAGCTTCTGGCAAAGATTTTCAGAAGCTCAAGACAGGACTCAGGTCAGCGGGGGTCATGACCAGGGAACAAAGAGTTTTAGAGATTCCTCACTCTTCTTTGGATCCCTGTTGGCATCTAAGTGTCATACACCTCTTGTCCTACTCATTCTCCCTTCCCGTGACATAAAAGAAGGCTGAATTCTGAGCTCTCTTAATATAGATTTATGGAAGCCTTAACGGCCCCCATCTTCTTGAGCCGGCCCATTCTCCACCAGGAAAGGAATAAACCTTTCCTTATTCCAAACTCTGATGTCCTGAATATTGGTCTTTTGAAGCATCAGGCACACACACCTTGAATCAGTAACAAACTGAGACTAATGTTCAGATCACAGTGAGTGGTGACTCCATTCTTCTGAGAGAAGGTCACAAGACAGTTCACCTCTGGCATTCCATAGTTTAATTCAACAGACATCCACTGACTCCTGTTGTAAGCTGGAGAAATTGAAGCATGTACAAGATCTCAAATCTGGCCTTGTAGAACTTAAGGTCTGTTTGGGAAGAAAAAAGACATACATAGAGAAAGAAACAAAAGACATGCTTTGGTAGAAAGGCAGAGATCATGCTGCATGAACCCAAAGAGGCTTGGTTGGATACTGGGATCTTGGGCCGAACAGCCTTGGGGAAGCCAGATATACAGTTGTTGTTGTTTTTAAGATTTTATTTATTTTTAAAGAGAGAGGAGAAAGGAGGGAGAAAGAGAGGGAAAGAGATGTTGATGTGTGAGAGAAACTTTGATTAGCTACCTTTCACACTTCCCCAGCTGGGCAGCTGGCCTGCAACCCAGGCATATGCTCTGACTGGGAATCAAAGTGGCAACCTTTTGGTCCATAAGTCAGTGCTCAATCCACTGAGCCATACAAGCCAAGACCAGATAGCATAGTTAATAAATAAACTTGGCTCTGAAGCTGGAGTGTCTGGTAACTCATCTTTGTTATGTGACTGTGCCCCAAATTCCTTAACTGTAAAATGAGGATAATTATTATATACTAATAATGTTACAGCCCAATCCTCTAAGACTCAAATGACTCAACACATGTAACACAGCCAGAACAGGGCCTAGTATATAGTAAGCAATCCACACATGTTAATCATTATATTATTACTCAAAAAACAGAAATCTGCAGAGAGAGGTTTTCCGGTCTGAGAAACTTAGCTCAGGAGCCAGACTGCCTGAGTTCAAATACTAACTTTGCCACTTAATTACTGTGTAAGCTTGAGTAAGTCGCTTTAACCTCTTGTGCCTCAATTTCCTCATCTGCGAAGTGAGGGCTAAAAATAGCGACTACCTCAGAGAATTGTAAAGATTTTTAAAAAGCTTGGAACAGCACCTGGCCCATGACAAGATTCAATAAACATTAGCTCATTATTTTAAGCAGAGATGTAATACAATCCTACCAGTGTTTTTGGGAAGGCAATGAGGAGGAGGATTGGGAGAGGCAAGCTGAAGGCAGAGGCTAGGGATAAGCAGAATAATACAAGGATCCAGCGTGAATGGCTTTCCAGGGCTCCTGAGTTATCAGGAAAGCATCTGTAAGTCAATACCACAGGATACCGTGAACCCAAGCAGAACGCACCTGCACTCAGCAGCGCGTGTAAGGGCGCGCTTCTCTTACCTGCAGCCCCTCAGGCAGGCCTGGTGGATTCCTTGAGCAGGATGAGGTTCTCCCCTACTAGCTGATGACTCTGAGCAAGTCATCCTAGTGTGCCTTCATATGGAAAGACAGGTACTATCTTGCCAAGTTCCCTGAGAAGTGGGGCAGGGCTGTAAGGAGTGGGAGGAAAACTTGCAGAAGGGAGCTTCTCAGATTCCAGAGGGTTTGAAGTCTGTCTTTGTTCTGAGGATGAGATAACAGTGTGCGTGCCTCTGTTCTCAGTAACCGCTCTGCTTCTCTGTTTCCTTTCACTTCTCTGAGCCTCTCCTTAGTACTGAAAGGGAGGTCAGGAGGGGGACACAGCCCTGCTCCAAGGAACTCAGTCCCACAGGTGAGGTAGGACACCACACTCAGAACGACTATCTGTGGGGCACTTTGTAATTTTCAAAGAACTGTCAGGTCTTTGACCTCAGTTGTCTGAGCCCCACTAACCACCTCAGAGGCCACCTACTACCTCTGAGTTAGGGGAGAGTTTGTCTCCTGTGGTAAATTATAGAAATGATCCCAATACTCCACCTCTTCCTGTATCTGTGCTCTTTGCAAAATAACTTTGGCCCTTGCCAGTGTAGCTCAGCTAGTTGGAGCATCGTCCTAAATACCACAGTTGCAGGTTTGATCCCTGATCAGGGCGGGTATAGGAGGCAACCAATTTATGTTTCTCTCTCTCCTTTCCTCTCTCTCTAAAATCAATAAACGTATTTTTAAAAATACTAACTTTGTAGCTTCTCACTTCAGAAGGTGTAGTCTATTTTCCCACCCCTGTAAATGTGGGCTAAACTTTGTGACTTGCTTTAACTAGTAGAAAGCAGTACAAGTAATGTTGTGCTAGTTCTGAGCCTAGGCGGCAAACGAATTGTTTTCTCTTTCTCTTCTGGGATACTGCCTCTGGAACCCTGCCTCAGCCATGAGAACAGGTTTAAGCTAGGCTGCCTGATGATGTGGCAATGTGCAGTGGAACCTACTCGGCCCAGTTGCCCCTGCTCAGACCCTTACATGAGTGAGAGAGCTCAGCCAAGATGAGCAGAGCCACCTGATTGCAGATGCATGAGTGAGCCTAGCCAAGCCCAGCTTAACTGAGTAGAACCACCAGTCAAACCAATAGACTCGGAGAATAACAAAGAGATCCATGGTGAGAGTGGAAGCTGCAAGGCCTCTTAAGGCCTAAGCTTAGAACTTGCAAAACATTGGTTCCACTAAATTTAACTAGAAAGAAAGAGGACCAGAGTTCCCGGAGGGAAATCTACCCAGGGCAGGCAGATTTAGACACAAAGAAATTCAGTCCATCTCTAGTCAAAATTTGAATGCCCCTCAGAGGGATACCGATTTGCTTAACAAAAGCCATCTTCATTTTGCAGAATTATTCCCCAGATGAGTGCTTTAAATGACATAGATATGCCCTGGCTAGGTGGCTCGGTTAGTTGGAGCATTGTCTCCTACACCAAAAGGTTGTGGGTTTGGTCCTGGGTCAGGGCACATACCTAGGTTGTGGGTTCAATCCCTGGTTGGGATGTGTACAGGTGGCAACCAATCAATGTTTCTCTCCCGCATCAATGTCTCTCTCTTTCTCCCCGCACCCCTTCCTCTCTAAAAAATAAACATATCCTCAGGTGAGGATTAAAAATATTTTAAATAAATAAATATTTTATATGTGTGTGTGTGTGTATGACTTGATTGATACACAACTTACCAAGAATAGATTCTGTGAAATATGAGGTATATGTATAATATCCTACCAGTGTTTCTCAAGAAGGGAAGTATGTGCTTTTCTGCATGTCAGTTTTCAAAAACTGGTTTGCCACCTACGAGGTGCTGTCTCCCACATCTTTTTGGAGAGAGGAGCTTATGGCACACAAGCTGACTCCACACTCATACTGATGTTACCAGAGCCAAGTGAAAAATAAGTACCTCTCAGGATCAAAATAAAAATGTTCCCCTAATAAAATTGCTATTGCTATGGCTCATTTTTAGTCACATCATTTTATCTTATTATTTTATATAGCTCGTGTTATATCAGGTATTGTTATAAACACTTTACTAACATTAACTCATTTAATTCTCATTTAATAACCAATGAGGTAATATGATATCCTCATTTTACAGATGAGGAAATTCAGGTGTAGAATGGTGAAGAAATTTATCCCACAGTTTCAAATAAATTTATAAAGAGAAAACCTAGCATTTTGTGTACAATATATCCAAAAAGGGCCTGGGTTGAAACAGGTTGAGGAAAACAATTTAAAGAGAGGTGTGGTTGGTGTATTTCCAAGCTAACAATCAGGAACTTTTAACTGGTCAAAGCAAATCGTAAGGTCAGCCCAGATTTAAGGGGTGGGGAAATCAACTCTGTTTCCTTTTTTTTTTTTTAAGATTTTATTTATTTTATTTTTAGACAGAGGGGAAGGAAGGGAGGAAGAGAGGGAGAGAAACATCAATGTGTGGTTGCCTCTTGCACGCCCCCTACTGGGGAGCTGGCCCGCAACCCAGGCATGTGCCCAACCCACGGAGCCACACCAGCCAGGGCTCAACTCTGTTTCTTAATAAAGGAAGTGGTGGAGTCTCATTGCATCGGGACAGGATGCAAAGAATTGTGGTCAGCTACCACACAACAGGTAAGGAGTGGCTTGAGAATGTGGGAGAAAATGGACAGATTTAGGACTGGTTACAGTCAGAGAAATCAGTTTTGAGGCTATTGTCGTTCAGTGAAAAATAAGGCCTGACCTAAGATATAAGGGATATTTCAAGAAAAAAAATTTCAGATTGTAATTTTTTTAAAGTTACTTAAATGCCAAGCTTATCTCCTTATCTATAAAATGGAACTAAAAGGAGTACCTGTCTCTTGGGGTGGGGGGGATTTTTGTGAGGATAAGAAAGAATACAATGCCTGTAAAACAAGGTTTAGCATGGGCCTGGCTCAGCTAAGTCTTCGATATGCAATAGTAATTACTGCCACTACTATTATTAATTAGGCAAAGAGGTAACTGCAGTTTCTGGCTTGGGCAGCAGGGTGGATGGTGGTGCTATATTTGGAAATAAGGAATCCAGAAGGGAAGAAGTTTGGCAGGGGGAGAGCATCAGTGACCTGAGTTGGCAGTGGGGGCTCTGATTGCCCCCCCCGGCCTTCCACTGAAGACGGTGAAATTCTGAGACCTTCTGATCCAAAGGTTTTTGACTTGGAGTTTCCAGATGGGTCTTAGGGAGCCCCCAATCCCCTGAGATTATGTGTAAAATGTGGTGTTTGTGTGTGTATACTTTCCTGAGAAGGAACAAAGTCTTTACAAGCCTGTCATACATACTTGTCACTCCCCAAAAATGGAAACCACAGATCCAAGCTACTGCGACCCATGGCTGGTCTTCTCTTAAGGATGGGCCGCTGTATGTCACAACAAAAGATGAACTCACGAGCAAGACAGAGGCAACTTTGCTAAGCTTCTAGGTCTCTAGATATGGTCCCTCCCACATTTGGCACTATTATCCTCTGCAGGCTTGGATCTCTCCCACCTCCTCTTTTTGGACATCAGGTGCACAAAATTGGATTAAGCATAATCTTCGCTCATGACATTCTTTTATCACCTTTGTCATGCACAATGCACCTTTTATGCATAAGTTTTTACTATTTTAGTTGTTTTGATAATGCAATAAGCACCAAATATGAAACCAGAACATTGATGATAACGTAATCTAACTATATGTTCCTTCCAGGCCATCCTATCCCCCTGCCTGAGAGGGTCATTACCCTGAATCCCACAATGAGATCATTTTTTTTTCCTTTTTACATAGTTTTACCGCATAGATGTTCTTTAAAAATGTTTTTCAATTTTAGTTGTATTTAACTTGATAACATCACTAGTTCATCAGAGAAATGCAAACTAAAACCACAATGACACCAAGTTAACCAAGATACCAAGAAACACCTTGTAGAAGAAAGTTTAACACTTACAATGCCAAGTTTTAGGCAAGGATATGAAGTACAGCACCCTATCTTTGAACTGAATCGCTGATCTGTGATTCTTGGCTTTGGGAGAGCTCAAATTAGAAGTTCCCAGCAGGACTTTATGCTACTCTGGCCATGTTATCAAGCCAGACACATGTAACCACTTAGGCCAATCCAGACATCTAGATCAAGAGAGCTTTGCAATCCAGCTGTAAATCAACTCTCTATCTTCCACAATATGAAATTCTACAACAGGTGTAACCATGCAGGAACCTTATTTTCTTTAATCTATCCTTTTATTCTTATTTTTTCCTTTGACTCAAATTGGCCTCACTTAGTGTCCTGACTCACCCACCTCCCTTCTCCCTTGCTTAATAATTAAAACCTCAGGACAATGAAGTTCTGGTCAGCATCCAGTAGTCTTAGAAACAAAGCCTTGGGTCTTTGACCACAGAGTTTGTTGAAACTAGGGAGAACAGTTAGGCCTCAGTTGTGTTTCAGCTGCAGAACAACCCCCTTGACCACATCCTTCAGTAACCAGATGAAGCAATGCCATGTCATGGCTGATGTCAGTACCAGATGCAATGATCAGCTAGTCCCTACCCTAGCATTGACGATTCAGTAGACCATGACCCTGAACATGTCCCTAACTCCCTTAGTCACTGTGATTAATAATTCTCCCCTTACATAACCCATCCCTTAGAAGCCATCAGAGAGCCCAGTCTTTGAGCATGAGCTCCCTCTGACTCCAGGTATGGCGTCATCTCCTTAATAAATTCTTACTTTCTTGGCTACAAACTCCTGTTCATGTCTTATTGGGCTTTGATGTGTGCAGGCAAATTGGACCACTTCGGTCCAGTAACATAGGCAAAACTAGAGTGACAGAAAGCAGATCAGTGAGTACCTGGGACGGGTATACTGGAAGGGGATTCAGCGTAAAGGAGTGCAAGGTAAGTTTTTAGAAGATGAAATTACTTTCTATATTTTGATGGTGACGGTGGTTACACTATTATATACAATTACCAAAAGTCATTAAGCAGCACATTTAAAATGAATAAATTATATTGTATGTAAATAACTTAAATAAGGGCATCATGTTACATTTAATCTTTTGTGACTGGAATTTTTAATATTTTATTGCTAAGATTCATCCATATTGTTATGTGTCACTGTAGTTCATTTGTTTTGACAGCTATATAATATTCCATTGTGTGAATATTCCAGTCTATTTGTCCAATCTTGCTCATGGGCATTTGGGTTTGCTTCTGAGACCAGGGCTGCTATGAACATTCTTGTGCATGTTTCCTGATGTACATATGTGAATTTCTCTTGGATTTATCCCAAGTATTGGAATAACTGGCTTTTAGAATAGGCAAATATTCAATTATAGGAGATAAACTTTTTTCAAAGTACTTCTCTGCTTTTCTTACCTGGGTCTGTCTGTCCTCAATGAGACTAGGACCCTAGGAGCAGAAGGCCCTCTCCTCTTGGGTTATCACTACTTAGTACTCACTTAGCACCAGCCTGCATACCCAGGAGGCCAAAGGCAGATGCCCAGGCACCTGAATAAACAGCAGGAAGAGAGCACATACTACACAAGCAGCTAATTATGTTCCTACTCCGGGGAGCTCCATCTCTCTAGCTTCGCTAGCAGTCTAGCAAAGTCTAGACTCTAGCGAGTTTAGAAGGTAGTCCAGGGGCCCATTATAACGCAAATCCCAAGAAAGGAGAAGGCTTAACCTCACCTAAAATCCTCCTCAGCTGACATCTCTAATACCCAAACAAGGATTAGCAGGAAGGGCAAAAAGAACAAAGGGAGAGACAGAAGAGGAAGAGAAGGGATAAGGCAAGTAGGAAGAACCAGGAATACCAGCATTCTAAAATTATGCACCCTTTTCTGCATAAGGACCAGTTTTTCTGAAAAAAAATTTTAATAAAAGAAAGTAATATCTGCAAGTGATCACAAGAAATTTTTAATATCCTTGCCATTAAGGGATTGCCTTATTTGTGTTACAGTTACAAAAACAACATAACTAGCATGCAAACAGTAAATGATGTAATACTGCTCCCCAACACCCACTATGTGAGGTGAGGCTTTATGATGCTGGAGGAAGAGCTCTGAGTGATTTGGTATGTGCCAAACAACGGCCACCACAGCTCAGTCACAGGTCAGGAAAAAGGAAACAAAACAAAAAACAGAATATAATAAGACATTAGGAGATTCCTAGGTGCTCAGAAAGCAAAGGAGAGCTGCCATTCCCAAGGGCGAGGCCTCATTATCCTCCGCAATCCCAAATGCTACATCTCCTGCAGCTCCCTGACTACCTGTCATACATGAGCTCGAGGAGTACTTGCTAGAGGAATAAACAATAGAAGAAACACACAAAAGAATATCACAGCCCTGTGGCAGAACAGCTTCCCCAGCTACAGAGGGCAGCAGTACCATTGACAGCAGGGGGAATAGTTGCATTATTGGCTCAGGAGAGCTTTCTCAATGTAATTAAGCAGATTATTATGTACTGGCTTAACATTTTTAGCTACCTGTTCCTTAAATTATATCATAGGCCATATGGAGTAACTAGGTCGCCTTGTTTGGGCCCACCAGCTACTCAAGACTGATCATGCAGTGCTCACCTCAAATGTAAGACGGGCTCTGTAACCAGGCTGAGGTCCTGGGCATTGGGCACCCGAGCTAGTGCTCAGTAGCAACAGCTGGTACATGAGCACAGTACTTGGACTAACATGAAGCCCCCAACCACAGCCTTAGCTCTATGGAGCTTTGAAAATTTTATTGGCTAAATGCTTCTTCCCAAGTTTACAGTTTAAAGTGTGGGCCTGCTCATTGTGTCCTTCTTCTAAGCTCCTAATGGGGTGGGGCAGGAGCTTTTAGTACAGGCTTAGAGATGGGACGTGGGGGGTGGGTATAATAAGTGAGTTAGAAACCTGCTGATGCTCCACAATTGGACAGCAGGACAGAAAAACTCCTACCTCCTAGGGCTAAAAACTACCTACAGAAAGACTTGAACAGCATGGAGATAGGACCCAGAGTGCATCTTTGACACTAGTCTCAGTTTCTGGTGCCTTCATGGTAGTACACCCTTTGTCTTCCTACACCAGGGTTTCAGGAACAAGGTGATGCTATTTCAGTCTACACATTTTGCAAAAGTACATAGGCCCAAAATTGGCCATGAGGTTCGGGATTACCAACTCCCCAACCTGGCAGGATGGGAAAAAAGAGAATGTGTCCATGAAAAGCTTTCGGAAGTGAGTCAGGTCTTCTACCTGAACTTCAATGCTATATTGATTGGCCAGGAGTTCGATGGTGCCTTGCACCACATACTCGTTCTGTAAGTGTGAGAGTGAGCAGGTGGAATAGACAACGTGGCCTCCTGGTTTGGTGGCAAGGAGTCCAGCCCTGAAACCAGAAAGAGACAGAAATAGTAACTAGTGAGATTCCCAGAAGTAGGAGGATAACAAAGGAGCTGGAAACAGCTGTGGAATGGGTAGCTGTGTTGACAGCCTTTGAAGTCCCTTCACAGTGAAAAGTCATTCTCAAGGCAGAGAGCAACCCAATCTTACTCCACGGGCTCTCCTTAGAAGGGTCCTTGAAATGATCCCCTAAGCTCTGGCTCTAGTTTTGAACCAAACTCTGATGCTGGCTATGGGTTGAGTCTTTATCCCAGCCCTATAGAGCCTTGACCTTAGAAACTATTTTTCAAACTTGTGCTACTTACTGGGACTGGGACTAGCATGGGGGTAAATGAACATAAGTGAATCTGTGTAGCCCACCCTTCTATGCATGTCGTACACATAGGGTTTTTATGTTCCAAGAAGGACCATCCCATGATGTCTGTCTCATCTAGGCAGATCCTCAGCCAGAAGACCCTTCTATAGGTGATGGTCTTGGCAAGAGATTCCAGTCCCCCAGGTGACCAGGACCCTAGAGTACTCTGGCATAAAGTTCTGAGTTTTTGTAAATCTATCACTCACGCAAGAAGCTGCACCTGCAGCATAGGTAACATCTGCCGCTCCTTCTTCCTCGACCGCTGAAAAATGTTGTTCTCCTCCTCACGAAGGGAGTGGCGGTCTGTGGTACAGGGTACATCCACCAGCACCTGTCCAGGAGTGTTAAAGAGTAAAGTATCAGAGCTCCTTACAGGCTCCTCTTCCTTAGGCCAGGGCTGTTTTAGGCCCCTGTCCTGGGGGTTCTGCAGAGAGTTCCCTCTGCCCATCTTTCCATTATAGAGTACCTGACAAAGCTTCTCATCTGAACCTGGTAGACATTTGTGAAATAATGAGTGGGAAAATAGTATGTTTAGATATACGCATGGCTAGTCAAAAAACTAAAACTAACACATGAATAACTATAATTAAATAATTGATATCAACCTAGGAAGAAGTCTTCAGTGCTTCAGAGCTCTATCCCTGGTTTGGTCATTAGTTATTTGAATAAAAACATCTAATTTACAGATCATACAATGCCCAGAGGGTAGCTAATAAACTGAATAATAGGATCAGGATTTAAAATATCTTATGCTAAGACAATGTCATGTCCAATATGGAAAAGTTTTAAAGTGAGAAATGTAAAATCGTTCATTTGCCAAGAGCTTACTCTGTGCTGGGCACTAGAAACAAACAAAAAAATTTCAATTGTCCTGTATTTATATTTCAAAAAAGTAAAATCATCTAAGAAAAGATGTGTGAATTTTTAGTTAAACAGGAACTCCAAGTAAATTAATAGTTACCCAAATATTCACTATTCTGATGTATTCTGAGGCTGCATGAATTGACACAGAACCAACAGAGCAAAAGAAGTAATGATTAGTTCTGGCTAGTGTGGCTCAGTAGATTGAGTGCCAACCTGCAAACTGATGGGCGGTGGGTTTGATTCCCAGTCTAGGGCACATGCCTGGGTTTCCGGCCACGTCCCCAGTAGGGGGTGAGTGAAAAGCAACTACATTGATGTTTCTCTCCTCTTTCTCCCTCCCTTCCCCTCTCTAAAAATAAATAAAATCTTTTAAAATAAAAAGATATAATTATTAGCTTGTATTCTGGTCAGGTTTCTTATCTTAAGAACTGTGATGCAGCTGGCCTTCACGGGAAAAAGAAACATTAAATAGGGATGCCCAGCAAAGGGCCACTGGGATGTTTAGAAACCACATCATAGAGGAAAAGTAATACTTCTGTTTCCAGCAATGCAGTAAACTAGATGTCCTAGAAACCCTTGTAATACAAAATACCTAAAGATTGGGTAAAATATATCTTAAAAATACTTTTAATGCATAGCTCATAGAAAATTTGAAAAATCCACCCTGGCTGGTGTGGCTCAGGGGACTGAGTGCCAGCCTGTGAACAAAAGGGTCGCCGGTTCGATTTCCAGTCAGGGCACATGCCTGGGTTGCAGGCCAGGTTCCCAGTAGGGGACACTCGAGAGGCAACCACACCTTGATGTTTCTCTCCCTCTTTTTCTCCCTCCCTTCCCCTCTGTCTAAAAATAAAATAAATAAAATCCTTTCAAAAAAAAAAAAAAGAAAGAAAGAAAAGAAAGAAAGAAATTACAGAAATCCCTAAAAGCAGAAGCACAAATCTAGGGAGCACGCTGGAGCTGAAGCTAATGGCTTCTGTCAGAAAATCCCTCTTAAACACTCACCTGCCCCCACCACCAAAAAAAGGGACAGAAAACAGGACATTGGGCCAGCCCACTTGAGGTAGGGAGTTGGATTGGAAATCCATAGCAAAGCCAAAACCCTCAAAAGGCTACACTGTCAATCAAAGAGTGGACTAAAAAATAATAATAATAAAAATAAATCAGCCCACAATAGACAACAGACCTTGTCTGTTTTCACTTTAATTCAGGCCAAAAAGAAAAAAAAAGAAATCTCCCTGAAAATTTGTAATCACTAAGGTAGAAGGCTCAAATTATGAATGTCCATATGATCCAGGAAACCCCGTACAGAACAATTAATGGTCCTAGGTTAAAAGATCCTCCAAACACCTGGAAAAAACAAACACAGCTTCCTTTATGGAGGAATGCAAATCCTCTAATTAACCAGGGCTCTGTAATTAACTAGGCAATGATCACACGCTGACAAACAAAATCAGGATTTTTCACTCCTAGTAAAAGGCAAAATAGATTATTGCAAACCAGCCCTCCAGATGAACAACTAGAAATGCTTAACAAAATATTTAAAGTATACCTCTGAAATCATTAGAGATCTACTAAAGAAGCAAGAACTTGAGAGACTAGTATCCTACAGAGAAAAAGCACAGGGAGATGAGCCAGAAGCATTCAGCTTACTGTGAATGAGAGGCAGAGAAGCTGAACAGAACTTTCAGCAGTCTTATTAGTCTAGGGACAAAAGCTTGAGCTCAGATTCCACACCAAGAAGCAGAGGGTCCTAATAAACAAACACTCATGCCTAGAGTTGGACCCTTGAAATTTAATGCCATGGGTGTAGAGGTAAACTGGAAATAGAACAGAACTCTCAACATCTAGATTTGAATCAGCTTCATTTCTAACTGAATTAAGATGATCTGCGTATGATGTTAATTGTCAGCCTGATGGAAAACCAAATCCTTTCTAGAGGAAAATATCTAGAGCCTCAGATTATCTCTACAATTTTTCACACAAAATATCTGACATTCAAAAATAATTACTAATATCTGGAAACAAAACCAAATGTCCAAAAACCAAGAGAAAAAATAGATTTTAGAAACTGACCCATGAGACAAAACAATCATGATTAATATGTTCAAGAACTAAGATTAAAAGACATGAAATTTTACAATTTCCAATTTCTACAGGACTGGAATTTTTTTTTTAAAGAAGCAGATGGAAACTCTAAAACGAAAATACACGAAAATTAAGAACTCAATAGATGCAGTGGACCCTGCCCAGTGTGGCTCAATCGGTTGGAGCGTCATCCCATACACCAAAAGTTTGGGGTTTCAATTCCTAGTAAGGGCAAAAACCTAGCTTGTGGGGGGGGTTCAACTCCTGGTTAGGAAGCATATGGGAGGCAACCAATCAATATTTCTCTCTTATATAGATGTTTCTCTCTCTCTTCCTTCCTCTCTTTCTAAAATCTATAAAATATATTTCTTTTTAAAAAATAGATGCAGTGGGAATTTACACTGGTGCAGCCACTACGGAAAACACTATGGAAGTTCCTCAGACATTTAAAAATAGACCTATCGTATGACCCAGCAATTCTACTTCTGAGTATTTATCTGAAGGAGATGAAAACACTATCTTGAAAAGATATCTGTACCCCCATGTTTATTGCAACATTATTTACAAGAGCCAAGACATGGAAACAATATAAGTGTCCATCAACAAATGAATGGATTTAAAAAATGTGGCATTATATGTATATATACTATGAAATATAATTCAACCATAAAAAAGAAGAAAATCCTGCTATTTGAAACAACATGAATGAAACTTGAGGGCATTATGCTAAGTGAAATAAGTCTGGTGAGGGGTGAGGAATGGGTAAAATAGGGGAAGGAGGTTGAAAGGTTACAAACTTCCAGAATACAATGGACGGCATGGTGACTAAAGTTAACAATACTGTATTGTATATTTGAAAGATGCTAACGGAGTAGATCTTAAGAGTTCTCGTCATAAGAAAAATATTGTAACTATGTATGGTGATGGATGTTAACTAAACTTATTGTAATAATCATTTCACAATATATACATATATCAAATCAATATGTTGAACACCTAAAACTAATACAATGTTATATATCATTATATTTCAATGTTTAAAAAAGAACTCAATAGATACATTTAATAGCATATAAGACACTGCTGATGAACGGACTGGTGACTCAGGTCAAAATAAAATCTCCAGATTGAATCATGAGGGAAAAAAGGAGAGAAATACAGAAAATAATATAAAATATATATGGGACACTGTGAAAAAGTCTAACATACATGTAATTTGTCTCAAAACTGTAAGTGAGAAAAAAGAAGGCAGAAAAAATATATGAAGAGACAATGGCTGAGGAGAGGGTAAAGGAGGGATAAATGGTGATGACAGAGGGCTTGGGGTGCCGAACACCTAATACAATATACAAATGATGTATCAGAGAATTGTACCCCTGAAATCTATATAATTTTATTAACCAATGTCACCCCAATAAGTTCAATAAAAATAAATTGATTAAATTTTTAAAAAAGAGATAATGGCTGAAAATATTCAAAAACTGATAAAAAATCAGTATTAATAAATAAAAATCTTTTAAAAAAAGAACTTATACACACAACCCATGGACATGAACTAAACAGGAGGATTTCTTGAACAGGGTACTGGGCGGAAGGGGGGCAAAGAGGGAAAATTGGGACAACTGTAATAACAATCAATGAAATACATTTTTTTTTTAAATTTTATTCCTCTGGCTGGTGTGGCTCAGTGGATTGAGCCCTGGCCTGTGAACCAAAGGGTCACCAGTTCAATTCCCCATCAGGGCACATGCCTGGGTTGCAGGCCAGGTCCCCAGTGCGGGACACATGACAGACAACCACACATTGATGTTTCTCTCCCTCTCTCCCCCGATTCCCCACTCTCTAAAAATAAATAAATAAATAAAAATATATATTTATTTATTTTTAAAGAGAGGGGGAACGGAGGGAGAGAGGGAGAGAAACATCAATGTGCGAGAGATACATGGATCAGTTGCCTCTTTTTAGTAACTAATGTTGTGTCCATTAAGTGCCATTTTGGTATACTTGCTTTGTTCACTATACATAAAAATCAGTTTCAAATGGATTGTAAATCTAAGTGAGAAAGAGGTCAAACAAAAATGTTTCTAGAAGATAATAGAATATCTTCATTACCTTAATGTAGGCAAAAGTGTCTTAAATAAGACCCAAAAGCACTAACCATTGTGATAAATTGGACATTAAAAATAAGGACTTATGCCCTAGCCGGTGTAGCTCAGTTGGTTGGAGTACTGTCCCATAAACCAAAAGATTGTAAGTTCGACTCCTGATCAGGGCACATGCATCAGTTGTGGGTTCTGTCCCCAGTTGGGGACATGCAAGAGGCAACAGACTGATGTTTCTCTCCCTCTTCCTCACCCTCCCTTTCCCTCTCTCTAAAATGAATAAGCATGTGTTCAGGTGAGGATAAAAAAATTAAATAAAAAAATAAGAACTTCTGTTTTAACATTAAGAGGGTGAAAAGCTATAGAGTAGAAGAAGATATTTACAATACATATACATTCAATAAAGGACTCATATCCAGAATATATTAACAACTCTTACACAACAATAAGAAAAAGACAGACAACTCAATAGAAAAAAACAGGCAGAAGATGAATGTTCACTTCAAAAAGAATGATCAATAAACACAAGAAAAAGTGTCCAAATTCATTAGTCATCAGTGAAATGAAAATTAAAACCATAGTGCAAATTACACCATTACAAACACCTACCAAAATGGCTAAAGTGGGGAAAATATAGTATATGTTGATGAGGCTGGGGAACAACTGGAATCCTCATACAGTATAAGTAGAAATGTAAGCCGGTAGAATCACTTGGAAAACTATTTGACAGTATTGACTTAAGTTGAATATATACACATCTATGACCCAACAATTCAACAGAAATGGGTACACAAATGCACCATAAAAACATTTACAATAATGTTGCCCTGGCTCATTATTGTGGCTCAGTAGATTGAGTGCCGGTCTACAAACTGAAAGGTCGCCAGTTCAATTCCCAGTCAGGGCATATGCCTTGGTTTCAGGCCAGGTTCCCAGTTGGGGACATGTGACAGGCAACCAATGGATGTATCTCTCACACAACAATGTTTCTCTCCCTCTCTTTCTCCCTGCCTTTCCTCTCTCTAAAAATGAATAAATAAAATCATTTTAAAAAAATGTACAAGAATGTTCATAGCAATGCTGTTTGTAATCACCCAAAACTGAAAATAACCCAATTGTCTATTATGAATAGAATGGGCAAATAAATTGTTATATATGCATACCATGGGACATAATCCAGCAACAATGAACAAACCACTGCTTTAGGCAACAACATGGATGAATCTCACAAACATAATGTTGAGAGAAAAAGTCAGATAAGAATACTTACTATATGATAACATTTATATAAAATTCAAAACATTCATGGTTTTAGAAGCCAGAAGAGTGATTACCTCTAGGAGGGTAGAAAGGGGTATAAGAGTTTCTGGAATGCTAGTAATAAACTTCTTGAAAGGGTAGTAATAATACAGGGTGGGGCAAAAGAACATTTACAGTTGTGAGTACATGAAACCCAGAGTTTATCCTTATATTATTATTTATTAATTATTGTATTATTTTCCATACAAACAATTGTGTTATACTCCAATAGAAAATTAGAAAATTATGACAGGTAACAAAAATAACCACAAAACTTAAAAGAAAACAAGCCTCCTTGAACAGAGTTAGCAGAAACTACAAGCAGTAGAATTAAACCCCCAAATAGTTTTGATATTGAAATTATCTAATATAGAACTAAAATATAAACTTTCCTAAATAACAAAAGAAATTAAAAGAAAACCAAAAAAGAAAATAGATCTCATAGTGAAAGAAACAGTGGATAAAATAAACACAGTAAAATAATTTGAAAGAGCGAGACCAAATTTATCAGTGATATCAATTGTTTTATTCAATACTTTATTTTTTAAAGATTTTATTTATTTTTAGAGAGAGGGGAAGGGAGGGAGAAAGAGAGGGAGAGAAACATTGGTGTGTAATGAAAACACCGATTGGTTGACTCTCACACACACCCCAACCAGGACTAGGCCTACAACAAGGGCATGTGCCCTGACCGAAAATTGAACCTTTCATTTTGTGGGATGATGCTCAACCAACTGAGTCATGCCGGGCAGGACCAATTGTTTTGAAATAATAAAATTTACAGAGTCATTTACAAAACAAAACAATTCTATGAAGTATATGTGAGACACACCTAAAAGGAAGTGATTAAATCATACTAATATAAAGGGATGAGCAAAGGTATAACTGCCACGCATATAAAAAGAAAACTGAGTTTGCATACAACTATTTCTTCAACAAATAAATGTCCTTAACAAAGGTGTCTTCAGGACATTAAAACTGCTTTCAAATGTCTGAGGCACTTTCAAGAAAAATAGGAGGCAGCTCATTCTATATTGTTCCGGAAGGCATAGCTAGGATCAATGAACAGAAATAATAATAAAAATAATAAGAATTGTGACAATGACAATGTTATTAAGTGCTTTCTTTATGCCAGGAACTGTGTTAAATGCATTCTTATTTAATCTTCACTTCTGAAGCAGGCATTACTATTATCATCATTTAACAGATGAAAAAGCTGAAGTTTAACTGAAAATCTAACTTGACCAAATTTCTCCTGGTAATTTGGTGGTAAGTGACAGAGCCAGGACATTCAAAAAAATGAGGAAGGAGAGGCTTAGGAACCTCTGGGACAATGTTAAACGCTCCAACATCCGAATCATAGGGGTGCCAGAAGGAGAAGAGGAAGAGCAAGAAATTGAAAACTTATTTGAAAAAATAATGAAGAACTTCCTCAATCTGGCTAAGGAAATAGACTTCCAGGAAGTCCTCGAAGCTCAGGGAGTCCCAAAGAAGTTGGGCCCAAGACGCACCATCATTATATTACCCAAGATTAAAAAGGAGAGAATCTTAAAAGCAGCAAGAGAAAAGGAGGGAGTTACCTACAAAGGAGTTCCTGTAAGACTCTCAGCTGATTTGTCAAAAGAAAACTTACAGGCTAGAAGGGGTTGGAAAGAAGTATTCAAAGTCATGAAAGGGAAAGGCCTACATCCAAGAATACTCTATCTGGCAAAGCTATCATTTAGAATAAAGGACAAATAAAGTGCTTCCCAGATAAAGTAAAGTTAAAGGAGTTCATCATCACCAAGTCCTTATTACATGAAGTGTTAAAGGGACTTATCTAAGAAAAAGAGGATCGAAACTATGAACAGTAAAATGACAAACTCACAGCTGTCAACAACTGAACCTAAAAAAATAAAAACAAAAACAAATTAAGCAAACAACTAGAACAGGAACAGAATCACAGAAATGGAGATCACACGAAGGGTTATCAGTGGGGAGGAGGAGGGTGGGGAATGGGGGAAAAGGTACAGGGAATAAGAAGCCTAAATAGTAGGTACAAAATAGACAGGGGAGGTTAAGAATAGTATAGGAAAGGGAGAAGTCAAAGAACTTATATGTACAACCCATGGACATGAACTAAAGGTGGGGGGGAATGCTGGTGGTGGGAGAGTGCAGGGTGGAGGGGAATAAAGGGGAGAAAAAAATGGGACAACTGCAACAGCATAATCAGTAAAATATATTTTAAAAAATAATAAAAATAAAGCATAAAGGCAAAAAAATATTTTATTTTAATCTTAAATGCATATAACTGTTATCTAACAATTACACTTCAAACACATAAAACTAAAAAGGACTGAATCTCGGCATACATTATTAAGTGAAAAAAATACCAAAGTCAGAATAGTGAGTATAATATACCACCATTTCTATTTTTTCCAAAATGCACACACATTTATATTTGTATATACACAAAGAATATATTTTCAAGGATACAGAAGAAATATAAACAATGGTCATCTGTAGGCAAAGGAGGTAGATGGTTCTGAAACAGGAATAAGAAGGAAATGTACTTTTCACTGGATACCCTTTTGCGCCTTCTGAATTTTGCACCATGTGCTGTATTACTATTCAAAAACAAATAAAATGAGCTTATTCATATTTATTTTAATGAGGGTTTCTTTCTTTTAAGGTTTTACTTATTTATTTTTAGAAGGAAAGGAAGAGAGGGAGAGAAACATCAGTGCGTGGCTGCCCCCCACGCGCCCCCACTGGGGACCTGGCCCACAACCCAGGCTTGTGCTCCAACCAGAAATCGAACGGGTAACCCTTTGGTTCACAGGCCAGTGCCCAACCCACTGAGCCGCACCAGCCAGGGCTTAATGAGGGTTTCTAAGCAACAAACTGAGTTGAGAAATAAAATAAGCCTAACAAACTTTTTGATACTCAGTCAGAATCAAGCTCTTTTTGCTCCTGTCTCTATTGAAGATAGTAGTAGCCAGGCATCCAAGCTAAACTGACAATTTTGCAGGTGACTATTTTCTCCAGATCTCCATGGAGAGCTGACCAGGGCTAGAAACAGCCCCACATGTTCAAATATGTAGCTTAATCCTACTGCCCCAGGGCCTGGAGTCAGGAGGAAGGCTTGCCTGGCTGGATGTCCCAGGTCAGGAATCACTCACCCGATCATAGGTGTCCCCCTCAAGTTCTCCCCACTTCCTGCCATCCAATGAGGTGACTCGAACTCGACTCTTATCTCTGATATCTTGAGGTACATAGCTGTGAAGGACCTTCTGAAGTCTGCTTGTTCGGGATGTGGAGAGATCATTGGCAGCAAGATTGCCTATGGAAATGTAAATTTTAAGATTGTTTTCTTACTTCTGTAAAAAATGCCATTGGGCCCTGGCTGGTGTGGTTCAATGGATTGAGCACTGGGGTCTACAAACTGAAAGATTACTGGTTCAATTCCCAGTCAGGGCACATGCCTGGGTTGCAAGCCAGGTCCCAGTTAGGGGCATGAGAGAGGCAACTGGTCAATTTCTCTCTGTCTCCTTCTCCCTCCCTTCCCATCTCTCTAAAAATAAATAAGTAAAATCTTTTTAAAAAATTAAAAATGCCATTGGAATCTTGATAGAGATTGCACTGAATCTATAAATGGCTTTGGGTTGTATGGACATTTTATGCCTGTGGAAATAAAGAAATTTCAGAGGCCACAGCCCAATGAAACACCCCGCAAGCAATGGTTGCAAAAAGAAAAGCATGCGCCCAAGTCCCTGATGATTGTGGAGCCTCCATACCAGCCCTCAGCTGCTTATATCCCAGCTTCTCTCATGAAAGAGAGAAATAAACTTTTCTTCTTTAAGCCAGTTAGTTGAGCTTTTTATTGTATATGACAAAAACCTAATAATTACTAATTCACCATCTATCTTTCATCTTCCCTTTTGTAACAGACACAAGTTCAAGAAATATCTCACTTTGCTCTTAGTTCTACAATTAAAAAAATATATTACTGCAAGCTTGATGATAAATGGCAACTGATACCTGGTCTCAGAGTCAATGAGTGAAATGGAGGTGGAAAGTGTGGTCAAAAACTAAACAGTACATGCCTTATTTAATGGGAATGATCACTACTATAAACCAGTTTAGTGTTCCCAAAGAAATATGATCCCACTTTTTGAGGACACTCAAGGAAGCAAAAATTGGATTCTACATTCAAGAGGAATTTGCAGTTGGATATGGACCAAAAAAGAGAAGTTGGGTCCAGTTCTGGCTCTACCTTCAACTTACGTAAAAGATTTATTTAATCTCTCTAAGGCTCAACTTCCCCCTCCAGAAAATATGAGGGCTGGCCTACACTACTAAAATGGTAAGACTTGGGCATGTCCCCTAGGAATTCATAATCTTAAAGAGGAGAAGATGCATGCCCATTAGAGCTCTGGTGCAAGGCTAATAATGCGCTAACAGTTTCAAGGGTGATGCCCATGGTTAGGCACATAGGAGACAGAAGCATCACTTCTCAACTGGTCAGTAGAGATCATGATAGAAGGCTTCCAGGAGGTGGCACTCTTGAGCTAAGGCTTGAAAGAAGGATATAAATAGGCCAGCTGGGATTGGGTAGGAGTATTCTAGAGAGAAAACATAAGACAAACAAAGGGGGAGGCTATTCTGGGCAATAGAGAGTAGCAGGATATGGCTGAAGCACATAAAGTCTGGGGAAGGATAACATAATGCTATAAAGGGTCACTACAGCCAGATTGTATTGCTTTAGCTGGCAGGCTAAGGAAAGGGAACTTAATCTTACAGACAAAGTAAACAAATGAAAAGGAGTGAAAGTATCATGTGGTAGATTGACCAGGGTGCTACTTTAATCTGCCTTCAGAGACCTTGCTCTGCTCAGCAATCTCCCTTGGCCAAGTGACAGAGAAAAAGGGGAAATAATCACCCATAGAAAAAAATACACGAGCTTAACAAGCAAGCACTATCCCCCCTCTGCCCTTAGGACCAGAGAACCCATCATATTCAGTGTGCCCCTCACTGAGGTAGGAAGCCCTCCTTGCCCAAGACACCAACCCTCTGACTTACGGCAACAGCCAGTCTGAAGCAATGCTAGTGTCTTTCCTCCGGGGGCTGCACATAAGTCAAGCACTGTGTCGCCAGGCTGCAGGTCAAGGGCCAGGACAGGTAGTAAGGAGGCAGCATCCATCAGGTAGTAGTCCATGACACCTAGGCTGCCAAGCCTAGAAGACAGAAGAGCACCTTATCATCAAATTCCAAGTCAGAAGACCCACTGAGAGTCAAGGTCATGAAGTCCATGCTCTCAAGGGCTACTGAGCCCTACCAGCAAAACTCATTTCTCAGACCCACACTCATTTATTTACACACTCACCCATTCATCTACACAGCAGCCAGAGTGATTCTTTTTTTTTTTTAAGATTTTATTTATTTATTTTCAGAGAGAAGGGAAGGGAGGAAGAAAGAGAGGGAGAGAAACATCGATTGGTTGCTTCTTGCAAGCCCCCGACTAGGGACCCGGCCTGCAACCCAGGCATTTGTCCTGACTGCTGGAATGAAATCAGTGACCTTTCAGTTTGCAGGCCAGTGCTCAATCCACACCAGCCAGGGCCTGGTTTTTAAAACATAGATCAATTCACTCTATTCCAGCTCCACTAGCCATTTTGCTATTCCTTAATTAAACCATGCCTGCTTCTGTCTCAGGCTCTTTTTTTTTTGTTGCTGCACCTTCTGCCTACAACACTCTTTCTCTAAATATCCCTCATTTGTTTCCTCACTTCGACAGGTTTCTCCTCACAAGTTACCTCATCAGAGAGGCACTGGCATTTCCTGACTACCCTATCTAAAAATAGAAGCCACCTACTCCTATCACCTTCTATCTCTCTATCTTACATTATTTTTCTTTTTTCTTTAAAGCAGTTACTATTTATTTTATATGTACAGATGTATGTGCGTGTTTGTGTGTATTTCCCCTTCCTCTCTCCCTGTTAGAATGAGGCAGGGATTTTCCTGATTTGCTCATCGTAATATCCCCACCATCGTAATATGAAACAGTACATGGCATATAGTAGGAACCTAATTTTCTTGTGTTATATATTGAGATACAAAGTGCTTTGTGGATGCAGGGAAGAGTGCCATCAATTGTGCTTGTCAGACATCCTGGCTTGTGTGGCTCAATGGATTGAAAGCCAGCCTGTGAACCAAGGGTTCATGGGTTCGATTCCCAGTCAGGGCACATGCCTGGGTTGCAGGCCAGGTCTCTAGTAGGGGGTGCGTGAGAGGCAACCACGCTTTGATGTTTCTCTCCCTCCCTTTCTCCCTCTCTAAAAATAAATAAATAAAATCTTTTTTTTTTTAATTGTGTCTGTCAGAGACCTGAGTTAGGTCTGATGAAGGAAAAGGCCTTCATTAGGTAAAAAATAAAATAAATACTGAAAAAAGGATGGAAGGAGACTTCACTTGGGGTAGCAAATACATAAAACAATATACAGATCATGTATTATAGAACTGTACACCTGAAACCGATATAATTTTATTTACCAATATCACTCCAATAAATTCAATAAAAAGTAAAAAAATTAAAATAAAAATACATTAAAAAAAGAAAGAAAAAATGAAGAGAAGCATTCCAAGCAGAAGAAAAATGAAACAAAGGAAGAGAAACATGTCAACTCATAGCTTCTTTCAGAAGTAGCGATAATCTGGTGTGGTAGAAATGCAAGGTGCATGACCCTGGCCAGGTAGCTGTTGGTTAGAGCATTGTCCTGATACGCAAAAGTTGTGGGTTCAGTCCCCAGTAAGGGCACCTATAAGAATCAACTCATAAATGCATAAAACAAGTAAGACAACACTCTCTCTCCCCCCTCCCCCTCCTCTCTTTCTCTCCCCCTTGCTCTCTCTCAAATCAATAAATAAAAAATTATTTAAAAAACAAATACAAGGTGATGAGAATGAGGTTGGAAAGCAGATAAAGGCCAGGTTGAAAATGGTCTTAAACCCTTTGCTAAGGAGTTATAACCTGTAGGCAGATACCAAAAGTTTAAGGAAAATGATGTGATCTGACGTCTTAGAAAGATAGGTGGGCTAGAAAGAACAAATTAGAGACACTAGTGAAAAGGCTGTTACAAGAGTCCAAGTAAGAGCCGACAAGGTATGAAGAGTAGCATCAATGATGTGGAAGAGTGGGGGACAACAGACAAGAACGTAATGGTCACAGAAGGACTCCTCATTGCCAGACCAGTTGTCATGAGGGCCACTGGCGGTACAGCCATTCCCCATTCCCCTGCCTGTAACACAGTTCAGTGTGGAGAGCCACTGGAGTAAGACTCAAGGAGACAGAAACCTGTTCCTTGCCGCCCTGACAGGAAGGCTCTGGGAGAAAGATATGACAAGACAGAAGACATAGCACCACTGTGGGTCAGCTACAAGGGCTACAATCCCCAGTTGTGAAGCTGTGACACCTCCAGCATTCAGAAATGGGCTCGGGCTATGAGGGGAAATTTTCAAAGTTAAATCATGCTTGGACTGTCTGTGAAACCATGTGCCTCATGCCTCACAAAGGAAAATGAGAAGAAAAGCATTAAATTGCTATCACATCAGCACTGGCCCACAGACCCATTCTCCTCAAGTTCCTTCCTTTTGGAGCCATCACTCCTTAACATTTTTTTTTTTTTTTTTTTTAGTTTACAGACATCTTGGAGAATGTGCTAAAAGCTACAGTGGCTTTCCAAAAAAAACCACAACTTATCAGACAATATCAGGAGGTTCCTGAACTCCCTGAATATATCCTTGAATTCCTGAGAGGTTAAGATGCCCTTGATTTACAGGGAGCCCATCAAGACAAGTAGGGAAAAAAAAATCACAAACACACAGGGGTTGCTTCCCCAACTACTCTCAAGGTGTCCTCCCTGAGTAGCAGCCAAGCACCTCAGACAGCTTAGAACTACGTGGTTCTTACTTACTCAATAGTTCTGCCTAAAGCCGATGCCTCCAAACTGGTCCCCAAACCTGCTCCAATCTATCCTTCATTCCCCACAGCAACTAAAATAATTTTCCTGAAGCATTGCTTTGATGAGGTTAATATCAACAGCAAGATGTAGTATTTATGAGTGATAAATTGGAGGTATTTATACTAGCCATTTAACATGCATCATTTTATTTAATCTTCACCACAACCCTATGAGGCAGGAGAGCCTGAATTCCAGAGGCAGCCTGCCTGGATCTCAAAACCAGCCCAGTTGCTCATTAGTTGTGTGACCTTCAGCAAATTACTCAACTTCTCTGTGCCTCAGTATCCTCATATGTATAGACAGTACCCACCAGACAGCTTTATTGTAAGGATTAAAGAAATCAATATGAGTCAATTACTTAGAACAGTACCTGGCACATAGTAAGCTATAGGCTCAGCTATTATTACCATTGTTTTGCAGATAAGGAAAGCAAGGCCTAATCAGCCAATGCCACGTGTCTTCTAAGTGATGAAGGCAGGATGCAAATCTAGGTTTTCTTGACTCCAAAGCCCATGCTTATAACCACTGCACATTATTGCCTTTCCCCTACTCAGAAACCCTTTCTGATAGTTCTCTAAAACAGAGCTTCGCAATTTACAGCAATATGTACTAAAGAACACATAGTGTGAAGCCATCCAACCCCAGCGATTCCAGCTCTTTTTAAGCAACCCTGGGCCACCAGAAAAAAATCCCATTTCCCCAACCTACAAGCTCCTGGTATTCAAGATTCCCACATATGGCCCCCATATACTTTCCCAGCCTCATCTCTTACTACTCTTAGGCATACAGCCTTCCTTCAAGCCAATTGTTGGGACTATTGCAAAAGTCCCCTAATTTCTAGCCTATTTCTAGCCTTGCCCCTCTCCAACCTGTTTTCCACACAGCAGCTAGAATGGTATTTGAAAAATTCAAATCTGTTCATATCATTCCCCAGCTGAAAGCCTTTCAGGGTTTCCTCTTACCCTTAGAGGAAAAGCCTAAAATCCCCTATGGCCTATAATACCTTTATAATCTGGCTCCCTCCTGCTTCTGGAGTCTCATATTTAGCCCCTCACCCCGATCCCATCCTCATGCCACCAGCTTTCATTCTTACTCAGTTTTCAAGTCTTAGCTTAAATTTCACACCCTCAGAAAAGACTAGGTTATATCCCCTAATTATAAGACTTCGTAGCATTTCACACTTTTTCTTTGTAGTGCTTAACAAAATCATGAATCGTTTTTTAATAGCTGTCTTCCTCACTAAACTGTCAGCTCCATGAGGGCTTGTGCACCTGTAACCTAGACACATAAGAATGCCTGGCATTTGGTATACAATAAAAATTTGTTGAATGAATCAATCTATCAAAGATCAATTCCACATTCTCCAACTAACACTGATCTCTTCTTTTCTCAATATGTAAAAGCACAATATAGCATTTGATTACAGTCTTTTCTCATTCAACTTCATATACATCTGAGCGTTGGATCACAAGACCAGAAGTTTTCCTTTCTTTTTCCTGGTCTTATACTAACTCTGTGCCTCTAGGCAAGCCCCATTTCCTACGCAAGTCCCACTTCTTCTTCAGCCCCATGAAGTTACTTATCCTACTCACTCTGATGGGTGGTTATGAGGGAAAAATCATAAAGCAGCTGTAAATAACACACATTTTAACTGGAGATGGTATTAGTAAATGCTCGAGTAAGAGGTGGCAGTAGATCAGAGTAAGTTCAGAGTCCAGGTTCTGGTGTTAGACCACCTGAGTCTAAATACTCCCTGTGCCACTTACTATTTAAGGGACCTAAAGTAAATAAGGGCCTTAACTTCTCTGTATCTCAATTTTCTCATATGTAAAGAGGAACAATAATATTACCTCTGAGGGCTGTTAACAGGACAAAAGAAGAAAACATATGTATAGCACTTAGGGAAACAGCTAGCATGTATAAGCACTCAGTAAATATTAGCAATGTTATAATCTCTATTAAAAAAGGAAGGGGCTGAGTCTCTTCCTGTCTACTACCAGCAGACACTCAGGACAGCCCCAGATCCTACCTGGCAGGAGGGAAACGGCTGACATCCCCTCTGGTGAAAGTGAAGCATCGAAGGTTTGGACTGCAGGCCCAGGAAGCTGGGGATGGAGCTGCCGTTTGGCCACTCTCAGGCTCCAGTGCCCCATGGGAGCGGGCTTTATTCACAAAGTCCTTGGCACACAGCTGCTCCAGTTCAGCACTCACATGATCACAGGCAGCAAAATTATTGACCAGTGCACCATACTTCTGTTCTGAGAGAAGACTGACCCGGATCGATGGCCAAAGATCCCCAAATTGCACACCATAGGTCATGTCAAAATTCTGCAGAGCCAGTCGAGTGGCAGGAAATTTGGGTTCTGTTGCAGCCTAAAAGGGAAAGAACAGGCTTACTGGTCTTCCAGCCTTGCCTCTATCCACTACAGCATAACCCCACCAACACCACAGATCTCTAGAGCTAACATGGATCCAGTAAGTGCCCACTCCTGCCTTTGGATGCTGCCTCTGCCTGCCGGAGAAGTGTGGGAGAGAAAAGTAGCAAGGAGCTGGTCTTTCTATCTCAGGGTTGTGAGAAAAAGGAAGCTGTAGCTCTCACAACAGCATGTGGGGGTCACCAAGAAAGGGGGCACGTGAGTCCTTGGAATAAGAGGGACTTAAGAGAATGGGAACTCAGAAGAGGACTCTTGAGGAAAATCTACAGAAGGTTGGAAGAAACTATGGAGGCCTTAGGGGAAGCTTCGGGCTAAAACAAAAGTCTTTCCGAACAGTTCGTCCATTTTTTAAAGCACTTTCGTGTCTCCTGTCTTAAGTGAGCACCACAATAGATAGTTCAGTGGGATGCAAAACATATCAAGCTTCCACATTTGATGGAGATGAGAGTAACTTACCTAAGATCATACAGTGGCAGACACCATAATGCAGTCAAAGGGCGGGTGGTCATTTTGGGAGAGTTTCCAGACCCCAGGGAGGTAGGAAAAGAAGGGCTCATAGAAACCTTGAGGTATGAACAAAAACGGGTACTTCTAGGATGGCTGCTATGGGGATAGCAGAGAGGGACATCAGTCAGGCTTGAAGAACATGAAAGTAGATTAAAAGGAAAATGAAGATCTCAGCTGAGGAGTACATTAAGTTGGTCCTGCTTGCCATGGCTGGCAGTCTTGTTCCTGTGAATTTTGCCCTGGTCTGGATTTCTGGTTTGGTCAGAACTCCTGTTCCAGTCCTCATTTCCGATTATGGTAAGGGCTCTTGCTCCGACCACGGCTCCTGTCATGGTGAGGACTCTTGATCCGGCTCCTGCTCTGGTGGGAGCCCTTGCTCTTACCTCGCCTTTTGCCATGGGGGGGACTCTTGCTTCGACTCTGACTTCTACTATGGAGGACATTCTTACTTAGGCCCTGGTTTTTACTATATTGGAGACTCTCACTCTGCGCCTCACTTATGCTTCGGTGGGAGCTATTGCTCCGGCTCCGACTTCTGCTTTGATGAGGACTCCTGCTCTGGCTCTGACTTCTGCTAAGATGGAGGCTCTTGCTTTTACTCCGGCTTCTGCTAGGATGGTGGGGATTCTCACACTGGCTCCGACTTCTGCTTTGGAGGGTATTCTTGTTCTGGCAGTCACTACTGTGGCAGTCACTAACAATAACAGTTGAACTACAACTGGGATTAGTGCTACAGCTGGAAATCACAGGTGAAGGCAATGGACAGCTGTAGGGTATCTGGGGTGGCTCTTTACAAGAGCCTTGAGAAGCCACAGAGTAGACATGAAGGCCACAGGGAACAGTATCAGGGTGGCGTCGGGGTCGGGGGACAATTGGTAAAGTTTGGGGGCCAAGAGGTGTTCTCAAAGGGATAAAAGAATAGATGTGGGTAGAACATGGAGGTCCTACGGGCTGAGGATGGGGTTGGGGTGGGCCCCTGGGAGTGCCATGGGTACCACAAGGGGGCACCACGGGCTGGTTATGACACTGAGGGTTACCTGTGGAACCAGAGAGTGGACAGGGATCGGGGGTGGGGGGAACCACAGAATATATATGAGTACTGCAAGGGGCTCCTAGGGGGGGTCCTTGGGGGTGGCTCTGAGCATAAATATTGGGTAAAACAGGATCACAAGGAAGGCGGATGGGAAGGGAAGTGGGGATAACAGTTTTGAGGGTTCTAGGGACCAGAGTAGGTAAGACAGTCCCTTGGAGCTTTTGGGGGCAGGAATTTGAACAAGTTGTGATGGATGTCACCATGCAAGAAGGGTCAGAGAGACCAGCAGGGCGGGAGGGAGGTGGAGGAGAGGTACTGACTTTAGGGGGCTTGGGTTGGTCAGAAGTAGTGTCCTGGGCAGTGGTGACAAGGGAGCAACATCTGTGGGGAGCACATGGCTGTTTTAACTCTGGAGATTTGGGGGACTTCACTTGGGGGCAAACTGGGATATCGAGGCGGGGTTCATCATAGCTTCTACTGGGAGGTGACTGAGGTGGAGATATAAACTGATTGCTCACAGGTGAAGGGAAAGAGAAGGCAGAATAAGGACAGTGAGAAGACAGGGGAGGAGGTGGTTCCTGGGAATATGGGGGACCAGAAATTGTGGCACCAGAAAAGAGGTAAGAGCTCCCACCAGTCTCCCAGGAGAAAACAGACTCAAAGCAAGGCCTCCTGGGGACCTGAGACTGGGGTGAGCAAGAACAGCCAGTACTCCCAGGGGGTAAACAGATGACACAATAAGGGCTCCCAGGGGCAGATATGTGGGGCTGTGGGGGAAGATGGGAATCATGATTCGAGCCCTCCGGGGGTGAATTAGAACAGTCGGGTGCATTTGCCCGAGAAGAAAGTGGAGGGCCACAATAATTTTTCGCAAGGGCTGGGTCAAGCTGTGGTTTAGGTTCAGAAGAGTCTGGAGGTTTAAGACAGCCTTGGTAAAACGGGCCAGTGGGTGGGGAAGATGCTGAAGAAAGAGGAGGATCACTATAACTTCTCCCTGAGGACCAGGGAGGGTACAGAGGGGAGATCTGTGAGACTTCCAAAACTCTGTGATAAAGGAGTGGGGAAATCACAGGTCTAGATTCCATGGGCCGGTGAGCAAGGGGAGGTGAAATCGTGGGGCCAGTTCCCAAACGGACATGAGCGAGGGGAGGAAAGGTTCCTGGACTGGTTCGTGGGGGCCGGTAAGTGAGGGGAAGGTAGGTCACCGGGCTTGTTGCCAGGAATGAAGGATATTCAACACTGTAACACAGGTAAGTGTTCTGGTCGATATAAGGGCTTCGGGGACAGGGACGCGGTGTTCTCAGGGGACTCATCGAGCTGCAATAAGGGCTCTGCGGATGGCGAGGGGGTGACTCCATAAATTTGGACCTGTCAAAACAAGGACTCGGAGGGGGCGAACCCGAGCGGATAGGCTCCGGGCAGTTCTGCCTCCCGGAGAGTGGAGAACAGGGTTCAAAAGGACATCTCGCCAGGCGCAAGGGAGGTTGTGAGGGCGGGGAGGAAATCGGTTCGCGTAGGGAGCCGGGCGTGCCCGTTTTGGAAGAAATACCAGGGCTACAGGTGAGGCCCGAAAAAGGGTCACTAGAGAACTGGGTAGAACCCACAGAATGTGGGGAGTCGGTGCACTTTTTGGCCGGGTTTGGGGAAGGGCCGGAGGTATGGGCAGGGCGGTCGCTGGAACCTTTCCTGGGCGCCAGAGGCGGCTGGAGGGTGAGGAAGGGGTTGAATCCTTTGCCGGAGGGCAGCGGAGACCCAGAAAGGAAGGGAAAGTCGCTCTGGCATTTTCCGAGGGGTGAGGGAGGCCGGGCTGAGAGCTCCATAAGGAGAAGAGGTCGTGTGGGAGGGGGAGGAGGAGAGGGGGGAGGGTAAGAAAGGGGGGGGGGGGGGGGAAAAGGGAGGAAGGGAAGGGGCTGAGGGGGTCAAGGGGAAGATAACCGCGAGAACCACCAGCTGGGAACTAGAGGCGGTAACGTAACTGGAAGAATGAGGGCGGTGGTGATGACGTAACTTAGAGAGGCGGAGTCGGGTGGCTGCAGATCTGATCAGAGGGAAAGCACAACACCCGTGGCGAAATAAAAGGCAGGACAGAGACGGAGATACAGACGGACACGGAAGGAGCCTCGTGATGCACCCTGAGGGGCGGGGAAAAGAGGCCGAAGGCGTTCCAGAGGGGTGGGAATAGGGAACCTGAGTGGAGAACGAAGTGGAAGAGAAGTTTCCCGAGGGGCGACCGCCAGAGGCCACTGTCACTGTTCTCTCCTAGGCCCGGGCTGGACCTTACCCATTTCTTCTTATGTCGGTGTCTCCGCGGGACCTTCGCGAAGTCCGCTCGCTTCAGCAGATCCCGAACACCTCTGACTACCAGCGCAGCCATGTCAGGGTGCGCTGCCGGGTAATTCCGACCAGAACAGCAACGCGAGACTCTTAGGTTCCGGAGAGGTAGTGCGCGCCACGCCGAAAGAAGGAGGGAGGGGTTTACCGCTGACTCCTCACGGGGCGCCGCTTACCTTTACACAGGTGCAAAACTTGCCCCTCCACGGTTCTTTTGAGGATGCTGGAAAAGAGCAACCATTCGCAGAGAATAGAATGGTGGCTCCGCCAGGACGCTTGGAGCGTTGGGAAAGCCTACGTAAAAGTCCCTACCACAGTTGGGGGAATCAGGGAGGTCGGGGAGCTGACAGGAGTACTGGGTTTTCTAGGCAAATAGCAGCAGGAAAGGCCTCCAGGAAGACAGAAGAAGTTGCACGGAGAAAGATCCTAAGGTAGAGAAAAACGAGCCAAGTAAATGTGTACGCAGAGATAGATTTATAGTGAAGCTAATGAAAGCGTAAGTTTGTAGACCTGTCATTTGCACTGCCCCGTTCAAGGCCCTGTACCTAATGTATTATTTTTCTTAAAGCGGACCTCCCGAATTGTGTAAGCTTTGGGCTCCACAAAACGTGGATCCACCATAGGGAAACCGACTCCACCTTAGGGAGCCAGTGGAGATGAGGGGCATGATAAGTGTTTTTAAACGTGATCATCTGACAGCCGGTGATGGGAGTAGGTGGAGAGATCAGATGAGAGATAATGATTGTCTGGATTAGTGTGGTGGGAGTGAAGATGGAGAGAAGAGGATAGATTCCACTTATAATTAAGAGAGAAATTACAGGATTTACTGATTGGCCCTATATAAAATAGTATATAGTACACCACTAGTCAATAACTGTCCTTTTACCCTGTTTTTATCTTATAACTTATTACCACTTTATATGTATTTATTTTCTTATAGCCTGCAAAGTTATAGTTTTCAACGGGTGAGAAACATGCATCCCTATGTTCATTGCACCATTATTTATAATAGTCAAGATTTGGAAGCAACCCGAGTGCCCATTAGTAAATGAGTGGATAAAAAGCTGTGGTACATTTACGCAATTGAGAATTACTCAGCGGTAAAAAATAAGAAAATCTTATCCTTTGTAACGGCCTGGATGGACCTGAAGAGCATTATGCTAAGTGAAATAAGCCAGTCAGAGAAAGACAGGTACACATGATCTCACTCATATCTGGAATCTAATGAACAGAATAAATTAACAAAATAGAAACAGACTCATAGATAGAGAACAGACTGACAGCTGACAGAGGGGAGGGGAGTTGCAGGGATGGGTGAAAAATGAGAAGGGATTAAGAAAAAAAAAACGCCTCATAGACACAAACAGTATGGTGATTACCAGAGGGAAATGGTGGGGCTGGTGGTGGTAGGTGGGGGAGGTAAAAGAGAATATAGGGTAAATAGATAGTGATGGGAGGAGACTTGACTTGGGGTGGTGAACACACAATACAATCAATAGACAGATGATGTACTGTAGAACTGTACACCTTAAACCCATATAACTTTATTAACCAGTATCACCCCCAATAAATTCATTTTGAAAAGGTGAAAAACATAACTCTTACAGAAATATAAAATGAATACATGCCAAGGGTTTTCTTCATTGTACTAAACTACTCATCCATTATTATCCTAAATAATGAAGGAATCAGTAAGATGGTAGGACTTGTTCAAATGAGAATTTGAGGTTCAGAGGTTTAGATCATCTGCCAAAGGAATGCTAGTAGTTGCAAAATCATTAGTAACCTATTAAGTAACAAACTAATGTTCAGAATGATCTCTTCTATCAGATGGAACTCAGTTCCATCTCTACTGGACACAATTCATTACTGTAGATAGGAATCATTTGCATTGCTCTCAGACAAGAATTATGTACTATGTCAGTGGTTTTCTACAAGTTAACCTCTATTCCTACAAAGTTGTAAGATAACCTAGTCAATATAAAGCAAATCAAAGGTATACACCGACACTACAATGAAAGAGCATCCAGTAATCCTCTTCTGCCTTTTACACTTTCCAGACTATTTCTCTGGACCTCAATTCCCTCACTAGAATGTAATATTTAGAAGAGCAAGGATTTGCCCTGGCTGGGTGGCTCAATTGGTTGGAGCACTGTACCATACACCAAAAGAGAGCAGGTTTGATTCCTGGTCAAGGCACATACCTAGGTTGCAGGTTCAATCACCGATCCTGGAGTGTACAGAGGCAACTGATCAATGTTTCTCTCTCACATCTCTTTCTCTCCCTCCCTCCCTCTCTCTTGAAAATCAATTTAAAAAAACATATCTTTGGGTGAGGATAAAATAATAAGAGTAAGAATTTTGTTTAATTCATTGCTGAATTATCAGCACCTAGAACTATATGAGGTACATAGCTGGCTCTCAATAAATATTAATTGAATGAGTGAGTGAAAGAAGATAAAGTAGAAATGTGAGTATAAAAAAATTTTTTAAGAAGTTTGTTCCAGGGAACTGGCAGTTGCAAGGTGGAGGGAGGTATGTATACAGAAAGGCCTTAAAAACAAAAAAAAGCTCATAGACATTTAAATCCAGATAAGGAGCATGGATGGCCCTGAAGACTATTATGCTAAGTAAAATAAGCCAGTCAGTGCAAGACAAATACCATATAATCTCACTTATATGTAGAATCTAATGAACAAAATAAACTAACGAGAAAAATAGAACTAGAGGCACAGAAACATGGAAGAGACTGGCAGCTGAAAGGTGGAAGGGGGAAGATGGGGGCCGATTGAAAGAAGGTGAAGGGATTAGCCAAAGAACACATATGCATGGCCCATAGACATGGACAACGGTGTTGGGATTTCCTGAGGAAGTAGGAGGTGGGGCTGGGCAGAGAGGGGCAAAGGGGGAAAAATTGGGACGACATACTGTAATAACATAATGAAATATAAAAATATAAATAAATACATACATACATACTGCCCCAGCTGGTGTAGCTCAGTGGATTGAGCATCAGCCTGAGACCAAGGGGTTGTTGGTTCAATTCCCCAGTCAGGACACATGTCTGGGTTGCAGGCCAGGTCCCCAGTGTGGGGCACATGAGAGGCAACCACACATTGATGTTTCTCTCCCTCTCTTTCTCCCTCCCTTCCCCTCTGTCTTAAAATGAAATAAATAAAATCTTAAAAAAAAAAGAAGACCCTGAGAAAACTTCTAGTGGGCATTCTTTATTTAAAAAAAAATACATACATATATACATACATAAATCCAGATAAGGATCCAATGAAGAACCATTGAATACACTGGACAGAAAGTATCTCACCTACGGCAATTCTCAAAGGCTTAAAGCAAATATGGAGTAGCAGGACCACAGCCAAAATCTCCTTGTGAAGGGCTCATTCACACTTCAAGCCTCAGCTTGCCCATCTACAAAATGAGGGAGCAAAGGTTGGAGCGGATCGAAGATTCTCAAACTTTTTGGTCTCAGGACTCCCTTACACTCTTAAAAATTATTGAGAATTATTGAGCTTTTGTTTGTCTATCAATATTGGCCAAGTTAGAAATTAAAACAATGGAAAAAATAATTTTTTAAAAAAAGAAACAAAGTTGAGCAAAAGAAACTAGAAAAAAACTTAAAATTTAAAATATTTTAATTTTTCATTAATACTAAACCCATTATGTATTAGCATAAATATCTTTATGAAAAATAATTATATTTTCCTAACTGTATGCCTTTTTCCCCCTTCCCTTTTGTTGCTTTACTGGTTATGCCTTACGGTTGAATCCAAGTGTAGTATAGACTATCTTTGCCTAGTTCCCATTCTTAGGGGGAAAGCATTCAGTATTTCACTATTATATGTTAGCTGTAGTTTTATTATTTTTAATGGTTCTAATGATTTTAGAGAGAGAGCAAAGGAGAAAGAGAGAGAAATGTCGATGTGCAATAGAAACATTGCTTGGTTGCCTCTTGCACGCCCCCAACTGGGGACCTGGCCCATAACCCAGGTATGTGCCCTGACTGGGAATTGAATCAGTGACCTTTTGGTTTGCAGGCCTACGCTCAACCCACTGAGCCATGCCACCAAGGGCAGATTTTTTGTTTTTGTTTGTGTTTGTGTTTGTTTCTGTTTTAAAGAAGTTCCTTTCTGGCCCTGGCCAGGTAACCCAGTTGGTTAGAGCATTGTCTTGATAGGTCATGGTTGTTGGTTCAATCTCTGGTCAGGGCACACATAAGGATCAACCAATGAATGCATAAATAAGTGAAACAACAAAGCAATATTTCTCTCTGTGTCTCTCTGTCTCTCTGCCTCTCTCTCCCTTCATCTCTCTCTAAAATCAATTTTTTGGTAAAGTTCCATCCTATTTCTAGTTTGCCAAGATTTTTTTTAAAGATCATGAATGGTTGTTGATTTTCTTCAAATGCTTTTCCTGCATCTATTGAGAAGAGCATATGGTTTTTCTTCTTTATTCTGTTAATATGATGAATTATACTGATTTTCAAATGATGAACCAACTTTGCGTTCCTGTAAAAAGAACAAACACTAGTTCATGAAGTATTATTCTTTTTATACATTGTTGTATTCTTGCATCTGTGTTCTTGCATCAGGGCTATTGGCCTGAAATTTTCTCTTTCTGTAATGCCTTGATTTTGATATCAGGGTAATGCTGGCCTCATAAAATTAGTTTGGGAAGTGTCCTTTCACTTCTATTTTCTAAAAGAATCTTTTTTCGATTGGTATTATTTTTTCCTTAAATTATTAATAATTCAACAGTGAAGTGATCTGAGCCTAATTGGATAGTTCTCATTTTTTCTTGGGAATGCAGGGTGAGAAGGAAGGTTTTTTTCATTATGAGTTAAATTTCTTGATACTCTGGTACAGTGCAGTGTGCCAATCATGGAAATGGAAGGGCTACATCTTGTTTATAGTCATCTTTTTACTATAATTGTATGTATACAATATTAAAAGTACCGACACCAGAGAATTGTTGCCTAAATAGTATCTGATCATTTGAAATTATTTGGGTCTTTGATTCCTGGCCACGTGACAATTAAAAGCACTAGAAATGATTGAAAAACTCCTGATTTATATTAAAACAATAGCCTTCTATGTCTTTAAAAAATTGTTGCTAATGAATATTATGCTGACAATAGATTCCAGTTCAACCTACAATCTAGGTATTCCATAAATTGAGTTTTGAATAACCATTATCAGTATTTTTTTCAGTCTTCATAGTAGCCTCTTTTAGAGTAAACATCTGTAACTGATTTCAGTGGTAACACTTCAAATTAAGTATAAAATCAACTATATTTTACCTTGTTTCAGTACAATCCATTAGTACTCATAATATTTGCTTTGTTGAAACTACTTTAGAATTACAACTATTTTTGATTCTTTCAGGTTGCAAAGTGTAAATTCAGTGGTTTTGATTTTAGTTGTCTTTAAAGTGAAAAATAAGGCGGCCCAAGAGATGTCAATTTAAAAAAATACTAGCAGTACTACAGAGCCTCATCACTACTGTTATATGGGAAAATATATGTCGGGTTCTAACACTAGACATGGTATTGTGATGGCTCACAGCATGGGCTGTTAACTTTAAGTCTGAAGTCATCCTCTGTTCTACACATTTCCGATTTACTGGGGGTTTTGGTTTTTAAGAATTCCAAACTTTAACACTGACATATCATTGTCATCGACTATTTGGATTCTATTTAAGCTTACCAATTATCCCAATAATGTCCTTAATAACAAAAGGATCCAGTTTAGAATCACGTGTTGCATTCAGTTGTCTCCTTTTTCCGTTTTTTATCCTCAACAGAGGATTTTTTTTTCATTGCTTTTAGAGAGAGAGGGAGATGAAACATCATGGGAGAGAGAAGCATCAAGTGGTTGCTTCCCATACATGGTCAGAATGGAAACACGCCCCCAAACCAGGTATGCACCCTGACCAGGAAGTGAACCCATGACCCTTTGGTTACAGGACAAGACTCCAACCACTGGGCCACACCAGCCAGGGCTGTCATTTCTTTAGTCTCCCATCTAGAGTAGTTTTTCAGTTTTTCCTTGACTTTCACAACCTTGACGTAGTGAGGATGATTCTACACAATGTCTAATTTTATAATGTCCCTCAGTTTATCTAGTTAGATTGTTTTGTTTTTTTTTGCAGGAATTCCAGTGATGCATTTTTTCCTCATTGCTACCTGTAGGTGTTATTTGTCCTATTACTGGTGATGCCAGCTTTAATCCAAGTTACTGCCTGCCAAGCTTCTTCCAGTGTACTTTCTCCTTTTGTAATTAATATTCCCTTCCTCACCAATTGATTCACTTATTCATATTAGTATGGATTCATAGATTCCTGCTTTATTCAATGGGTTATAATCTAGACTGTCATATTTTTTGATGCTCAAACTATCCTAAATTTCACTAGTGGTTTTGCATACTTTTGATGTGTTCCTATCATTCTTTGAGCTCTTCCTTTCTGCAACAAAATGTTCCAGGCTTACCTTGTATTTTTCCTGCCCAGGAATCACCCATTTCTCCAAGGAGCCCAGTTCCTTTTATGGGAGAATGATACCCTCCCTCTTTGTGGGCTGAGCTAGGGAATATATGTATTCCCTACACATACGCATATTGACATCTACATTTACTTACACTGAAATCTGTATTTTAGTTTATACCAATACCTTAATACTGCAGAGTTCATTCTGTTTTTCCTTTTCCATTATCTGTAGATTCATTCTCTACCTTCTATTATCTTCAGTGTATTTATTGGACCAACCCCACCTGTATGTATGTAACCAACCTCTCAATGCCAGCACTGTCTACCAGGGGACTTTTTCTCACCTGCTTAGACTCCAGCACCCCTCCCTCCACAAACCTACAACCTTCTCACTCCCTTTTTTTAAAAAAATCAAATTTTTAAAGATTTTATTTATTTTTTAGAGAGCAGGGAAGGGAGGGAGAAAGAGAAACACCGATGTGTGAGAGAAACATTCAGTTGCCTCTCACACACCCCAACTGGGCACCTGGCCCTCAATCCAGGCATGTGCCCTGACTGGGAATCGAACCAGCTACCTTTCAGTTTGCAGGCTGGTGCTCAATCCACTCAGCCACACCAGCCAGGGCATAAGAAAGGGAAAAAAAAAACCTTTTTCTGAGAAAAGCAACCTGTTGGACACAGAGATCAAAAACTGTCAAGACACTTTTGAGATACGCTTTAATAAGAACTGGGTATTTAATAGTGATATGAAGCAATTACTGTTCATTTTATTTTTATTATTATTTTTTAAAGTATTAATTTTTTTAGAGAGAGGGGAAGGGAGGGAGAAAGAGAGGGAGAGAAACATCGATAGGCCGCCTCCTGCACACGCTCCAACCAGGGACTGGGCCAGCAACCCAGGCATGTGCCCTGACTGGGAATCGAACCGGCAATGCTTTGCTCTGCAGTGCGATGCCCAACCGAGCCCCACAAGTCAGGGCCAGTTCATTTTAAATGTGATAAAATGAAATCAAACGCACAAAGTAAATAAAAAAATAAAGTCCTCATCATTAAAGAGATACATGCTAGCTGATGTGTACAGAGGGGTTATTATTCTATCCTTGTTTGAAATTTTCAAATAAAAAAAAACTCTACATAAAGGAAAGGTCTGTAGATTATTGGACTTTATTAAGATGGGATCACTGCTAATTACATAGAAGCTATTGCCTAACCATACCCATGAGGTTCACATGAACTTACACAAATAAGAAACAAATGGCATGTTCAAAACCATGAGGAAATATCCTGATGCCCAGGTGATGCCCACAGGTGAATGAGTCTGCACATTTACTTCAAGCTGTTAAAGAGTTTGTGGGCCACCTAGATGGAGGAAAGAAAAGAAGTCACTAATTGGCAGCTTTAATGTCAAGGCTCACAAGGTTCTTTATTACCTGGAACAGAACTCCCCTTTCTCTAACCCCTCCACATACTTACACCCCTTCTGAGCCATAGTGAATGCCCCTCAGTTTCCTAAATCTCCTTTCTACCTGGAGCTCTCTTTTCCAGTTCTTTCTCTTTTCCTTTAGAATTTAAAACAAAAGCCTTCTCTAAACAAGCCCTATTCCCACACAAATCTGTCCCTCCTCTGTCTTCCCCACAGAAATGTATACCTCCCATATCACAGTACTTATTAATTCCACAAATATTTCTACAACATCTATATGCCAGGTACTGTTCTAGGTGCTGAGTTACAACAGTAAACAACAATCTCTCTCTCTCATGGAACTTCAGAGAGTAACAGAGAAATACAACATACACATAAGGTGATTTTTTTTTTTAATTTTATTTTTAGAGAGGGGAAGGAAGAAAGAGAGGGAAAGAAACATCAATCAGTTGCATCTTGCATGCCCCAAACCAGGGATTTGGCCCACAATCCAGGCATATGCTCTATCCGGGCATATGCCCTGAACTGGCAACCTTTTGGTTTTGTGGAACAACACCCAACCCACTGAGCCACACCAGTCAGGGCACATAAGGCCACTTCTGATAGTGACAGATACAGGGGCAAAAAAAATGGTGGGGGGCGGGGGCATGTAGCATCTTTAAACATGGGGGTCAGCCCTGACCTGTGTGGCTCAGTTGGCTGGACATCTTCCCACAAAGTAAAAGGTTGCTGGTTTGGTCCCTAGTCAGGGTACAAGAGGCAACCAATCAATGTTTCTCTCTCGTATTAATGTTTCTCTCCCTCTCTTTCTCCCTCCCTTCACCCTCTCTAAAAATAAATACATAATATATATAAATAAATAAGGGGGCTTAGAAAGCTATCCTAAGATGGTTACATCCAAGAGACCAGTTTACTAACCATTCTCTGGCTCATAACTCAGTGAAGGAAGGGACCATGCCTGTCTCACTCTCAGATCTTAATCTAGTGCTTTGCTCATAAAAATATTTAAATAACATAAAACTTACCATTTTAAACAATGCATTATTGTGGCATTAAGTACATTCACACTGTCCTGCAATCATTAATCTCCAGAATTTTCCCACATTCCTACACTGAAACTCTGTACCCATTAAATAGTAATCGCCCTTAGCCCTTGGCAACCACCATTCTACTTTCTGTCTCTATGAATTTGACTACTTAAGGTATCTCATATTAACTGGAATATTTGTCCTTTTGTGTTTGGTTTATTTCACTTAGTATGTCTTCATATTTTATTCATATTGTAGCATGTGTCAGTTTCCTTCCTTTTTAAGGCTGAGTAATATCTCATTGTATGTACATACCACATTTTGTTTATCCATCCATCCATTAATGGATGCTCAGGTTTTTGAGAATGCTGCTATGAACACGCATGCATAAGTATCTTCTTCAAATCCTTGAATAGTTTCAATTCTTTCGGGTATAAAACCAGAAGTGGAATTGCTGGATCAATATGGTAATCTATGTTTATAGAGTTTTGGGTAAAGTGCTTGATTCCTTTTTATTGCCAAATAATATTTCATTGCATGCATGTATCATGGACACTTATATTGTTTTTACTTTTTGGCTATTATAAATAATGTTTCCATGAATCTTTGTACAGGTTTTTATGTAGAAATAAATTTTTATTTCCCTTAGGTATATATATATATATATATATATATATATATATATATATATATATGTATATGTATATGTATATGTATACATATATACATATGTATATATATGTGTGTGTGTGTATATATATATATATATATACACACACATATATATATATACACACACCTAGCAGTAGAATTGCTGGGTCATATAGTAACTCTATGTTTAACTTTTTGAAGAACTGCCAGACTGTCTTGCACAGGCTGTACCAGTTTACATTCTCATCAGCAGTAGATGAGGTTTCCAATTTCTCCACACAGGCCAACACTTTGTTACCTATCTTTTTGACTAGAGCCAATCTAGTGGATATGAAGTGGTATCTCACTGTGGTTTTCATCTGCATTTCCCTGATAGCTAATGGTGTTGAACATCTTTTCATATGCTTATTAAGCCACACAATCAATTTTAACATAAGCAACCATATCAAACTTTGCCTTCCCTATAATTTAAAATACCTTCGTATTATATGTAAGCGTCAACACAAGTTTATTTTTTAAAAAACTTTTTGGACCAACTTCTATGTAAAAGACACACTGGAGGATATAAATTATTTTAAAGAATAGCTTGTTACTTAAAAGTAGAAAATCCAGCTTCCCTACTGTTTAGCAGTACAAGTTGGGACATCATGTCTGAGGTTCAGAGAAGGGACAGTGATACCTGCCTCCAGTGAAAGTGGTAGGATTAGGTACGATTACTTATGTAAAGTGCTCAGTGCTGTACCTGACCTATATCGGGCCACAATAAATGCTGGGATGGGAAGACTGTCAGAACTGAGTTATCCCTAGCCACTGTAAGCTTTCCCATTCCTGACTTTAGGCTGACTTACACAATGGTCCCTTGCATGCAAGAAGTCAAAGAGCTCCTCTGTGCAATCCTCCTCTGTGTGTGACCTGGAGGACACACGCTCATCACAGAGCTCTAGCCGCTCCCGAGCCTTTACACATTTCTCCATCTGCTCGCATTGCTCTCTCACTGCTGTTAGGGGATCCTGATGGAAAAACAAATAAACAAACAAAAAACCAAAATGGGGGTTTTAGGAAGCAATCTACAAACCATATGCTTTGATTAAATACAACCACCAAATCAAGGTGCTGCCTCTGAATTACCGTGCAGAAGGCCAGCTGGCAGAGCCACACTGCCGCCAGAAATGGCAGAATGGGGTCTCCTATTCAATTCTGATGCTAAGTAGTAGGGAAAAGTTTCATATTCCTGCCTTCCAAGGTTGCCAGTATGCACTGAAAGCCTCAGTCCTATCTGAAAAACAAGGTGGTAAAGGAAACCTGGCCAAACTTGAAGTAGATCTATAGGAGGCCTTACTTGTTAACACAGCATTTTGGGATATGTAATGTCTGTGAATTTCAATTCCCTTCATCTGACAGCAAGGCCTATAGACCTCAGCTGCCCAGCTAGAAAGGCAATGTTAACACAGACAAGAACCATCCAGGAAAAGTTCCTTCCAGAATTCTTAAACCACCAACAGTAGATGACTGAGTGCCGGGCCCTCAAGATGCTGCTCTGCCCCCTGATACAAGTAAAGAAGCCTAAAACCCAGAAAAAACTCAGCTTCCCGGGACCACACCCCCAAGTACTCCACTGCACAAGAAGGAAGTATTATAATAAGGCTTTTTCCACTCCCATTCTCTCCAAGGTGTCTAACATAAAGACTCCTTAAAATGGCTTCCAAGTTTCATAAAGCTCAAACTTTTACTGTGATGGTTCCAAACCTGAGACAGCTCTTACCACTAATTCCTCCTCCTCCTCTTCCTCCTACAAAAAGAAAACAAAATTAATGTCAGCAACAATTTTATGACATATGTATTCTCAATCATATTTATCTATTGATCTTGTAATTACTGAGGACAGACATTGTATTAATCATATTTTAAAATTTCTGTATTTTATGATGCTTTGACATGTTAGGGGACTTGCCAATCCTGGGGAGACTGACCCTCCCAGGGCTGGCTAATTTTAGAAACAGTAAACAACCTGTCTTGGGGGCACGCCTCTCATATGCAAAACAACCAATCCAAAACACTTACCACTAACTACTTCCTTTACCTAACTCTCCTACCCTAAACCAATTATTGCACCTGCCCTAATCTCCCCAGGGCCAAGTGCCAAACAACAGAAGGACTACGCCTGTAGCCCAGAGCTCACTGAAATGATTCAAACCACCCAATCCTAAACTTGCTAAAACTTGCCTATCCTACCTCACTCATTCCTTCCCTCAGAAACCAAAGGTCTGGTTTCCCTTGCTCCTTCTGCTCCTAGCTGGTCCAGATACTTTTCTATGTGGCCCTTGGTGGCGTGGCCTTCCCATACCTGGTTAAAACAAATCCTAGTACATGTCAACAAGGACATACTATTTCACTTTCATTAGCAACAACCTAAAGCATGTACAACACTATAACATTTATAAAGCACTTTCATATCTGTAATGATCTGATTAATCACAACAGCCCTAAGGGATTCCCAGTTTAGAAATAACACTAATTAGACACTTTGTGATATCGATTCAACCTGCCAAATGTTCATATGGAACCTACATAACTTAAAAAAGTATTTTGTTCTAAAGTCTGGTGGGTCCCATTATTACCAGAAATAGCTAAATTTAGTCCTTACATCACAAACCAAGTTAGGAGGAAAACTAACATGTTTTTCCCTAGATTCTGAACATGAATTGGGAATATGAAAATGGCCAAACCTAAACTCTTCTTTAGCTAGAGTCTAACTTAAGATGGTTACAACCACTATTTTTTGGCTTGCCAAGCTCCTAGGACTCTAAGTAAGCTGTCATTATAAGACATCTACATGTCTCTATTCACAAACTTGGAAACACCAGGCCCTTCCTATTTATTTCTCATTCTGGTGCAGAATCTCAAACTTAGTTTCCTTTCTTCCAAGGGGAGCAGTGTAAAAAATATTCCCTGTGGGAAAGCATCAGCATAGGCCTGAATCTGGGGTGTAGCAGAGTCTATCTGATCAGCACTTCAACCTGTCATGAATGTGTCCGCATTTGGAAGAAGGGAAAGGAAAGGTATAGAGGGAAATAAAAACACTAGCTCAGCAATCCCTCATTATGCTTTCAAAATTCCAACACAATCTACCAGATTGTGGTAGTTCATTCTCTACCATACCCTTCAGGGAAAAAACTAAAGCCCATGAAAGCTGGGAAGGGTAGGGCAGGTTCAGCTGTAACCCAGGCTATTTATTCTCACAATTGGCAAGGGCTCTTCTAAACATAAAGGTGTTATTTGGGATGTAAAATTCTAGTTTTTCATTAAATAAGGCTTCGTAATATTGCTCTTAAAAAAAGAATCATACTAAAAAAGCTGTCCGAAAAACAAGTCGCATTCTGCCTGGGTTAGAAACCAGAAATTAGTCATCCTAGAAGCAAGACCTTTATATCATTTCCCTATTAATCGTTTTGTGTCTTTGATAATTTTGCATCAAAAGTATCATGGCTTGTTTTGGAAAAACAAATCCAAATACAAGTCTGAATATGGACTACTTCATGTTAAATTTCCAGTCAATGAGAAAAACCAATGTCACACGAAATGAAAAGATTTAGTCTCCAAGAAATATGGGTTCTTCATAAAAGAGCTCTGTTTTCTTAATTGTAAAACTGACCACTTATTTACTTTCTTTTTCTCATCTACTGCTGTGGTGAGCCCTACTGAAGTTTCTGGTACACTCCCTGAACTTCCTAAGGCTGGCCCCATGTCTTTCTGAAAATAACACTAAGAAAAAATATGGGATAAACCAGTTTCCAACTATCCTGAACCCATAAGCGCAAAACAGCTGCCCCAAAGCGACCGCGGACAGACAGGAGATGTGACTGGAAATAAAGCTGGCTGGCTTCCCTGAGGCGGCACAGACAGCGCTGCGGCGGAGTCTCAGCCCCGAAACCACGCCGCTCGGGTTCAGTTCCTGGCTCCGTGACTACTTAGCTGTGCGTCCTCGGGGGAGATATTTAATCTTTCCACACTTGTTTCCTCATCTGTCCAATGGCAATAATAGTCACTAACACTTCAGAGGACTATTGTGTGGCTTAAACGAATTCGCACATATAAAGTCCTCGAAATAGTAAGCAGTCATTATTATTACATCGGCGTTTTTACTCTGGGAAAGAGCTCCCTCTTTCATCACAGAATTATACTGCACATTCCTACGCTGCCCCCCAAAGATACCGCCCCCCAGGCCCCACAAAGGAAACAAAAAACAAAAAACACTTTTTCCCAGAAGGTAGTGTAAGGCCAGATCTCTGGAACCTCCACAGAAGATGTGACAGGGATCCCTGACCTGAGAGCTGAGGCCAGGGTTAGGGCTGGTCGCCTGCTTCCCAAACCTGTCAAATCGGGGACACCTGACTGACTGAAAATACAGGTACTATTTTTACAAAGCAGTCAACACAGAGTTTTCGCTCTCGTTAAACCTTCACCATGGTCACAGAATGGGGAGGCCGAGGCCCAGGGAAAGACCAGTCATTTACTTGTCCAAGGTCACTCGACGAGTTCTGAGGAAGGGCCAAGGGAACCAGCTCTCCGGCCCGGCAAACCCTAGGCTGGGGGCCGCAAGGCCAGAGGGGCTCCCGGCGCGTGTTGGCGGGCTAGGTCCTGACCCTTGACGGAGGGTCGAGTCGATCGCCTTGTCTTACCTTGGGATCTCCGGACCCGGTCAGCATCTTTCGCTCGTCCTCCAGCCCCATGTCCGGCTACGTTTCTAGAACCAATACCAGCAGCAAAATCGGCACCTTTTCCACTTCAAAATCAAGAAGGACTCGTAAGGGTCACTCGGCGGATATCCGGCGATATGGCCGGAAGTGCGGCAGACTCGTCGTACTCGCGAACACACGCTCGGATTGGCATGTACTACCGTCCACAGGCAGGGGATAGGGGTAGCTGGTATTTTGCACGTGAAATGGATTTACTAAAAATGCCCGCTTAGTCATGCCAGCCCAAAACATGTTGATCTACAGATTTGTTTAAAATATTATCTTCTAAAAGACTTGGAAAGTGTGCAGATTCATTCGCTGTTCCTTTAAGCGCAACTCCCATTCCTACCCACATCGCTGATGAAACCGTCCTAACTGCTGACCTTTTCAAGATGGCGGCCCGCGGCTGCCAGCCTCGGGCTCGCGCACCTCCCCAAGATGGCGGCGCCCGAGGCCTGGCGCGCCCGGAGTTGCTGGTTCTGTGAGGTAGCGGCGGCAACGACCATGGAGGCCACGTCCCGGGAGGCGGCGCCAGCGAAGAGCTCGGCCTCGGGCCCCAGCGCTCCCCCCGCCCTGTTCGAGCTGTGCGGGCGGGCGGTGAGCGCCCATATGGGGGTTCTGGAGAGCGGGGTGTGGGGTAAGTCGCGGGGTGAGGGGCTACCTCTGGCAGCGAGCGGAGGCGGCCCAGCGGCCGGGGGGCATGGGGGGCGAGGCCGGGAGGCCCGGGGCAAGGCCCAGCCCGGGGCACGGGAAGGCAGACAGTCTGGTCGGAGAATGAATTCCGTGACTGACCGGGCTGGGCAGAGTAAAGACGGGGAGCAAATCGGCAGGTGGACTTGCACCGCGGCCTGGCAGGGGGGCGCGAGGGGCGAGGCCAGGAGGCCCGGGCTAGGGCAAAGCCTGCAGGGCTCGGACGGCAGGGGCAGGACTGACGGGCTGGGCCATGGGCACCGGACTGACACTCGGGCTGGACCGGGCTGGGGAGGCTCGGATGTCGAGCCGACGGGCAGGGATGGCCCTGCAGTTTGGGGGCGGGGGCCGAGGCTGGGAGGCCCGGCCTAAGGCAAAGAGGCCAGGCCCGGGGCCACCCAGCCGGACTGACGGCGCGGGGCCTCTGCTGTATGACTGACAGATGCCGAGACCCCGGAGGCCGAGACCCCGGAGGCCGAGACCCCGGAGGCCAAGCCGGTGAAAGAGCGTAGCCCCTTGGATTGGGGAGCGAGCGATGGGCCGGGGGGGAGAGGCCGAAAGGCTTCGGGTGCCGAGGCCTGTGTGATGGCCCAGGGCAGAAGGGAGCGAACCGACGAGCGGGGCCTCGGGTGCCAAGCCGATTGAGCGACGTACTGACGGGCAAGGCAGGGAGCGCCCGAGGCCACTCGTATTGGCCTCGGCGGCGAGGAAGGAAGGGCCCGAACGCGGGTGGAGGGAAGCCCGAAGCGGGTCTGCGATCCCGGGAGGCTCGAATGACGGACAGGCGGGAAGGGCCGAGGAGGCCCCAGGCGGGGCCGGGGCCGGGATCCCGGACTAGGGGCGGGGGGCGCATCGCCGCCAGGAGGCCCTGGTCCGAGCGGGAGCGAAAGGAGGCCCCAGGCCTGAGAGCGGCGGGGACCCACGGGCCCGGCTCGGGCGGAGGGCGCCCAGGCTGAGCGGCAAAGGCGGGCAGCCCGGGGCGCTGGGATGAGGAGCCGGGAAGGACGAGATGAGCGGCTTAGCTGGTGGGCCTGCGAGCACGGCCGGCCGGGGTGGGCCGGGTAACGGAGGAGAGTAGGCCTGCAGCCCGACGGGCACAAGGAGGCCGGGCTGTGGGGTGTGTACCCTCGGTCGCAGGCCGGCCGCTGGTCAGGAAAACTTGGGCCGGCGTCTTGGGGACTAATAGAGTGAAAGAGAGGAAAGTAAGGGCCCCTGGGGGATCGGCCTGATTGCACGGGGGACAGGGGAGGCCTCGGGCCTGCAGTGCCTGACAGGCCGGTGGTGTGAGGGGGTGGGGTCCAGAGGCCAGGGCTGAAGTTGGGTGGGGATGTTGCAGGCCAGGCCCAGGGCCTAGGGAAGAGCGGGGAGGAGTGGAAGAAAGGAGGCCCTAGGCCTTGGGGTGGGGGCGGGGTTCCCGGGAAGGCCTCAGGAGTGGTGTTGGTGTCTCTGCCAGGAGGAAGTACCTGGTAAGGTCAGGAGTGAGGCCTCCAGGTCCTGGGGTGGGGGCTTGGGTTGCACCATGAGGAGGGATGTGGAGAAAAGGCCCAGGAGTTTGGGGCGTTGGGCCTCTAGGAATATTCCCAAGGCTGGAGAGCGTGGTTAAGGAGGTCCAAGGATGTGTGGTGGGGATGGGTCACTGATCCTGAAGAGGCCTGTGTCTTTATGTACCGCGGAAAGACTGTTAGAATATGTCGGGCCTGGTGGGGGGAGGGGATTGTGGAGCCTCTGTGCCAACAGCTGAGAAGAGAAAGGTCCTGCTGACCCATAGGCAATAGGAGAAAAGTTTCAGTGGAGCCGGGCAGGGGGCTCTGAAAAGTCCCGGCGAATGTGGAAGAAGGAAGACAGGATCTGGCTGTGTCAGCCTGGAGCTTCTGGGATGCTAAATCTGGCTAGGAGGAGAGAGGACTGGCTGTGGAGGCCCCAAGCTGGGAAGAGGAAGCAATAAAGGTGTAAGCTGGAGAGTGGCAAGGAAGACCCTGGCTTAAGAAAAACAGAAAGGAAGAGAGGAGTTTGCGGATAATAGGGGATGAGAATCCCTGTGGCGGTCAGAGGGATGGCTAAACAGAGGGGAGCAGATTCAAGGGGCAGAGGAAAAAGCTCCCGTGGGCCTCACCCAGGTCAACAGTCATACAGGGAAAGCTGAATGAAGTTAGGCCTCTTAGAAGGGCCAAGAAAGAAGCCTGCTAAGCAGTGCTGTTTTGGAGGAAGGTTTCAATGTGGGCTAACAGTCAGGAAAGGCTTCCTGGAGGTAGTGGACTAATTTTGCTTGGTGTAGGGAGAGGAGGAGAGAGTAGAGGCAGCAGGAAAGAATACAATGAGGAAACAAAGTAGAATAGGTTTGTTATCCCTTGAATGCCAGTATATGGAGTCGGACTTTATCTTAAATGCAACAGAGAGCTTACGTTAGTATAATAGCATAAGAAATCAGTGCTTTCATTCAGCAAGTATATCGAGTAGCTACTATGTACAAAGAATTGTACTAGATTCTTGGGTAGCAAGATTAAGTCATTCCACAAATAAATATAAAAGGAGATCCTGGAATGGAAGCTCTTAAAGATTTTTCTTAGATATGGTATACTACAAGATCTCAAACTTATTGTTGGCTGGACAGAGAGATGCTATTGACCGGATAAGAATAGTAATCACCAACATTTAGTGAGCTTATTATGGCCAAACCTGGTTTTAAAAAGATTACAAGCACAATCTCCTTTAATTTTCACAACAATGTTATGAGATAGTTATAATTATCTCCATTTTAACATTGAGGAAATTGAGGCTCAAAGATGTTAATTTGCCCAAGGATTCACGATCAGGATTTCACCCAGTTTTGTGTAACTCTAGAGACCAAACTGTTTAGCCACGATACTCTAGTGCCTCTCTGATCTAGGGAGGTCAGCAAGCAGGTTTTGTTTTTCAGATATATTGAATTTTGAGTATAGAGCCTAATTATTTCTATTCTTCATAGGAAAGTACTAGTTCTGGGTATGGTGGGTGCCCAAAGGATGGAAGTAGCCAACCTGGAAGAGTGGGAAGAGAATTCAGAAACAGCTTAGTAAAGGGCATGCGACACTTGAATGAGGAGTTGTTATCCTGAAAGTGGCGAGGAGATTCCTGGTGGAAAGGACAGCCTAACAAAGTGAATCTCATGCACAGAGGCAGAAAACAGTATAACACATTAAATAATTGAAAAATGTAGTTTAGTGGGGCTGAAATGTAGGAGGCAAATCAGGGAGCTGGAGAAGTTAGTCGAGCCCAGGTTATGAAGGACTTTTTAAAATCATACGTATTCAGTAGGATTTTTAAATACAGAATGGTTCATTATGCTTGGACAGAAGTGAACTGACCAGTTGCTAAATGAGCATATCAGCCTGCTTTTTGGGATTAGCTCACCCTTGTAGATGTGTATGGCCCTGAAATTCCAGCTGCCAAAAAAGTGGCTGAAGATAAGTGGACTGGAATTTGAATTAGACATAGGATAGCTTCTGTAGGTTCCATTTGTCAAACGAGAAGTCTGCTCTTCCATTTTTTTTCCCAATAGGATACAAAATGCTTAGAACCCTAGAAGAAAAAAAAGTAAATTTTGTGTTTTGGTTTTTGTAGCCCTCCCAGGCCCAATACTTCAAAGCATCTTACCTCTGCTCAATATATATTACTTGGAGAGGATTGAGGAAACTGCCCTCAAGAAAGGTGAGTGCCTTTCTCTCTTTCTCAGTCAGTGATTGTAAGCAAGGCACCATAATGTTCTTCAGGTAAATATTACACCTGACCTGCATAGAACTTCATGTTTTTCAAAAAGTACCTTCACACCTACTTTCTTATCTGATTCCTCACAGTGTCCTATAAGACACAAAACAAGTAGATGATGCTTATTGTACTAATAAAAGTGAGATCACAGTCACACCACAATTGATAGCAAAGCTAGACTAGAACCCAGATCTTTAGAATCTTAGTTTTTCTATTTTACCAAGTAGCCTCCCAAACCTCTCACTGGACACACCTATTAAGAGCTAGCATTTATCACCCTGGCTGGTGTGGCTCAGGGGATTGAGTGCCAGCCTGTGAACTAAAAGGTTGCTGGTTCGATTCCCAGTCAGAGCACATGCCTGGGCCACTGGCCTGGGTCCCCTGTTGGGAGGCAACCGATCAGTGTTTCTCGCACACATCAATGTTCATCTCCTTCTTTCTCCCTTCCTTGTCTTCTCTCTAAAAATATGTAAATAAAATCTTTAAAAAAAAATAAAGAACTAATGTTTATGTAATTAACCCTGATGTACCGAGTGTGCTATCCTAGGCACTTTACCTGAAGAAACTTATTTAATCTTTTCTTTTTAAAAATATTTTATTTATTTATTTTTAGAGAGAGGGAGAAAGAAAGGGAGAGAAACGTTGATCAACTGCCTCTCGCACACCCCCAGCCAGGAACCTGGTCCACAACCCAGGCACGTGCCCTGACCAGGAATTGAACGGGCAACCTTCTGGTCCACAGGCCAGAGCTTAATCCACTGAGCCATACCAACCAGGGCTTATTTAATGTTTTCAACAATTCTCTGAAATAGCTATTATTAACTACATTTTACAGATAAGGAACCTGAGGTACAGAAAAATTAAGTAACTTGCCCAAGGTCATACAGCTAGAGTGTGGTTTGCTGATATTTAAACCCAGGCAATCTGTCTTTATAGCCAGTGCTCTTTACCACTGTGCCATGTTGCTCTTGTGAATATAGAGGAGGACAACATTAAAAGGCTGATGTACTTCACTCATCGTGGCCAAGGAGCAGCCAGGTAAATGTGATGTTTCTCCCTACAGGCCTCTCCACTCAGGCCATCTGGCGCCGACTATGGGATGAGCTGATGAAGACAAGGCCTTCCAGTCTGGAAGTAAGTTAAGGCACCAGGTAGAACTCTGGCCTGACTTTACATAGTGAAAGCAGGAATAGCACACAAACATAAATTGGGTAGGGGTAAAGTGCAGGGGCAGGGTTGGAGTGAATTTGGGAGGAGGGCTCTGATGGTTTATCATAAGATGCTTTACCATTTGGCATTTGTCACTGATTTGCTTGCTCATCGTGTTTGCAGGTGACACAAAACAGGGAAAGGTAGTGATCACAATGGATGGCAGAACGCTGATTCATAGAGACCTTGACAGGGCCGGAGCAATGGTCAGACTTAACAAGATGAAATTTAATAGGATAATCCAACTATTCACTTAACTCTAAAAGATTCCAGTTGCGTGACCTGAGGGTAGGGGGTGGAGGGGCCTGGCTTAGCAGCAATTTATATTAAAAAAAAATTTAATGGGTTTTAGTCAACAGTATGCTAAAGCCACTCATATAAAGACTACTGTCCTGAGCTGTGGGAACTAATGTAACTATAATGTAGGCCAAAGGACAAGGGGGATGATAGACCTGACTAGCTTTGCAGTGGTCAGACTATTCCTGGAGTTTGGAGAAAGAAGTCAAAACCACATCATATGAGTCACATTTGGAAGACTGGAGATGTTTTTTCCTGAAAAAAAGAGAAGACTTGGAGAACATGACTGTTTTGAAATAGTTGAATGGTTGTCTCATGAAAGAGGGATTAATAGACTTGTTCTGGGTAGAAGCTAAACGAGGATAAATTTTTGCTTAACTGAATGTAGAACTTTTAAACTCTGAGCTTAATGTTGATGAAACAAGCTAATTCCAGAGATAATAGGATAATAACCTTCCTGTCTCCAAGTGTTCATATAGATCCTGGATAACTACTTGACACAAGGGTATTGCAAAGGAAATTCAGCATGGTAAGAGGTTGAATAAGATGAGTTTTAGGGTTCCTTTTAACCCTGAGATTTTATTATTTATTGGTTCAGATATAACTCACTGGAGCTCTCATTTAAGCAGAATTTATTTTGCTGCTCCATAATTAGGTGACAGGACAGACTGAGTTCAGTAAACATTTACTAAAACTTACCACATACCAGGTCTTATACTAGATATTGGAAGTACAGACACAATGCCTAATCTTGAGGAACTACTAGTTTAGTGGGGAAAATCTGTGAACAAATTCATCATTTATGATAGGATAGGTGGTGTGACAGAGTAGTAGCAAGGAGGTGGAGGGAAAAGGGAGCAAGAAAGTCTTTTCTAAGAAGGAGTATTTGAATTGGATTTGTATGGTGAATGGGCCAAATGACAAGAAAACAAACTCGTATTAGGAATTGGTAATTGCATTTCTGGGATGCACTGCATTCAGTAACATTCAGCTCCGTATCCTTCAGCTTTTGCACTTCTAGATCTAGACACATCCCCTGGAGTTCATTGTGATGACACAAAAGCCAGCAAAGTTCTCAGGCATTGTATTCAGGAGTTAGGCCTTGTTAGGTAGAGAATTGAATGCACTGATATTAGAAAACAGTAATGGCTTTCTGCAACCTTTTAAGAAACACAAGATTCACTTTGTCCCACTTAATCCCAGTGTTTCCCAAGCAGTATGGTTGACTAGCCGGTGATGGAGATTGTAATATTTTTCTCTGGGAGAAACCTTTTTCCCCCAACATTAGCTCAAGCTTCCTGAAAAAGAATATCTATTTGTTATCTTGTGTTCTTGTCACAGAGCATTTCAGAAATTTCGGAAACCCCAGCCTTGGTGACCTAGCAGTCACCTAGACAGAGGTCCTAACTTGGAGCATATTCATTCCAGAGGGTGTCTTCTGCTTCCCACTTTTGTGTGACAATAACCTTCACTACATTCATGATTCAAAAACACTTACTGAATGCCTGCTTAGCTCCAGGTACTACATTAGGTTCTAGGGTTACAAAGGTGAACAAGTAAGACATAGGCCCTGACTGCTTATACTTATAAAGCAATAGTATTTCTAACTGTATGGTACTAGTGTGTGTGTATTAAGAGATCCGTAGAATAGTATAGATATTCTGGAAACAAAGGATTATTCAATAAATGGTTCTTAGTAATTGGTTAACCATTTAGAAAAAATAAAGTGAGAGCCTCACTTGACAATATATTAATATAATTTCTATAGGGATTAAAGGTAAAATTGTAAAAGCACAAAACAACTAAAAAAAGAATAAAGATACTGGCTATTTAATCTCAGGATGGAGAGTGCTAATTATTAAATGGGCAGGACCAAATAAGAAAATATGGACATATTTGACCATATAAAATGCCGACACTATAAATACAATTTAAAAGGTACATAAACTGGTAAAGAATGTTTGCAACAATATTTGCAAAACAAAGGGATACAGAGAATAAGACAAAGGCTCTATTGGAATAAAATGAGTAGAGATTTGGACAAGTTACAAAATATATAAAAATCCCCAATAAAGTGAAAAATGTTCAATCTCAGAAATAAAAAATGGGAAAGTAAAATGTACTTCTAATAAAGTTTTGTTTTTATTTGGTTTTGTTGTAAAAGGTAATTCCAGGGGTGAGTAAAACTTGCATTTTAATATGCTATTGGTAGGAGCAGAAATGGGACAACTTTCTTGTTGGGAAGTCTGGTGATAATTGTCAAGAGTCATTCATTTCCAGATGTTCATTACAGCAAAGTTTAATATCAAAAAGTTAGAAAAAAATTAAATACTCAGTAATACAGGATTTATTAAATATAGCACATCCTTATTTTCAAAACATTAATAAAGTCATATCCTAAAAATACTTAAATACATGGTGGTAAAAAAGTTTAATGATATGGTGCTGTGATGTTTAAAAAAAAACCCCAAAAAATCTCAGCCTTTGAGACTTCTGAATCCTCTCAAAGTTCTAAAATCAAGTGTCTAAAGCTATTCATATATATATAATGTACATTCCAAAGGGTTGATTTACACAGTTTTTGATTTGCTTCTTTATAATTCCACAAACAATATTTCTGTTATTAGAAGAGCAACAGTGGACAATAGTTTATGAACATTTGCTGGCTGTAACGGTTTAGTTCAAGAAAATATTTCATCCTCCCTAGCTTTTACACACACTTCCTCTTTCCCCACCATTGCCTGAGCTGCCAGCCCATTTTGGATAGGCCGTGGACTGTAGTTGGAGGCTAATGTCATTTCACCTCTTTGGTGGTGCCTCATTTACCCGTCTGTCACTGAAAAGCAAGTATTTAAATCACTTTGTGTTGTCTGAGTTATAGCATAAAAGTCCACAAAATGAGTATCTTGGACTAGAGCTCTCAGGTATTTTTCAGCTTTGAAGGTTTAGCATAGATTCTAAAAAGTAAAATAAAAATGCAGTGAACTGCTGTCTGCTCATGCATTAATTCATGAGAAAAAAGGCATTGAGATAGTTGTCATAACTAACTTTATTACTCATTTAATCCTCACAACTCTACGATGTATAGTTCTCTTCCTCACTTGACATGATGAAATTGAAGCAGAAAGAAGTGAAGTGAGTGACGTTAGTTTATGAACAGCAGACCCAGGATTCAAGTTTCGGCAGTCTGGCTAAGGAATGCATGCCCCTAATCACTATGTCATGCTGCTTTCACTGCAGTTATCGTGGCTGGGGTGTTCCAGTTTTAGATATTCTCACTCACTGTCTTCATCAACCAATAACATGTCTGAAAAAGCCCAGTATTTAGTTATCTAAACTACATTTTCCACATGCCTCATGGTCAGAAACAGGCACAATATCTTGGTTCACAACCTTGTCCATATGTTAGGCCCAGGCCTACAATAACCATCTGACTCTCATTTGTGAAGTTGAAGGCTTGCTAGGATTACCTACCAGTGTTTTTCAAAGGCGTGAGCGTGGTCCAGCAAATGTATAGGAAGAGTGCTAGAGTAAGCTAGGATTTGGATTCAGGAATACCTTCCCTGTTTCTATTCAAAGTTGATTTGAGATTTGGTTGCCAGGTATTTTTTCCTACTCCCCTAATGCCCCCACACCGCTGCTGGTAAGAGAGGTCCTTCTCTTGTTGCCATGTAGTTACCTCAAGCATGAAGTCATTCCTAATCATTACTGACTACAGCAGGCAGTATTGGGGCATAGTGAGGGCAAAGGGAAGGACACTTTTGCCTGAGAATAATAGGGGCCCAGCTCCTGCCAAGAACCTAAGATATAGATTGAGGATCGCTCTGGTATGAGAGGAATGCATGGAGACAGGTTAAGTACCGAAGCATCTTTTAGTCTTGGGAACCCCTCAGACCCCTACTACCTTTGCTTCAGGCTGAAAAAGTACCCTGCTTAACAGGCCCTGCCTCCCTCCAGTCCACTTCACATTGCCCCATCTCAGCTAGTTATCAACAGCAGCAGAAGTAACATTTTGTATTTTATAGTTTACAAAGTACTTTAACTTTCACTACCTCATTTGATCTTCACAACAAACCTGTGAAGCAGGTTTTATAGATGAAGAGAGGTTTAGAAAGGTCCAGAATAGAGTAGCAGAGCTGGCACCTGTATCAAGGTCAGCAGACTTTCCACTGTACCTTAGAAGAGAATGGCAGCTTAGGGGGGTCTTTGTCTCACTGTGTGCCTTTGGGGTGGTAGCAGTAATTCTTAACTTCTGGTAACCATCAGAATCATTTTTGGGGAGGTTTAAAAAAAAAAGATACATAGACCTTACCTCAGATGTAACATAATAGAATCTCCAAGCCTGGGTACTTGGGGTATGAATTTTGCAGGATAAAATCCCACAGTAAATTCCGATGTACACCAAAGGCTCAAAATCATTTGCATTCACAGGCTCGTCTAAATGTATCAGAATAGTCTGATGAAGTCTCGTATCCATCAAAGCAAATAACTATTGCCTTGGATAAAACAAAGGAATCTAAGATTTGGTCCCTGCTTTCCAGGAATTTCTAATCTGTTTGGGATAAGATATGCACAGGAAAAGAGACTCAGCACCATAAGGCATGTCCATCAAAGTCTAAGATCCAAGTGGTCCCAACAAGAGAGGCAGGGGGAGAGCAAAGGGGGATACAGAGAGACAGACACTAACAGCCTCAGAGACCGAAATATTAGTAGGCCCTTTCAGGAAGTCTTTTTGGTTTGGCAATGGAGAGCATTTCTGGCAAAAGTAGGAAAGGACATAGAAGGCAGGTTTGAGTCAGTAAGGTGATCAGTTTGGCCAGAGAAAAACATGGAGTGAGATGTGGGAAATAAAGCCTCTGAGGCAGGCAGGGGTTATATTGTGGAGGGTTTTCCCTGCCAAGATGAGGAGCTTCAAATTAACCCCAGGTAGTAGAAAGATGTTAGGAGGCGGGGGGTTTAAGCAGAATAATGTACAAAAAAGAAAAAGCCCAATAAAGCAGAATAATGTAATCAGGTATATTTTACAAAGATAAATCCAGTGGACACATGTAAGTTTGGAAAGGGGAAAAGGGGACAGGGGAAGCAGTCTGGTAGCTAATGTAGTCAGGTGTGAGGTAATAAGGTTTCTGAACAGAGGTGCTAGTGTAAGAATGGAAAGTTAGAAGCAGGTTCTAGAAACAAACATGGAAGAATTTACAGGATTGAGTGACTTTCACCTGAGAGACACTTTAGCAAACTGGTCTCCGGAGCCAAAGCCCCCAGGCTCAAATCTTGATTCTGCCTCTTACCTGTGTAATCGCAGGCAATAACCACCTTCGGGTCTTGGTTTTCTTACCTGTGAAATGAGGCTTATAATACATGCTCAAAGATGTGAGGATTAAATGAATTTGTGTAAGTTATTTAGAATGTTGCCTGACACAAGAAATACCTATTGGGAGGAAACTGGGATGATGGTTCCATGGGTAGCACTCTTAGTATCACAGCTGTCTGGCATTTTCTCTGCTTTCAGAGTGTGACGTGTTGGCGAGCCAAGTTTATGGAGGCCTTTTTCTCCCATGTTCTACGTGGAACCATTGATGTATCTTCTGACAGGCGTCTTTGTGATCAGCGTTTCTCACCTCTTCTGCATAGTTCCCGCCATGTCCGGCAGCTCACCATCTGCAACATGCTGCAGGGTGCAACCGAGCTGGTGGCTGAGCCCAATCGCAGGGTTCTGGAGACCCTGGCCAGTTCCCTGCATACCCTCAAGTTTCGCCACCTGCTGTTCTCTGATGTGGCTGCTCAGCAGTCACTTCGGCAGCTGTTGCATCAGCTTATTCACCATGGGGCTGTCAGCCAGGTGTCGCTCTACTCCTGGCCTGTGCCTGAGTCGGCCCTTTTCATCCTTATCCTCACCATGAGTGCTGGCTTCTGGCAGCCAGGCCCTGGTGGCCCACCCTGCCGCCTCTGTGGAGAGGCCTCCCGAGGCCGGGCCCCATCCAGAGATGAAGGGTCCCTCCTGCTGGGCTCACGTCGGCCTCGCAGGGATGCTGCCGAGCGATGTGCTGCAGCCCTGATGGCTTCCCGTCGTAAGAGTGAAGCCAAGCAGATGGCCAGAGCCACACCTGCCGCTCGAGTAACACGCCGCAGCACACAGGAGAGCCTGAGAGCAGGCGGGATAGACCCTAAGAGGGAGCTGCACCCTCCAGCCACTTCCCATGAGGCACCTGGCACCAAGTGGCCACCCTCTGCTCCAGCCACCACCTCCTCTGCCTCTCCCTCTTCTTCCACATCCACATCCAAAAGGGCTCCAGCTAGCTCAGCCCCACAGCCTAAGCCACTAAAGCGTTTTAAGCGAGCCACAGGGAAGAAGGGTGCTCGCACTCGTCAGGGGGCTGGTGCAGAGTCTGAGGACCTGTATGACTTTGTTTTCATTGTGGCTGGTGAGAAGGAGGATGGGGAAGAGATGGAGATTGGGGAAGTGGCTTGTGGAGCTTTGGATGGGTCAGATCCCAGCTGCCTGGGGCTTCCAGCCCTGGAGGCCTCCCAAAGATTCCGCAGCATTTCTACCTTGGAGCTATTCACAGTTCCACTCTCCACGGAGGCAGCTCTGACACTGTGCCACCTGCTGAGCTCCTGGGTGTCTCTGGAGAGCCTCACACTGTCCTATAATGGTGAGTGCCCGAGAGGGGCAGGGGTTGGGTCTCCCAGCAGTGCCACCTGTATGGCCAATCCTGTGGAGTACAGGGGTATGATCAGGAGGCTGGAGATGTGGCCCTGCCTGCCTCACAGGGAGGCAGATGGCATGTCATGTGGTGGGCTTTTGGTGCTAGGGAAGAGAAACATGAGGTCTGCAGGCTTGCTTTATAGTTGGAAGCAAGTGTTCCTGAGGCACAATTAGAACCTGAAGAATGTACGTTTTAGATATGGTAGACAATCCAAGGGCTGATGCAAGTACAGTGTACACAAGCCCAGCCAGGGCTGAGGCTAAATTCCCACCAGTCATATAAAAGCAGCTGTACAGACAAGGAGTTGTGGGAAATTTTCAGACCAGCAACCTGCAGTTCTTTCCTACCAGGTTGTGCCCAGCTAGCCAACTTCAACTCTGGCTAAATCCAGCAATCTGCCTAGGTTGTGGAGCACTGCTAGAGAAAATCAAGCTGTGATGATTGGCACTACTATACATTCATAGTTATCAACCTAAATCCCATGTTTGCAACATAAGCTCCCATTCCTACTGTACCACTTCCAAACCCTTATCATCTTCCTTTCTCAGCAGATGACCTCACCTACTTCAGAGAAAATAGAAGCCGTTACACAAACCCCTTCAATTTATTAACCAGCCTATAAACTTTCCTACCTCTGCTTTCTTCCCTCTTCCACCACAGTGGAAGACATCATCATCCTATCTAAGGTTCTCTTCCGTGTTCTGGGTCCCTACCCTCTCACCTTCTTAGGAAAGATTGTTTCTTAAATATCTTAGTATTAAGAGCTCTTATGTACTGCTTAGTATGTGTCAAGCATATTTTAAGTATTCCCATTATGTTAACTAATTTAATCCTTACAACCCTGTGAGGTCAAGTGACTTGCCCAGGATACCTAGATAGTAAATTATAGAGCTAGGACTGCAACCCACAGCCTGGCTCCAGAGTCCATGCTTTTAAACCACTAAATGTTGCCTCCCTTTTCTACACTGTCTCTCCCCGCCCCCCATTTAAACATTCAGTCGGGTATCCACCAAAATCTGCCACTTCTCTCCCATATTAACTACTGTACTTTTCTCCCAACCTTCACAGAAAACCTGTTCTCTTCTCACAGCCCAGTCCAGTCTTGCTTACATAACCACTCCTGCACTGAAGATCTAAGTCACCAAGGTCGTCCTTGTTGCTAAGTTCAACATACACTTTTCAGTCCTCGCATTAGGTCTCAACAGCATTTGCTATTAAGCAGTTTTCCTCATGAAATGCTCATTCCTGCTTCCACAAAACCTTTTTCTTCTTTTCTGGACATGACTTGTCTTAATGTTCAGAGTTCCTCAGAGCTCTCCCAATTTACACACTTCCTGGACAATTTTGTCCATTCCCTTGGTTTCAAAAGCTAACTATGCTGAAGACCCTCCCATTCTATGACATTAGCCCAGATATTTCTTCTAAACTACAGACTTTTTTTATCCAGCTGATCACTAGATATCACCATGAACAAATCGTCTTTCTTCCCAATGACATGGCAGGAGGTGACTCAGTTGCCACAAAAGGAACCTGGATTATTTCTTACTCTGAATATATTTAGTTAGCTTACAATCTCTCTCAAATCTTTATTTCTGTCTCCACATCCTTAATTCAGGCTACTGCTTCTCACCTGGATCCACTTCAACAGTTCCTCCTGAGTCCATACTGACCATACAATCCATTGTCTACACTGAAGCCCAGGCATTTTTTTCTCAAAAATGCAAATATCACTTGTTCACTTAAAAACTCTTCAATGATTTTCTGTCACCATACACCTTAATTTTAACGGGTCATTCATGCTCTCACCCCTGCTTACCTCTATAGTCCTATCTTGAACATTTTACCCGCTTCTACTTTAAGCACCTGCCACTTTGATTTTTCAGTTCTTAGAACTGCCACTTTCTCCTTCAGACCTTATATGCCAGATTCTCTCTGCCACAATCACTCTCCTCCCTCCATTTAGCCTATCTCCTTTATTTAGGACTCACCTGGAAAACCTTTATTGATGTATGCTGCACTGGGTCTTAAGAACCCACCCTTTGTACTTCCACAGTACTTACCCAGTTCCCATCACGTTGTTATCAGGCTATGTAGGCAGAACATCTGTTGCTCACTACTGTCTAGCAAAAACAAAACAACCCCCACTCCCCCGCTTATTTACAAAGTGCCGCGTAAGGTTTAGTTGAATGAAAGACTATTGGGAGTCTCCTCAGTCCAAGGGGAGATAAGGGAGTGGATTCCAAAGAAGTATTTGCTTTGTGGCATTAAGCAACTTTCCTAACCTTCTGGATCCTAGTCTCTTCTGTGGACGTGATTATCCTTTTCTGCCTCATTACTACTCAATGAATCTTTTAAAGTATTCCCTCTTGTATCATTGTCATTCACCTCCTTAGTTCTCAGATGTTCCCATGACCTATAGGAAAAGTGCGGATGCCTCTGCTGCTCTGTGGGTCTGTCACACAGCTGGCAGCAAGATGCTGCCCTACCACATCCTGTCTTGTTTTGTGACTCTGTCCTGACTGATGCTTGAAGGCATAGCCTAGTAGACAGCAGTTTGCTGGTTACCCAAGGAAGAAAGCAAGACAATGGATGAATAATTGAGACAAGTGATTTTAAATCTGATCCAAAGCTTGAGATTTGAGTCATCAATAGAAATATTTGGAGTTGTCTCTGAATGTTACCCTTGCTGACACTCCCACAACTCTTTCCTGCCACAGGCCTGGGCTCTAACATCTTCCGCCTGCTGGACAGCCTGCGGGTCCTGTCAGGCCAAGCTGGATGCCGCCTCCGTGCCCTGCATCTCAGTGACCTGTTCTCACCACTGCCCATCCTGGAGCTGACACGTGCCATTGTGCGAGCCCTGCCCCTGCTGCGGGTCCTCTCTATTCGTGTCGACCACCCCAGCCAAAGGGACAACCCTGCTGTGCCAGGGAATGCAGGGCCCCCTAGCCACATAATTGGTGATGAAGAGATACCAGGTGAAGCACTGTGCATGTGTGTCTGTCTCCACACAAATGTGCAGGTGCATCTGTGTGAGGAAAGCAGAAAGATCCCTAATTCAGGCCTGCCACCACTCATTCCTGGCTTGTCTCTTTATCCTGTTCTTAAAGATAACCATGGGTTGGACAGGGCCCAGACCATAAACCTTGTAAGGAGTGACCATGGCAGGTCAGCCTCCAGAGAAGGCATCTGAACCAAGAACAGAACTCCTAGACTAAATTAGGTCCCCCTGTTGTATGTTCCCTGAATACCTATATGCCTCCTCTACCACTCTGCATACTTTATTTGCTTGTCCAAGTAGTCTAGTCTTCCTGGACTAAAAGCTACATAAAGGACTAAATTTCATATTTAGTGCCCTATTCCCAGAACCTAGCACAGTGCCTAGCATATAATATATGCACTCAAGGACAAGTAGACATGATTTCTAGTGAATCCCTTAAGGACAGAATAGGACCTGCTATGGGAGTGAAGTAGATGGCCAGCTGGAATCTTCTCTCCTTACCATACTCAGAAAACTGCCTGGAACAGCTGGAGATGGGATTTCCACGGGGAGCCCAGCCAGCCCCACTACTCTGCTCTGTACTGAAGGCCTCAGGTTCTCTGCAGCAGCTGTCCCTGGATAGCGCCACCTTTGCCTCTCCCCAGGATTTTGGGCTTGTGTTACAGACACTCAAAGGTAAGAGCCAGCTAGAATGGTCAAGGGAGGAGTAGGAGGGGACCTTGCATTCCTCTTTGGAAAAGCTCTTAAGGCCCATGGCCTCTGCCCCCATCCAGAGTACAACCTAGCTCTGAAGAGGCTGAGCTTCCACGACATGAATCTGGCCGACTGTCAGAGTGAGGTGCTCTTTTTGCTACAGAATCTGACTCTTCAAGGTAAGTTTTTCATCTAGAACCTGGGGCATTCCTGAGTTCTTAGGGCTCTGCCACTGTCTGAGTAAGCCAGCTTTTTTCTTGGCCTTTATGTCAACTATAAAATGATTATAGAGCCTGCACGACCTTCCTTCTAAAAGATCCAAAACTCAACTCCTCCTGTACTACACATGGGAAGTACTTTTAGAGCACCTCACCCAAAAGTTTTTCTTACCTTTCAGTAGCTGACAGAAACCATGGTAGAGGAGAGGGATAACTGTGCTGTCATAGACTCATCTCTAATCCCCAGCCCTGCAAAGAGGGCAGTCAATGGATGAGGGAAAATGAACAGAGAATTGTCCATGCAGAGAAGCTCCTTACAGTGAACACCTAGGATCAATCTCTGGTTTGAATTCTGATTTAATTCTAGCCTTACTTGGGGTCTTGGACAAAATTCTTTCTTTTTGGGCCCCTATAAAATGTTTGCACCCCTTGCTAAGGCCAACTGGAACAGAAGGGCAGCACCAGTCCTAATACAGCCATCAGAATTTATTCTAATTTCTCAACAGAGATCACCTTCTCCTTCTGCCGTCTGTTTGAGAAGCGCCCAGCCCAATTTCTGCCTGAGATGGTTGCTGCTATGAAGGGCAACTCCACATTGAAGGGCCTCCGGCTGCCAGGGAATCGCCTAGGTAGGGGCAGGGCCCTGACAATGGAGGGGGGGGGGGGAAGGAGCCAGTCCTTTGACCTAAAAACTCACAGACCTCTCCACTAAGAACACAGGGGTTAAAATGTAGTTGTGTTGGGACTTAATTAGGCTGGGATACCTTTATTCCCTGTTCTTGGGTGGTTATCGGCATGTTGCCCCTTTTCCCTAGGGAATGCTGGCCTGCTGGCACTGGCAGATGTTTTCTCAGAGGATTCGTCCTCCTCTCTCTGTCAGCTGGACATCAGGTACACATTAGGGGCTGGGGGATGAGGGAAGAGGACAAGGGATAGAGGGGCAGAAGGATGGACCAAGGATTAGTTGCTTCCTGGGTGCCTAATCCATCTCACCCCTACCAGTTCCAACTGCATTAAGCCAGATGGACTTCTGGAGTTCGCCAAGCGGCTGGAGCGCTGGGGCCGTGGAGCCTTTGGTCACCTGCGCCTCTTCCAGAACTGGCTGGACCAGGATGCAGTAACAGCCAGAGAAGCTATTCGGCGGCTCCGGGCCACCTGCCACGTGGTTAGCGACTCGTGGGACTCATCCCAGGCCTTTGCAGATTATGTCAGCACCATGTGATGGGGCCCATGCCTCACAGGTCCATGCTCAGTACCATCAGCTTGTGGGGGCTGAGGCATGGGCTGCCCAGAACTCCCAACCAATTCTATCTTTCTCTTTCTGCCACCTTTTTTCCTCTATTTTCCTTCGTCCCTTGCACTGAGGTTCTGGAGGCCTTGATGGGGCCCAGCAAAAGCATTCCCAGAACTGGGTTTAGAGCCTTTGGGCCCCTTACTCAGTAACCTGAGAACTCCGAGCCAGGAGGTTATAGTGGTCATCAGTCACTGAGGACAGCCACCCTCCCCTTGCCCCGGGGTTCCTGCTTTCCCACCTCAAGCAGGTACCCAAGCTTTAGAGAAGTGTAGGAGTGCCCACTACCAGGCCTCATCTCTGTTGGGCTCACCATGCTGCTCTCAGGCCTCAGTCCCTTTCATACCTTTATTCCTTTCTTTTTTTTTTAACCAAAAGTTTTTCTTATAAAATAAATTTTGGGCAAACATCATGCAGCCCTTCTTGATGATTCTTCTCCCAGAGAACAAAATTCAGCAGGGCCCTATGGGGCAGGAAGCCCCTTTCCCTGTCTCCTTCCTCTTAACACCCAGACTAGCTGGGTATCAGTGGAGGCCCCGTTGTTCCTCATGGGAACACTGGTGAAAGACGAAGGTGATGGCACTGGAGGCGGCATCCCACGTAGCCTGGAGTACCTCATCCCTGAGCCCCCGCTTATCAGTGCTGTGGTTCCATTGAGCCAGGTCTGAGGTGCAGTCAGAACCATCCGGGGGTGGCCTCACCTGGTGGTTGTTGACACAGCGGCAGCAGCGCAACCTGGGAACAGAGGACAAAGCTGTGGTCACTGTACATCCCATCTCCATGCTATGCAGGGAGTCCACAGATAATGGCTAGCAAGGGGACTTCACCCACCTATCATGTGTGTCACTGAGGCTAGCCTCATCCAGGGTAAACAGCTCCTTCAGCTCGCCCAGAGAGAAGTGCCGCTCCACATCTTGCTCCTCATCTACCACACAGCTACTCAGTGCCTTCTTGTGGCTCTGACGCTGAAAGATCTTCTCCTCAATAGTTCCTGCCTGGGAGAAGATGGGGCGGGGGCCAGGGAAGCAAGGCAAAGTCATACCCACACCTAGGGGACAAGAAAACCCAGGTACTGAAACTATAGCCACCGAGAGAAGGAGAGAGAAATGAAAAGGAAGAATCCTGCAGCAATACTTCTGCTCAGCTGAGCCCATTACCCAGCCTATCTCTTGGGAACATGACGTGCATGTCTGCCCACCAGGATATTTTCTGTACCAGTGGAGGGTTTCACAGCCTGGCTAAGTTCCTTCAGGGTAAGCTGAGGTTTGTCTACAGCAGCTTCATGAGACTTCCACAGCAAGGCCAAGTCTCACTCAGTAACTATCATTTGGGTGTCTTGTGTCAGACACTGTACTAATACTAGGGTATAAAGAAGAATCAAATATGATCCCTATTCTTGAACTCACAGACTAGTGGAGCAAACAGACATATAAGCTAGCTGGTACAATAACAGATTTCTGTATAGAATACCCAGGAGCCCCTAAAAGGGATGGTAGAATGGAATAGCATTGAAAAGAATGAAAGTAAAGATGGTTCTTAAGCTGAATCTTAAAAAATCGATCAATAATTTACAAGGAAAGGGAGATGGGAAGGCATTCTCAGCACAGAAACAAAGGAATAAGTCTGACCTACTGGAGGACTGTGAGTTCAGCCTATCTAGAGGATACAGGAAGTGTAATAAGAGCTGGGACTGAGAAAGTCAGCAGAGGCCATAATGGAGAAGACTGGATGCCAGACTGAAGAGTCTGACCTTGTCCCGGAAGTGATAAAAAGAAAAATCAGAATATTTGGAAAGTTCATTCTGGAAGCAGTATGTGAAAAATGGGTTAGGATAAGACCAAAGATAAAGAATTAGGAAGATGCTGCAATATACAAGTGAGAGATCACTGTGACCTTAGCATGGCATGGAGAGGAAGGTTAGATTAAGGAAATACTGAGAAGGTAAAACCAATGGTAATTCAAACAAGGTCTAGTAGGATGATGCCCAAATGTGGGGCCATAAAATGACAAAATTCAGAACAGGAGCATGTTTCGTCATGATGTACCTAAAGTGCTCAGGTGGAAATGTACAGTAGGTGATGGATATATGAGCTAAAAATTTTGTTAGAGACTTGTCAATATAATGGACATATATAATCACAGAGGTAGAAAAACCACAGTGGAGTTTCTAAAGAGAAAAGAATTTTAAGATTAGTAAATAGTGTCAGTTACATAAAGAAGGAAAAATCAAGTGTCTTTTGTTTTGGCAAGTAGAAAACCAATAATAGTACATTCAAAAGCAGGTTCAGTAGCACAAATAGTGTGAATGAGTAGAAGATAAGGTAAAGTTTATCTGTAGGCTTTGGAAAAATTTGACAGTGAATGTAAAGTAACCCAAGGTGGCTACAGAAAGACAGGATTGAGAAATGGTTTTGTTTTTAAGGCAAGGGCTACTTGAGTATTTTGTAGACTTAAGGGAATAAGGAGAAATTAATTAATAAAGGAAAGGATGGAAAGTGTTCTAGAGCAGAGCTGGGATGAGTCTCAAGCAGAGAGGAAAGAGCACGATCTTCCTCTGAGATCAGAAGGGAAGAACAGGTGTTGAGATTTACAGAAGAGAGGAAGGGGGTGGAGAGAATTCAAGCCTGGCAGCCTACTTTTTTTCTTTTAAAGATTTTATTTATTTTTAGAGAGAGGGAAAGGGAGGGAGAGACAGGGAGAGAAACATCAATGTGTGGTTGCCTCTCGCACACCTCCTCTACTGGGGACCTGGCTTGCAACCCAGGCATGTTCCCTGACTGGGAATTGAACCAGCAACCCTTTGGTTCGCAGGCCAGCACTTAATCCACTCAGCCACGTCAGCCAGGGCCCAACTTTTTTTCTGTGAAGTAGAAGGACAAGGTCTCTGCAGAAGAGTAAGAGACAGGGTTAGCAAGGATACTTCAGGGTATTGTTGAAGGCTTGAAGTAGCTGTTGAAGGAAACGAGATATGGCCCAGCCCAAAATGGTGAACATGAATTTGTGGTAGTGCCAATCTGTAATGCAAATTTATCTGGTGTAGAAGCTGAGAACAGTTGTAATGATCCAAGTGAAGTAGGTATCAGGGAAGGAGCACCTGAAAGGATGCACAATAAGGATCAGGCTGAACAGAAAAGGTAGTCAAGCTAGATTTGGGGACTGGGGACAGGTACTAGGGACATTAGGTTGAAGCAGATGTAGGAGGTATAAGAAAGCTGGAAAGACAGGAAGTGATAGCTATTACTAATGATAGCTATTAAAGTTTTGGGTACTATGTAAAGTTTTGATACTGTTAAAGTTCCACGGTATAGCCTCAGGAGTAATTAAAATAGGGAGAATTAAAATAGGGAGCCCTGGCTAGTGTAGCTCAGTGGATTGAGCACTGGTCTGTGAACCAAGGGGTCGCAGGTTCAATTCCCCAGTCAGGGCATATGCCTGGGTTGCAGGCCGGGTCCCTGGTGGAGGGCGTGTGAGAGGCAACCACACATTCATGTTTCTCTCCTTCTCTCTCCCTTCCCCTCTCTTGAAAAATAAATAAATAAAATCTTTAAAAAAAAATAGGGAGAAGTCAAGGAAACATGAAGGACAAAGTGCTGGATAGCTGCATGGTCCTTGAAGTTCACCAGCCTAACAGCTGGATTTGGAGAAAAAATAAAGACCAAGCTGGTGCCCAAAGTAATCGATGAATTAGGAAAATAGCAGGAGGTAGATTACTGTTGAAAGGAAAGGAGGGTATCAAGTCAGACAACATGAGCTGCGAAAGAGGAACTAGAGGGCGGATGATCTGCATGGTCACAGAGAACGTGGAGAATGTCAATGCCACTCCTCAGCACCATGAAACAGAGCATATGAGAAGACTACAAGGCCAAGTGGGAGAGCAGAATCAGGTATGAGGGAAAGCAGGTGTCCTGTGAAAAGGATTGGGCCACAGGGGAGTTTGTTAACTAGTGAATAGGCATCCAGAGGTCATTGTAAGAAGGGTTTTAGGGAATGGGATGGAGAGAACAGAAGAATAAAAGGCTCCAGGCTAAGCCCTTCACCACTGCTACAGGGAGAGGGTCCAAAGAGAGACACTGAAAAGCAAACCAAGATGGTCCTGAAGGTCTTGTTCCATGACCCACCCCTACTCTGACCACTACTCCATCCTTACAGACAGCAGGCGATAGATATAGCAGGTCTTCTTTTGACCATCACGCCAGACCCGAGCCATGGCTTGTTCATCATTCGCTGGGTTCCAGTCAGGGTCAAACATGACCAGTCGGTTAGCCCCAATGAGGTTGAGGCCACAGCCCCCAGCTTTGCTGCTCAGCATGAAGACAAAATCAGGGCTCTGGAAAGAGAGAAATAGGAGAAAAAGAATCTTTTGCAGCCTTAACTAGAATCCTGCTCAGCCCAGGAAACTGTTCCCTCTTACACATTAGTACTCTTATGCTCAGACTAATTATGAAGACCACCAGTTTGCCTACCGCCCAACTTCCTAGACCACTAAGTCAGGTCCCAGCCCAGCCATCACCAACAAGCCTAACCCTGCCACACCCGCAAGAAAAAAAAAAAATCCAGGAAGACCCTAGAACAGGGGCTGTACATTTACCGATGGACTGTTGAAGCGCTCTACAACCTTGGCTCGCTTCTTAATGGACATGGTGCCATCCAAGCGGACATACAAGTACCTAAGGGGAAATCCAAAGATCAAAACTCAAGGAGAAAGCAGAGTTCCTTGGAGCCAGAGCTACTGAAGGGGCTGAACTATACATGCTTGAGACTGTTCGTGCACAGCCTAAGGCCCCACACTCCCAAAGGGAGGGGCAGGAGATAGGAGCCAGGATTCTGTCCTATGGGAAAGCCTGAAAGACCATGGGCTATTCTGCTTGGTGACGAAACTAGGATCATAACATCAGTAAGGAAAACTGCTCCTGCACCCACATCTTGGCCCACATCCACCAATCAGAACACCTATTCCTAAGGGAACAGCAGAGAGGCACCCCTTTGGCAGCCTAGTTAAGCTCTTCCCTACCTTCGGGCCCGGCAGAGCTTCTCAAAGAGGTCCAATGTCTGGGTATAATTAGACACCAGCACTACTTTGTCACTGCTGCGGCTTCGGGTTACCGCCAGAATGTAATCAAGGACCAGCATCTTACCTGGGGAGATCAGCAACTATTAGCCCCCAGCAGGTCATCTCAGTGACCCACAACTCTTACTCTTGACATCCTTCCTTGAGTCAAGATACATCTAGAACAAAGAGATAGTTTCCCACCCGTCATCCCAGAGAAACCAAAAAAACTGGTAGGAAAGGGCTCACCTGACAGCTGGGGCTCTAGAGCCTTGGAGCTATACCCAGGGGGGAATATGTCCAAGGCACCTTCGAAGCCATCCTCCTCTTGTACACACTTGTCATAGATTAGAGCTGGATCTGGGGGAAAAAAATAAAAACCAAAATGCCATCTACATTGTTTTCGAAGGTTTCCACTTCAGTGCTCATTAGGACACCCTCTAGAAGCCTGCCCAAAAGACCTGCTTCAGTACCAGGTTTGCTTGGTTCCAAATTCCGGTGTGCTGCCAGTGCCATCTGGGACCATAAATGATCAATCTTGCTCACTAGTGTGTTCTCCCAACAAGAAGGGAACTATGCCAGAGGCGTTAAGGTTTGTTATTTGTTCACCTGCCCAACATTTAACATGCACATTTGCATGAACACACTTATACATACAGTCCTATACAGACCTCGAGCATCAAGCATGGGCTGCGTAGAGAACAAGCTAAATTTTTCAAAGCAAAGGGTCTGGTTTACAGAGTACACAATGCAGGGTTCCTGCCTTGGGGAGTGTTGGAATCACATGTGGCCTCTATGAGGACTCTGGACAAGTATTAGTAAAGGTGGTCAGATCACCTGCGGGACCCTACCCTTTCTTGCTCACTCTCACAGAGGACCTCAGAGCATGGACACAACTCACGATTACAAAGCTTCTTTAATGAGGTGATGGAAGAAAGGGAAGACACACTCATCTTGCCCTCACGCAACTCTTCTGCTGGCTTGGCCTGTCTCAGAAACCTCTGGTATAATTCAGTCTGAAGAGGTGTCAGCCTGGAAAAAAGGTAGTAGGGTCAGTGGGAAATGTTGAACCACACTTTGGCCCTCTAAGGACAACTTGAGAGTTGGGCTCTTACTCACTCCACACCCCTAAGTTGAGTTCAGTACCTACAACAAACCACCTGCTCGATCTTCACAGGCAGATATTTAGAAAGGATATCAGATGTCCTCCGTATCAGACACCTGGACAGAACAGGATAAGAAGGTAAGAGGATGGTAAAACTGCCACGCAAACTACTAGAATAAAAGTTACACCCAAAGGACCAAGACTGACTCTTTTGTAGTATCAAATGTCAGAGATCCCTCAGCCCTATCACAAAGATATCTATAGCGGGGTCTCAGTCATAGAAACAGAGACCCTTTCAAACAGTCTAGCTTGGTCTGACAACTCTTCCTCTTCCCCTTCAAAAGGTTAGCTGGTCTTCAAGAAGAAGCCAGAGTCTCCGACTGAGGCTGGTGGTCTGGCTGAGAAAGCAAGCTCTAAATCACTAAGTCCTCAGGGAAGTTTCTGCATTTGCCCAAACGCCTACTGTCGCATGGCCCAAGACTCAAAGAAACTGGGCCCATACCTCCCGGCAGACCAGAAAGAAAAGGAATCGGGCACCTAAACAACAGCTCCTAACATACTAACTGTCCTTCCTGCCACCTAAAATTGGGAGTGAGAGGGCCTTGGCCAGGTAGTTCGGTTGGTCAGAGTGTCATCCTGATACACCAAGGTTGCAGGTTTGATCCCTGGTCAGGGCACAAACAAGAATCAACTAATGAATGTATAAATAAGTGGGACAACGAATCAATGTTTCTCTCTCTGTTTTATCAATAAATAATAATACAAAATAAAATAAAATTGAGAGTGATAGGTGGCAACTGGGAAGGGCAAGGCTCTTGAGGATGTAAATCATTAAGTGTATCGCCCATATACCTATAACAGAGGAGCCCAGAATGTACCTGCCCTCCTGGCTATGTAGCCCCTATGGAAAAAGCCCTCTCAGCCTGGGTGCCACATCCATCAGATATGCTCCTACCTGTCTAAGAAGGCTGTGAAGCCTGGGAAGGGAAGCCTGGTTCTTTATGTCTAAGACCAAATGACAGGAAGCTTCTGAAATATTAACAGTGCTCCAAGGGATATTTTGCTGAGGAAGTCCAATAGTGTCAGAAAAGAAATTCCTCAGCAGGTTGCCAAGCAACCCAAAACCAGACCATAGGGCCCAGGCCAGGTAGAAAGCAGGGACTTGGCCTGCAATACCCCTTCATTTATTTAATGGCTACAGTCAGGGCACAGATCCCACTCCCTTCCTGGAATCCCAGCCCTCATAGGCAGAGGCCCCAAAAGATCAGCCTTGGATGACTTAGTTGGCAATTCTGATGAGCTCTGTTAGGGGAACCCAAAGAAAGGTGCTGCCGTCTGGCCTCACCCTGCCATTACCTATTCACAATGCTGATGAGCTCCTGCAGTCGCTCCTCTCCTAGCTGCCTATCTGCCTCACTGGCAGCTGCATCTCTACCCTTTAAAATTGGCAGCTCAAAATGCTTCTTGAACTCATGCGCAGTTCCTAAACACAGGAGAGAAGGGAAAATCAAAGAATGTAGAAAAAGAATGATTTTCCCACTGCCAGTAACGGTAGACTATTTTGTTACAGATCAATCTTCCTGCCAAGACCAACAAAGCTGAACAAATTACAGGCAATCTGGTTGAATGAATCAGAGAGATACCAAAGCATTGAAGGCTGAGAAGGCCAAATAGCAAGATAGTAGATTAAAATCCAAATATATAACTAATTACATTAACTATAAATGGATAAAATAATCCAATAAATACACAATCCAATTGTCAGACTGGGTTTTGTTTTTTTTTAAGAGCCCACCTATATGCTGTTTATGAGAGATGAAGTAGCATGTACCAGTACAATGAAGTTCATGCTACAGTGTAGATAAACCCTGAAAACGGTACACTGAGTAAAAGAAGCTGAAAACAGCCCTGGCTGGTGTAGCTCAGGTGTATTGAGCGTTGGACTGTGAACCAAAGGGTTACCTGTTTGATTCTCCAGTCAGGGCACATGCCTGGGTTGAGGGCCAGATCCCCAGTGGGGGGTGCATGAGAGGCAACCACACATTGATGTTTCCCTCCCTCCCTTTCTCCTTCCCTTCCCCTCTGCCTAAAAATAAATAAATAAATAAATAAATAAATAAATAAATAAAATCTTTAAAAAAAAAAAGATATATTCATTAAAGGGAATAGTATACAAAAATGAAAAACTACAGCTACAGGTAACGACATGGATGCTCTCTCATAAATACAATAAACAAAAGAAACCAGATGCAAAGGGATATATACTGTATGGTTCCATTTATATAAAGTTTAAAAATATGTAAAAACCAAACTGAATGTAAGGAGAGTGTTTACCTCTGGAAGAAAAGAAGAAAATAGTAATTAGAAGGGGATGGGAGAGTGCTGCTGAGATGGTGGTAGTAACTGATCTGGTGGTGGTTACTCGAATGTATTAAGAAAATCACGCTGCTCAGCTGGTTCTCGCATAAAGTGATTTTCTTGAGCACTGTCAAGTTGGGGTGGCACTAACAAACTGTTCCACAGATATCTATGAGCAAGAACTGCCCAAACTGTGGTAACGGGAGGCTGGGGGGAGTACAAAATAAGGAGTTATTGTTTAATGGGTAGTTTCAGTTTTACAAGATAAAAAATGTTCTGGAGATGTGTGGTGGTGATGGTTGCTCAACAATGTGAATGTACTTAATGACACTTAATTGTACGCTAAAAAATTATTTTAAAAAAGAAAGAAACTGCCCAAGACAGTCTGCTCTGATGTCAAAGCTCTTGTGAGGTAACTAGGATGTGATGAGCAAAAATGTCTGGAGGTTGTATAATATTTTCATCCAAAGCTCACAGTGACCCCATGCCCCATATATAGCCTGCCACTTCTGCAGGGAAAGACGGCCAGAACTGGGATATCCTAGCCACAGCAATCAGATGAGGAAAATATAAAAGGCATCCAAATTGGAAAGGAGAGGGTAAAACTCATTATTTGCAGATAACATAATGCTATATGCAGAAAACCCTAAGGATTTTACCAAAAACAAACAAACAAACAAAAAAACCCAACCCTATTAGAACTGATAAATGAACTCAGTAAAGTATAGGAAATAAATATGCAGAAATTGGTTGCACTTTTATACATCAGTAATGAACAATCACAAAAAGAAACGAAGAAAACAATCCCATTTATAATTGAACCAAAAAATTAAAATACCTAGGAATAAATTTAACCAAGGAAGTAAAAGACCTACTTGGCAAATTATAAGACATTAAAGAAACTGAAGATCCAAATAAATGGAAGCATAAACTGTGCACATGGGTAAGAAAAATTAGCATTTTTAAAATGTCCACACTACCCAAAGCAATCTATGGATTCAACACAATCCCTATCAAAATACTACTGGTGTTTTACACAGAACTAGAACAAATAATCTAAAAATATATATGGAGCCAGAAAAGACTCTGAATAGCCTCAGCAATGAAAAAAGAAGAACAAAGTTGGAGGGATCACACTACCTGATATCAAACTATACTATAATGCTATAATAATCAAAACAGCATGGTTTTGGCATAAAAAGACTCATAGATCACACAGATCAATGGAACAGGACAGTCCAGAAATAAACTCACATCTATATGGTCAATTAATATACAAAAAAGGAGGCAAGAATATAAAACAGGGTAAAGACATCCTATTCAATAAATGGTGTTGGGAATATTGGATAGACACATGCAAATAAATGAAACTAGACCACCTTCTTACACCATTTACAAGAATAAACTCAAAATGGATTAAAGACTTAAATGTTAGTTTCAAAACCATAAACCTTCTAGAAGAAAACACAGGCAATAAACTCTGACATTACTCTTAGAAATATTTTTCCTAATATACCTCCATGGGCAAGAGAAACAAAAGAAAAAACAAATGGAAATACAGCAAACTAAAAAGTTTTTACAAAGCAAAGAAAACCAACAAAATAGGGACTTCCGGCCAAGATGGAGGCATAGGAAGACATACTTTGCCTCCTTGCACAACCAAAAGAAGGACAATGACAAATAAAAACAATAAACGACCAGAACTGCCAGAAAATCAAACTGTATAAAGTCCAACAACCAAGGAGTTAAAGAAGAAACATTCATCCAGACTGGTAGGAGGGGCGGAGACAGAGACAGGAACCCAGGGCAGAGGAGACAAGGCAAGGCAGCAGCTGGAGGACCAGGCGGGTGAGACGACAGCTGGTGGTCCCATATTTGAGTGTGTATAAATCCGGAGGAACAACAGGGGAGTGTGACAGAACACACAACCCAGGGTTCCAGCATGGGAAAAGAAAGCCTCAAAACCTCTGGCTGTAAAAATCTGTGGGGGTTGCAGCAGCAGGAGAAACTCACGGTCTCACAGGATAGTTCACTGGAGAGACCCACAGGGTCCTAGAACATACACAAACACACCCACCCAGGAACCAGCACCAAAAGGGCCCAATTTGCCTGTGGATAGCAGGGGAAGTGACTTAAAGCCCCCAAGAGCTGACTAAGCAGCATTGTTCTCTCTGGGATCTCTCCTCCACAAACAGCACCACAAAGCAGCACGTGGGTTGCCCCACCCTGGTGAATGCCTAGGGCTCCACCCCTTACAATGTAACAGGCATGCCAGAGACAAAAAATAGGGCCCAAAGAAAGAACAGATGAAAGCTCCAAAATCAGAACTAAGCAATGAAGAGATAGCCAACCTATCAGATGCAGAGTTCAAAACACTGGTAATCTGGATGCTCACAGAAATGGTCACAAAATAGAGGAAAAAGTGAAGGTTATGCAAAGTGAAATAAAGAAAAACACACAGCGAACCAACACCATAGGGAAGGAAACCGGTACTCAAATCAACGATTTGGAGCAGAAGGAAGAAATAAACATTCAACCAGAACAGAATGAAGAAACAAGAATTCAAAAAAATGAGGAGAGGCTTAGGAATCTCTGGGACAACTTTAAACGTTCCAACATCCGAATCATAGGGGTGCCAGAAGGAGTAGAGGAAGAGCTAGAAATTGAAAACTTATTTGAAAAAAATAATGAAGGAGAATTCCCCCAGTCTGGCAAAGGAAATAGACTCCTGGGAAGTCCCGGAAGCTCAGGGAGTCCCAAAGAAGTCGGACCCAAGAAAGCACGCACCAAGGTACATCATAATTACATTACCCAAGATTAAAGATAAGGAGAGAGTCTTAAAAGCAGCAAGAGAAAAGGAGACAGTTACCTACAAAGGAATTCCCATAAGACTATCAGCCAATTTCTCAAAAGAAACCTTGCGGGCAAGAAGGGGCTACAAAGAAGTATTAAAAGTCATGAAAGGCAAGGACCTGCATCCAAGATTATTCTATCCAGCAAAACTATCATTTACAATGGAAGGGCAGATAAACTGTTTCCTAGATAAGGTAAAGTTAAAGGAGGTCATCATCACCAAGCCCTTATTATATGACATGTTAAAGGGACTTATTAAGAAAAAGAAGATCAAAACTATGAATAGTAAAGTGACAAACTCACAACTATCAACCTAAAAAAATAAAAACAAAAACAAACTAAGCAAACAACTAGAACAGAAACAGAATCACAGCAATGGAGATCACATGGAGGGATATGAGCAGGGAGGCGGCAGGGGAAGAATGGGGAAAAAGCTACAGGGAATAAGAAGCATAAATGGTAGGTAAAAAATAGACAGGGGGAGGTTAAGAACAGTATAGGATATGGAGAAGTCCAAGAACTTATATGTACAACCCATGGACATGAACTAAGGTGGGGGGTGATGCTGGTGGGAAGGGGGTGCACGGCAGAGGGAAATAAAGGGGAGAAAAAAATGGGACAACAGTAACAGCATAATCAATAAAATATACTAAAATTTTTTTTAATTAAAAACAAAAAAACAAAATGAAAAAGAGAAAACCATCAACAAAACAAAAAGATAAGCTACTAAATGGGAGAAGATATTTGCCAATAATATATCCGATAAAGGGCTAATATCCAAAATTTACAAAGAACCAAAGAAACAACCGATCCAATTAAAAAATGAGTACAGGACCCAGATAGACACTTCTTCAAAGAGGACTACGGATGGCCCACAGACATATGAAAAATGCTCAACATTACTAGTCATCAGAGAGATGCAAATTAAAACCATAATGAGATATCACCTTACACCATCAGAATGGCTATCATCAAGTCAACAAACAACAAGTGCTGGCAAGGATATGAAGAAAAAGGAACCCTTATGCACTGTTGGTGGAAATGCAGACTGGTGCAGTCATTATGGGAAACAGTATAGAACTTCCTCAGAAAATTAAAAATGGAACTGCCTTATAACCCAGCAATTCCACTTCTGGGTATATATCCAAAGAAACCCAAAAAACTAATTTGAAAAGACGTATGCACCCCTATGTGTACTACAGCTTATTTACAACAGACAAGATACTGAAGCTACTTAAGTGTCCATCAATAGACAAATGGATAAAAAAGTGGTGGTACACACACACACGCACGCACGCACGCACAATGGAATATTAATTGGCCATTAAAAAGAGCGAAATCTGACCATTTATGATATGACAACATGGATGGACCTAGAGGGTATTATGCTAAGTAAAATAAGTCAGGGAAAGACAAATCCATAGATTTCACTTCTGAGTGAAATCTAAAGAGATAAACAAAACAAAACAGAAACCGGCCCATGGATGCAGAGAACAAACTGATGGTTACCAGAGGGAAGTGGAGGTGAAAGACCGAGTGAAAAAGGTGAAGGGATTAAAGAAATACAAACTGATAGTTACAGAACAGTCATGGGGATGTAAAGTTCAACATAGAGAATATAGTCAATAATATTTTAATAACTATGTATGTTGCCAGGTGGCTACTTGAATTATTGGGTGGAACCACATTGTAAATTATATAATTGTCTAACCACTATGCTTTATACCTGAATCTAATATTAAAAAATATTATGCCCTGGCTAGTGTAGGTCAGTTGGTTGGGCAGTCCCTCAGACACAAAGGTCACCAGTTCGACTCCCAGTAAGGGCAGGCACATGCCTGGGTTGCAGGCCAGGTCCCAGGTTGGGGTTGTATGAGAGACAACCAATTGATGTTTCTCTCACACATTGATGTTTCCCCCTCTTTCTTCTTCCCTTCCCCTCTCTTTAAAAATAAATAAATAAAATCTTTTAAAAAATAATATTGGATGGTAGCTGTAATTTAAAAGTAAAAAAAAATTTTTTTAAGATTTTATTTTTTTTAGACAGAGAGGAAGGGAGAGAGAGAGGAGAGAAACATCAATGTGTGGTTGCCTCTCATGTGCCCTCTACTGGGGACCTGGCCCACAGCTCAGGCATGTGCCCTGACTGGGGAGTTGAACTGGAGACCCTTTGGTTCACAGGCCAACGCTCAATTCACTAAGCTACATCAGCCAGGGCTTAAAAGTAAAAAAAATTTAAAATAATGGACAAAGTGGACCTTGCTGAATTGTTTGACAGGACCAAGGTCTCCCAATGGCTCTCTTTGACAAGTCTTCCAACAAGTACAACTAGCGTTCTATCCTTTCTTTCCTCAGCTAGAGTTACAGGTAAGGCTCCCCTCTAATGTAGCAAACAAGGCTGGATTCTTACCTAGGATGCCTGAATTAACAAAATGCACCAAGCTGAAATACTCAAGGAGATCATTCTGAATGGGAGTCCCGGAGATGAGCACCCGCCGACTAGTGTTCAAGCTGTCCAGGGCCTGGTAAGTCTGATTCTCAGAGTTCTTGAGCCTGTGTCCCTGAAAGGAAATTAATTCTCACTCAAGCCTGGGCACAACGTGGCATCCCTAACAGTAGCAATGTCTTAAGTAGAGGATCCAACCTCTGGCCATCAGTCCATAGCACCTTGCCCTCGTCGGACTTCCAAACACTGCTTACTCCCTCTTTTGGCAGATTGACATCATGGGCTCTCCTCCCACTTGCCTCCTCCAAAGCAGCCTGCTCTGTACTCTGCATTCCCCAGTGACTGATATAGCCCTGGGGTGGCAGTTCTCAGTAAGGAGACTCTTGATACACTTTCTCCTACCACTCTGACCTTTGAGAGTCAAGTACCTCGTCACATATGACCAGTCCAATACTTCCTTTCTGGAGGACTCCAACATGAAGGCGGAATGTCTCATAGGAAATGATGAGAATGGGAGAAGGCACTCTGGCTCCACGCTGGTTCATGAATCCTTCTACAACAGAAAAGGTGTCAAGGGAACAAATTTTAGAATATCTTAAAGGAAAAACAGCTTAGCCCTGGCTGGTGTGGCTCAGTGGATTACCAAAAAGACGCAGGTTTGATTCCCTGTCAGGGCACATGCCTGGGTCGCAGGCTGGGTCCCTGGCTGGGAGCATGCAAGAGGCAACTGACTGATGTTTCTCCCGCACATCAATGTTTCTCTCCCTCTCTTTCTCCCTCCCTTCCCCTTCTTCTGAAAATAAATCAAATCTTTAAAAATAAGTTTGACAATTCTTTAATTTAGCCTGGAAATAAGTATTTCAATTGTTTTCCATGGGAATCCTCTTCTCTGCCACCTCTCATTGCCCTCAAACCCTGGCCATTGGTGAGCACACATGTAAGAAAGGAGTAGGTTGTATAGAAGACCACAGCCATCTTTGTTAAGGCTCCATACCCAGCTTTCGATCTATCTCGTCCTTAGAGCCTCCATCGATGGCCAGAGGTTGAATCCTCCCTCCAAGCCATTTCCCAACTTCATTGTACCAGTTCTTCACCAGGCTGGAGGGCGACACCACCACTGCCTTGTCAATTTCTGGCTTGCACTCTGGACTCTGGCGCAAAAGCGTCCACATCAACGTGATACACTGCAGCGTCTTGCCCAGGCCCATCTCATCAGCCATAATGCAGCCATGGCTGCCCGGGATGCGCCGGCTGGTGACACACTCCCACAAGAACTTCACTCCCTGGGGAAGAACAGCACCCAGCTCACGTTGGCAACCACACTGCTGTTATTCCAGAGGTGGCAGCCTCCCAGGCTCATACCCTAGCCCATACCTCATCCCCACCCCTCACCACCAGTTACCTCTCTCTGATGAGGCCGCAAGACCTTACTGAGAATAGGATCAACGACCACATGGACAGGGAGTTTTTCCCTGAGAAAATATAGCAAAGAAAATATGGAGCTCAGACGTGGGCAAGGGCATGACCTAAGCAAGTTGTGTCCTGCTGATCCAGAAGCCACAGAGGCAGATGCCTAAGAACGGACCTCCTTGGCCTGGTAACCAAAACACAGTAAACTCTTGCTCCAGGGAAATTTAGGACAGGGGGATGGGTTTCCCATGTCATTGCCTCAACCCCTCCTGCTCCTGAGCATGGCAGGAAGGGACGAGAAACTCCAACCAAATGGACATGTCCACATGCTCTTTACCAGGCACTATCCTTCCCCACCTACCCACATTCTGGATGGTGGAGTAGCCATGACAGCACTCTGAAAACATACGCCAGTCCCAAGGATAAATCACACCAAAATGTGTATGTACTCATTTTTTACAGGTATGTACATTTACAGAGGACCAGAACTGCTCAGAAAATAGCAATGTACATACTTGTCAAGCTTCAGCTGGTCATGGGCGCTCAGCGGGGGAGGCTCATATAGAACCAAGGCACCTTCTTCCAGGGGGTCATGGAGGGCCCGGCGGATCCCAGCCCTTTTGAGGCCCAAGGCCCGAGAGCCCAGAGGACCTAGAAAGCAACAATCTGTTACATAAGCCTCTAAGTTGAGGAGCTCCAGCAGGCCCAGCTCAAATACCTATTCTTCACATAACCTTTCCTAGGCTTTCCATGACCTAGCTCTCTCCCCAAACCACTCCAAACCCCAGTTTGGGCAACTCTACCTTACCATTATCCCAGTCTGACTCAGATCAGAGTTTTTACTATTTTACTTCCCCCTTCAACTACAAACTTCTGAAGGGCTGGGTCTTATTCATCTCAAGTCACTCTTGGAAAGTTCTAAAACCCTAAAAAGGCCTTTTAAGACTTAGAGCTCTTGAGAGTCGGTGTCCTTCCTCCCAGCCCCAGTTTTAGCACAATGCTATGTTCTGTATAGGACGGGGAAAACTTTGTAGAACCTAGGCCTCCAAGGGAGTCTTCTTCATAAAGGTGACGCCACTGAACTCACTGGGACCAAATGACGCCTCACCCTGGCCCACCAGGAGCTTCCTGAGCACTGGCACATCCCCATCAAGTAGATGATGGGCAGTCACTCTTGGCAGCCCTTGTTGAAGTTATCAAATGCAGCTTTCGTGAGGTCTCAGGGGAGTCACCCCATACACAGTCACCACTGGACTGACATCTTCAATTCTAAAGTAACCTTGTATGCACAAAAGCTGAGGTTTTGATCTATTCAGGCACATTTTCACATGACTGAGTGAAAAAGAGAAAAGTCTCCATTTTTACCTTGATAATTTGGAATGGGGATTTTGAAAGGCTTTGACAAAATGCTTCGAATAAATGCTTCCTAAAAAGAGAAGAGAAGAAACATTCAGGAATGTCTGGAGATGTTATGGGGTACTATTTCTACAAATGCAGCCTAAAATGTCTATTTAAGCATTGTGATACAATGAGAGCACTGTATTTTGATCACGTCTTATTCAGATGCATCTAAAACATAAAAGAGGTGAGCTCCATATTAGGTTTGTACAACAGCTCTCATTTGTGGCTTTACATAAGGTTCTACAAGTACCCAGGGACACCAAAGAGCCACTGCCCAGTGTCTAGCCTCAGTCGACCACAAGGCCATATCCATTACCTAACGAAAGACCATTCCATTGTGGACACCTAACTATTCCTTAGGGTGCAACACCTTAAGAAGAAAGTACCATAAACTTACCCAGCCCCATTACTGATAAGGAACTCCAATGTCTGGATTCAACCACTGTCCTATTGGGCTACATCTTCCCAAGCATACCTCACGTTTCTTTTTTTTTGGTCATATCAATTCTGCCTACTGCATTTAATTCCCACATCAGCCTCCTTGAGAACTAAACAGCCCTTCAAAGAGAAGGAGTAACAGGAGTAGCATTAGTAAAGTAATAATTAACAACAATAGCAATAATGACAACAATGATGACTAACAATGTATGCCAGATGCAACACTAAGCCCCTTGCATTCATGTTACCATTTAACCCTCACTAACAGCTCCATGAAGTCCCAGTTTACATACCCAGTTTACAGATGAACAAATTTACTGACATACCCAGTTTACAGATGAACAAATTTAGGCTGAGTCATTGTCACTTTCCCAAGTCACACAGCCACGACTTGGAATACAGGACTTTCCTGATTCCAAGGCCCTTACCTGTAACCAGGAGGCAGACAATGTGGCCTCCTAACCTAACCTGTTTGAGTTTAGCCATGTGGATCAGCCCAGTCTGCAGCTTCTTGCCACAGGGAAGCACAAGAAAGAGAACAACATGATAAAGGGGACATAAGAGAGACGGCAAGCCAATCACCAAGAAAAAGAAAGTGGGGAAGGGGTGAGAGGAAGTAGACATATGTAGGTCCTAGAGAAGGGTGGCCTTGGTGCCTCTACCTCAGAGTCTGCAGGAAGCCCCTGTGCTATCACTTGGGCCTGGAATCAGCACTGAGCTATGGGGCCGGGGCAGAAGAGGAGGCAGGGGAGTCCACAGCACTGCCTCCTGAGCCGACTCTGACAACTCCCACTGAAGTTCTGGTCTGTACACGCTTGAGCCCTCTGAGAAATTACAGTAGCCTGTGAACCTCAACAAAACAAGAACTGGAACCCAAAAAAGCAAGAAGAAAACAAGAGCAAAAACCCTAAAGGTAGTTTTAATGAAAATACATTAGTGGAAAAGTAATAAAAAATACTCCTTCTAGCAAAAAGGTAATTTAATAGGAAAAAAGCAAGACTGCCTAGCCCTGAAATTTTTACCTTTTCATTCTGAACCATTTCTATACAGATCATTATAATTTCTACATACTTAATGTACTTTAAATAGGAAAAATGTAATGATTATATTTGGCAATCTATTGGAAGACAGAAAAGAAATGTCAGAGAACCAAGCTTCATTATCACACGAAATAACAAGACTAGGGCACAGTTAGAGAAAGGCCCAAATTCGTTGTTTATTTGTATATTCCTTTGCAGCTGAAAAAAGTCTTTTATTGATTTTTTAAAAAAAGATTTTATTTATTTACCTTTTAGAGAGAGGGGAAGGGAGGGAGAAAGAGAGGGAGAGAAACATCGATGTGTGAGAGATACATTGATCAGTTGCCTCTTACATGCCTCCACCCAGGGAACCTGGCCCGCAACACAGGCATATTGCCCTGACTGGGAATCGAACTGGCAACCATTTGGTTTGCAGACCAGCGCTCAATCCACTGAGCCACAACAGCCAGGGCTACTGACTATTTTTAATTACTATGATTATTGTAATTATAAATAGCAATAATAATAAGAAATTAATTTATGGAAGACGCTAACAAAAAAACTACCCTTACCCTTATTGGTGTGGCTTGGGTATGGGTTGGGCGTGTTTCCACAAATTGAAAGGTTAACCGTTCAATTCCTGGTGGAAAGGAAAGGAAAGGAAAGGGAAAGGGAAAGGGAAGGGGAAGGGGAAAGGGAAAGGAAAGGAGGGGAAAGGAAAGGAAGAAGAAAAGAAAGAAAAAAGAAAAGAAAAGAAAAGAAAAGAAAAGAAGAAAAAAGAAAGAAAGAAAGAAAGAAAGAAAGAAAGAAAGAAAGAAAGAAAGAAAGAAAGAAAGAAAGAGACTTAAATTAAAAAGCTACCCTTAAGTCAAAGGAGAACAAAAGGAAGGAAATGGACTCACATTTCCTTTCTAATTTGGTATCAATTCTGCCTTCAAGTCTAAAACTGAAATATTATCTTCAAGGTTATCACTATAGGAGGCTAGATTTGAGGCTGAGTAGTCAAGAATTTATGCTCCAAATTTTAAAAGCAAGACTGTCAATAAAACTGGGAGCCACTGGTTCTGCGGGGAGAACTGCAGGTTAGGGCAACTAGCGTAGGAGGCTGTGAGCACCCCTGACCAAAAACATTTGAGGGCACAGCCCGCAAGACTTGCAATGGCCAGCCTCTGAGAATCTGGTCTGGTAATACACACTAGACTCTAGGAGAGGTAGGAGAGAGAGTATGCTCTCACTTTGTTCATTTAGTTAGTGAAAATTTGTATCATCCTTCCCTTCTGATAGAAGAGGGAGAACATCCCACCTCCCCACCAAGGTCAAAGCACCCTTCTTCCAAAGAGATTCATTCTTACAAGTTTTGCCTAATCTCTCCTTTATTTCAACCTCTCCCTCTCAGCTAGCTTTCTCACCAGCATTTTAAAAATGCTTACTTGCCTATCTTATAAAACAAAAACTCCTGCCCTGGTTGGTGTGGCTCAGTGAACTGAGTGCCAGCCTGAAAAAAAAAGGGTCATCAGTTCTATTCCCAGCTGGGGCACATGCCTTGGGTTGCAGGCCAGGTCCCGGTGGGGTACATGAGAGAGGCAACCACACATTGATGTTTGTCTCCCTCTCTTTCTCCCGCCCTTCCCCTCTCTCTAAAAATAAATAAAATCTTTTTTTAAAAAATTAAATAAAACAAAAATTCCTTTGACCTCTTATCTCCTCCCCTTGGACCTCCTAACAAAGAGTTGTCTGTCTCCCTTTCCTTATCTGCCATTCTGCCTTTTTCATCCTCTGAAATGACTCTGGTCAAGATCACCAATAGCCTATATCACCCTAATTTCAATAAATGTGTTAACTATCCTTATCTTACGAGACAAAGCTGGCCACTCCTTCTCAGATATTCTCTGCCTTTGACTTCCACTGACACCACTCTCCCACCATTCCCCGGCTCTGGGACGTCATGCTCAGTGCCCTAATGGCCTAACCCCCTCAAAAGTCAGTGTTCCATAGGGCTTGGCCCCTAGGCTCTTCTGACCGCACACTCACCTAGGCACTACAGAATACTTTGGAGGTGTTAAATATCATCAATATGCTAATGACCCCAAGTCTATGTCCAGTCAGCACCTCCCTCCTAGGCTCCACACCCACATTTGCAACTACCTTCAAACCTAGATAGCATACCAGTGTCTAAGGCTAAAGTCCTCATTTCCTGGGCCGCACTATGACTTCTGTGGGTCTGAGGGACTTGCGCCTTTGGGGCCTGAAGGGAAGCAGAGTTTGTGACACCACAAAATGTATCTTTTGGGATATTAATTATTTTAGCCTGGTTATTTTTAATGAACAGCAGACTTGGGAGAACCTTGGAAAACCAAAGACAAGTTAAAGGACATTTACGTTTCTAAGGGAAATCTATTTGTAAGAGTGTCTCCCTCACTGAACCAGGGCTGCTTCCACTATCAATGAAAAAGGCTTGGACTTAAATCTGCATACACTCATTTACTGTGCTTTTCCTGGTCACTTCTCACAACTGATTCAACCCCCATCATTTTTTGTCTTTAGCTGAAGATGGTATTTAAAGTGATGGTTTCCGCCAAAATGGAGTTACTTAGCTTTCTTGGGTCTCTCCCATGTGTTCATGAAGTACACATATTATTACGTTATTAAGCTTTAATTTTTCTTCTGCTAATCTGTCTCATGATTATTTGATTATTAGTCCAGCCAGAAGAACCTAGGATAAAGGAAAAATTTTCCTCCCTGACAGGTCCCTTCCTCCACAGCTTTCACACAGACTGTTCCCTCCATCTAGATAATGTCCCACTTGCTTCACCTGGCTAAATCCTCGTAACCTTCAGGACTCGACCTAATCAGCATGTCCTTCAGATTCAGGTGTTCACCAACTCCAGACAGGCCCGTTTCATACTCTCACCACACCTGTACTTATGTCATATAGTTATCATACGCAAGATGACTGGAATGAATCCTGAATGAAAAGTCCCAGAGGACTACATGTAACCACATAGAAACTTCATGTCTTTAATATGACCTTTTTTCCTTTCTTTCCTTCTGATTCAAAAGGGCCTCATTCAGCATCCTGACTCACTTGCCTCCTTCTCCCTCACATGTTCACTCCCTTAATCATTAAGCCCTCAGGACAATGAGGTTCTTCTGATCAGCATCAAATATTCTTAGGAGTAAAGCCTCTAGTCTGCTAACCAGAGACTGAGTTTCAGTCAAACTAGAGATACATTGAAGCCTGTTGTTACAGCACCAGGTCCCGAAAGCAGGGAAACCAGACAAACCGATGCCACAGCTGACATCAAAACCATATGCACTGATCAACTAACTACGCCCTACCCACGCACTGATCAGCTACTAGAGACCACGACCCTCACTCCCTTAGTCATCATGATTAATGACTTCCCCCCTATATAACCCACCCACTGGAAGCCTTTGGGAGCCAGGTCTTTTGAGCATTGGCTCAGCTGTGACTCCAGGTGTGGGTCATTTCCTGAACTAATAAATCCTTACTTTCTTTGCTGCAAGCTTCTGTTCATGTCTTATTGGGCTTTGATACACACAAATGGCCTATTTAGTTTGGTAACATATGTACCATTTTTTTTAGCTCAATAAACAATTAAACTTAGAGAATTATATACATATGCTAAAACTGTCACAAAAAGCAAGGGTTGATAAACATAATTCAAAATGGTGGTTACCTGTGGGGATGGGAAATGGGATTATGACTTTGATGATGTTCTAGTTCTGGATGGTGGGTTCATTTGTGTTTGTGTTCTATATGTTACATGTTATATATTCTTTTGTATTTATCAAGTATTATATAAAAATGTTTCTAAATGTTTGCTGAGTGCACAAATAACTTCCATTACATATTCCCATCAACAGATTCCCATTTTTCCTTCAAAACCTTCCTGTAAAGGAAAAACGTACTCCTGTGTGTCCTCTGCTCTTAATACTACACTACTTCATTTCTGACACCACATGTGTGAGTTTTCCACACATCAGGCAATTCTTTGGCAGCACCTGGGTGTCCTACGATTTAACTCAATTCTGACATTATCTACATGGAGAAAGCATCAGATTCTACAGATTAAGGCTTCATAAGACTGTCTCCCTCCCACCACTTCAGATGGCAATCCTAAGTCCAGATTGTTGCCTGTAGTTTTGTCGGACAGGCTACACACTGGAGCCATCCTTGTATACACAGAGCCATCCTTGGGTTTGATTAATTTGCTAGGGTGGCTCATAAAACTCAGAAAAAGTTTACTTACTAGATTACTGGTTTATCTCAAAGGATATTAAAGGATATGAATGAACAGCCAGATGAAGGAACAGAATGAGGTCTGGAAGGGTCCTGGGCACAAGAGCTTCTGTACCTATGGAGTTTGGAGTGTGCCACTTCCGGGCACATGGATGAGATTCTGTTCACCAACCCATAAGCTCCAGGACCCGGAAACTCTCCATACCCTACCCTTTACAGTTTTTATGGAGGTTACATTACATAGGCATGATTGATTATGCATTGGCCATTCATTGGTGGGTTGGTTCTCCTGGCAACCAGCCCCAAGGTCAGGTGCTTTACAAAAGTCATCTCATTAACACAAACTCAGGTGTGACTGAAAGGGGTTATTGAAAGGCATCTTTATCCCCTCATGTCTCTTAAATTCCAAGAGCTCAACATCACTGTCCCTCAGAAAGTTTGGTGAAAAAGCTTTGGATGGACTAGTCTGTAATTTTGAACAAGTTAATCCCTTTAAGACTTGGCTACCTCATCTTAAAAAAAATGAGTTACATGAGATAATGCACAGGCCCTGCCATGGTGATGGTTACATTTGATTTCACTAGAGGGAGCACGTGAAAGTTGTAGGACTGGTACTTCTTAAAGCCGTGTGCAGAGTCAGAGACGGAGAGGATCCTGGTTCCAATACCTAGCCTTCCCCCTCCGATACCCTCATGCACTCAGGAATCTGAGCCACCTGAGATCTGGTGCCTAAGTACTTATAAAAGAAGAGGACTCCAAATCAGTACACATCTCTCAGGAAAGAGGTCAGGCCTTCCAGGCCCCAGGAGCTGTGAGCAGGCCCAAAGTCCCCACTAAAGTCTGCTTGCTACTCTGTAGAGTCTTCAGGGGTGGAAGCCTGCCTAGGCAAAACAACTGGGCACATACACACATCGGCAGGTTGTGGTTCTGACTTACATGTTGATTACAGTCCAGACAGGGTGGTCGATTTGTTAGTTGGGTCAAAGCTTTCCGAAAAGGAGACTGGAAACCCTCCTGGCTCTGGGTCTCACTGCTGGATTTCCGTTTCTTAGGAGTCTAGGAGAGAGTGATGCAAAACATGAAGAAGTCTAGGAGACCACAACAGTAAGTAACATTTAAAATGTTTAATGTGGGGAGGGGGATGGGAGGAGGTAGAAGAGGATATAGGGGAGATAAATGGTAATGAAAGAACATACAATGAAACAGTGCAAAAAGATAAGACAAGACACTTATTAAGTGCCAAGCAATGTGTTAAAAACTCTTCATACATATTACCATGTATCATTTTCACACTCTATGTTAAATATTCATTATCCTTATTTAACAGGTGGAAATTAGAGCTTAATGAGTTTAAAGAACTTGCCTAATCTGAGATGGGGCACTGAAGAGGTCAATGAAGGGGGCCTGTGAAAAACAAGTCCACCAGTAGTATAGAGTCAGGCTGCCACGAATCTTCACTCCAAAAGTTCCAAGGAATAATGGAGCAATTACTTGCTTCCCTCCCTTAGTTTCCCAAAGGAGTGACGAGTACAGCTGCCCCCAACTCCCAGGCCACTGAGGCCACTCTCCAGTCAGTTCATATCATGGCGGTGAGGACCCCAGCACCAAAAACATTTTCAGTGGAAACCAACTGTAGACAGCACCATTTATGACTCAGCTGCACCAAGTGCTACCCAAGTTCAAGTCTGAGACCCCTGTAAGTGGCAAGGGGCAGTCAGTGTGCCTCCCTCACAGGTAGAGAAGCCCTGTGTATACCAGTGGTGCAACTACAGAGCAAGTCCACTGAGATATCAGGCAAGAACCCACTTGTACCATCTTGCCAAGGTATTTGAAGCTTCAATGATCCTGAAAGGCACACCTGAAACAGAAACACCAAGCCCCTTCTTCCCTCTCTCTACATGCTTTTACTCACACACTACCCCTGCCCAAAATTGCCTTCTAGACCTTCTTTAGCTAACCTTTTCCTCCAAAGTTCCAAAGGTCAAGCTCTTGCTTCTTGAACTGTTCTGTCTAAAGTAAATGCTACATTGTCCTATTGATTTTGGTTTACACAGGTCCTGCCTACAGCCAGCCCCAGAAAGCCTCAAAGGAGGAAGCAGAGGACAGGACCAGTTCAAAGTTGAACATACTATACTTGAGTAATAGCAGACTGGAGGGGCACCATCCCTCCAATCTAGGCCTATGTGAGCTCTGAACTCTACAGTAGGCCCAGTATATTCTACTATTTTGTGACACTGGGTAAGGGGACAAAAAGCAAAACAGTAGACTGTTAGTTGCTGATGGGGAGTACTTTTTTCCCAAGGCAGCCAAAGGCCAGAACCAAATGTGCTCTTTTGCTTTGGAATACCTGCTCCTACCAGGAAAACTGAGTCTATATTAGCTTCTAGTGAGCACCTTGGGACAAATATTGTATCTTGTTCAATGCCTGACATATAGTAAGCACTCATTAAAAGTTTACTGAAAGCAGCTTCTGGAGGTCACCGTGTTTGTTCCATGTAATCTCAAAAACTAAGTCCAGGACTCCTTTCTGCCTAAGCACTCCTGCATCCACACCTTTCCTAGCCCCTTGAAGGCAGAGTACTCACCACTGCCCCAGGCTGCCAGTCTTCATCATCAGAAGGTCTACCTTCCGGTTTTCTCTTGGCCAGCTGGCTGGGAGCTAAGCTCCTCCTCTGAAAGAGAATGGAAACTGAGCTGCAGGAATCTTGCAGCCTGAGTCCATCAGACCCAGGCACAAACTACCCAGTCTCCTCTGGGCCACACTTACCATCCTAGCTAGACCCAGGAGCAAGAAATATCAAGTACCCATCAGCCAAAAGTCAAAGGCGCCCAGCAGCTGAAAATGCTGAACCAGGACCTGGCAAAGAGCTGGCTGCTATATTAGCGAGAGCATAACGAATTACAGAAGGAGCATGGGTGGAGGGAATTCCGCTAGTGGCTGGGGTTTGGGTCCAAATTTGAGAGCAGCCGGTTAGCTGAAGCCGGGGAGCAGGCCAAGAGGAAATATCCAAGCAGAGTCTGGGATGGGGGGCTATGGATGATGGAGTGCCAGGCTGGGCAGAGTGGAGTCAGTATAATGGTCCCAGGTGGGCGTGAAGGAAGGGTTAATCACAGGGCAGGAGAGAGAGGCTAGGATGAAAATCCGAGGCCTGGGGAGGGAGAGGTGCCCGAGCCCGGAAAAGGGGAATTCCCCAAGTCTGGAGTGCAGACGCGAAACCCGGACTAACGCAGGTCGAGCAGGGATCCAGGCAGGACAATCAAAAGACCCGAGCTTGGGAGGGGAACCCCAGGCGGAGCTGGAGAGAAAAACGGCCAAGATGAATTCGGTCCCAGCACTCCAGCTGAACCTCCGTCTCCCCAAAGCGCGCGTTAACAGCCGCCAAGGGTCTCCGGTCCCGCCAGGCCCGGTCAATCGAACCTCCCGCGGTGCGGCCACCGCACCACCCATTGGCTGCGTTCAATGCGTTCGGCGCTCGCGACTCAAGGAAGGGGCGGGCCTAGTGATGCTGCCGCGAGGGGGCTCTTCGATCTGCAGCTGAAGAGGCGAATCCGAGCTGCTGGAAGGTGGAATTTAGGCGGAAGGGCGGGGCCAACAGCGGCGGGAGCCGTTGCGCAAGTTGGGCGGGGCCAGCAGTCGGGGCAGGGCTTTGGAGCCTGCGGTAGGGTTTCCAGCTCTGGTACCCGGGCGTGTTTGTGAAAGACCGGTGAGCTGCCTGGCAGCAACTCAAGAGGCGGTTTGCAGTAAACTGGACCCGAAAGGAGTTGCCACCTGTCTGCAGAAGGCCGAGGGTTATAAAAGGCAACATAGGCTCCTGCCCTGAGTCAGACCTGGAGCGGAGGTCCGGGAAGGTGGGAGCTGTCATTCTGTCTGCGCTGGCAGTGAGCTCCCAGGGGATGTGTTCTTTTTGGTATGGGCGTCTTGGAGGAAGCTACCCTTTGCTTGGCAAAAACGGTTTTTTTAGTTTTTTGGAGACGTAATGACACAATCTCTCAAATCTTCACTTTTTCATATCTAAAATGTGCATTATACTAAGTACCTTCCCCACAGAATTATTCTGAGTTATCTGTTTAAACAGCGCCAGGCACAACCTAGGGGCTCCATAATAATAAGAGCATATACGAGGGGGGACCCAGAAAAACCCGGAATTTATTTATGAAAAATTATATATTCTTACATATTTAAACTTGTCACCTTGAAGATACTCTCCGTTTGATGAAATACACCTATTGAGACTTTTTTCCACTGCTCAAAACAGTTTTTGAACTCGTTGCTTTTGATGCCTTTCAGTGCTTCTGCCTTTTTTTGTTTCACCTCTTCCACATCAGCAAAAGGTTTCTGTTTGAGGACTTTTCTCTTCCAGGGAAACAAAAAAGTCTCTCAGACTGAGATGGGGTGAATAGGGAGAGTGGGACATGAGAGTCATGCCGTTTTTGGTCAAAAACTGCTGAACAGTGAGGACAGTGTGGGTAGGTGCAGAAGCTTTGAAAGAGTTTTCCAAAAAAATTCACTGAGGCCAAACACAGCCTCTCACAACAAGGCCAGCTGGTACACTGATACAGATGGGTTTCTAGAACACCCACGTAGCGGGGTAAGCCTGTAATAAAAGGCCACACTCCAGAAGATAATTCCAGATTTATTTTGGGTCTCCCTCCCTCATACATAACATTTACTACCAAGCACTTATAAGCTTCTTAGATACTCATTTAATGCTCACAGCTGTAAGGAAGTTTATTGTTGTCCCCATTTTATAGGTAAAGAAACAGGCAGAGAAGCTAATACCTTGTGGGACTAGCAAGGATTTGAATTTAGGCAATTTGGCTCCAGTCATTGTTCTTAGCTAATATGTTATATATGGTACGGAGCAGCAGAACTGAGTTTTGTGGGGCTTTTGTAGGTACTTGTTGAGACTTTCTAAAATTAGGCACACATATTAATAATTAGAATGGGGGAGAAAAAAATACCCACTATGGAATCTTGGATATTTAGTCCCTTTCTTCTGAAACCTGTTTAGGCAGTTTATCAGAAATGCTTCCCACTGCATCTGCCTTCTCCCCAATTAGAACACTGATTACAGATCCCCAGTAACTTCCAGCATTCTCAGGGTCTATGCAGGTGGGCCCTGAAACTTATCATTAGCTTCATGGTAAATCTGCCTTTGATGGTAACTTACTATTTAGAAGGTGGATGGCAGTAATTTTTTAATTACTGATTTTTAATTAAATTTTTTATTTTGAGATATGTGCAGGTTCACAGGCAGTTTTAAGAAATAATACAAAGAGATCCTGTGTACCCTTTACCCTATTTCCCCTACTGGTAACATCTTGCAAAACTAGTACATCACACCAGGATACTAACAATAATACAGTCAAGATATAGAACATTTCCATCACCACCTGAGCATCCCTCATGTAGCCCTTCAATAGCGACATCCACTTCTCACTTCTGACCCTTTAATTCCTGTAACCAGTAACCTATTCTCTATTTCTATAGTTTTATCATTTCAAGAGTTTTATATAAATGGAATCATATAGTATGCAACTTCCTAAAAGTGGCTTTTTTCACTCAGCATAATTGTCCAGAGATTTATCTAGATCGTTGTATGTATCAATATGTTTCTTTTTAAAAAATATATTTTCTTAAGTATGCTATTACAGTTGTCCTAATTTTTCCTCCTTTGCCCCTTTTTACCCAGTACTCGCATTAGTTCATGCCTATAAGTTCATGCATATAAGTTCCTTGACTACTCCATTTCCTATACTGTTCGTAACATCCCCCTGTCTATTTGGTACTTACCAATTTGTGCTTCTTAATCCCTGCATCTTTTCCCCCATTCTCCTCTTTCCCCCTCCCAACTGATAACCCTCCAAATGATCTTCATATCAATGATTCTGTTCCTGTTCTGCTTCTTTGCTTTGTTTATTAGTTAGATTCAATTATTGGTAGTTGTGAACTTATTGCCATTTTAATGTTCATCATTTTGATCTTCTTCTTTTTCTTATACAATTCCCTTTAGCATTTCATATAATAATTGCTTGGTGATGATGAACGTTAGTTTTACCTTGTCTGGGAAGCACTTTATCTGCCCTTCAATTCTAAATGATACCTTTGCTAGGTAGAAAAAAAGTGGAGAGAACGAAGCCTAAAATCAAATCAACAATTTGGAACACGAAGAAGAAAAAAAGCATTCAATCAGAACAGCAAGAAGAAAAAATAATTCAAAAAAATGAGGATAGGCTAAGGAGACTATGAGTCATCTTTAAACGTATAAACATCCAGATCATAGGGGTGCCAGAAGGAGAAGAGGAAGAGCAAGAAATTGAAAACTTATCTGAAAAAATAATGAAAGAAAACTTCTCTAATTTGGTGAAGGAAATAGACATATAAGTCCAGGAAGCACAGAGAGCCCCAAACAAGATGGACCCAAACAGGACCACACCAAGACACATTATAATTAAAATGCCAAAGTTTAGCCCGGCTGGTGTAACTAACTCAGTGGATTGAGCATCTGCCTGAGAACCAAAGGGTTGCTGTTCGATTTCTCAGTCAGGGCACATGCCTCAGTTGCAAGCCAGGTGCCCAGTAGGGGACCTCGCAGGAGGCAACCACACATTGATGTTTCTCTCCCTCTCTCCCTTCCCCTCTGCCTAAAAAAAAAAAAAAAAAAAAAAACTTTTTTAAAAAAGATAAAATGCCAAAGGTTAAAGATAAAGAGAGGATCTTAAAAGCAGCAAGAGAAAAACAGATAGTTACCTACAATATGTTTCTTTTTGTTGCTGAGTAATATTTTATGGTATGGATGTGCTTCACTTTAACTATTCACACTGTTGAAGGACATTTGAGTTGTTTACAGTGTTCGCTATTATAAATTGCTCTAATCATTGGTGTACAGATATTTGTGTCAGCGTGTCTTCATTCTCTGGGATAAATGCCCAGAAGTTCAATTGCTAGGGTGCAGAGAAGTTGAATGTTTCATTTTTTAATAAAGAAACAAGTTGTTTCCCCCTAACAGACATTGCTGTTTAGGGTATAAAATGATACGAGCATCTTCAGAAAAAGGATAGCAGTTTCTTATAAAGTTATAGTTGCCATTTGACCCACTCATTTCATGTCTGCATTTTATCCAAGAGAGAGATTTAGTCAAGGAACAAATGTTCACAAAAAATCGTATTCACATAAATGTTGACAGAATCTTAATTCTTAAGAGCCCCAAATTAGAAACAACACAAATGTCCATCAATAGGTGAATGGATTAACAAATTGTGGTATATTCATACAATGGAGTACCACTTGGCAATAACAACAAACTCCTGATACATACATATGTACAACAGTATGTATGAACCTCAAAAACATGAGGCTGAACAAAAAAAAAGCCAAACATCAAAACATATTGTATTATTCTACCTATATGAAATTCTAAACTAACCAGAAAAAAAACAAACTAACTAACCTTTATTGATACAAAGCAGATCTATGTTTGCGTGGGGCCAGGACAATAGAGAGACTGCCTGCAAAGTGGCATGTGATAAGTTTTTGAGTTGATGAAAATGTTCTATGTATTGATTGTAATGATGATTACATGAGTACATACACTTTCAAAACTCATCAAACTGTACTTTAAATGGGTTCGTGTTATTTTATGTAACTCATACTTCAATAAAATTTAATTTTTAAAAACCAAAATGAAAACAAAGGCAATTTCAGATCAACAAGGATAGACAATCATAACCACCAGATCTGTACTACAAGAAATGCTAAGGAAAGTTCTTCAGACTAAAGGAAAATGACACCAAATCTACAGGAAAGAATGAAAATCACCAGAAATAGTAAATACATGTGCGGTAGTCAGAATGATGGTCTATCAATGATGTCCATGATCTAATCTCCAGAATCTGAATACGATAGGTTACATGGCAAAGGAAAACTAAAGTTGCAGATGGAATTAAAGTTGCTAATCAGATGACCTTGAGATGGAGAGATTACCCTGTATTACCTGGCCCAGTGTGATCAGAAGTGTCCTTAAAAATGGACCAGGAAGGCCCAAAGGCAGTGTCAGAGAGGAGATGGCCTCTAGAAGCTAGAAAATATAAGGAAATAGTAGACTCTCCTACAGAGACTCCAGGAACTAGTGCAACCCACTTACATCTTGATTTTAGCCTAATGACACCCACTTAAGACCTGTGACCTCCAAAACTGTAAGGCAGGTATTGTTTTATACCACTAAGTTTGTGGTAATTTGTTATAGCAACCACAGGAAACTAATTACTGTTGGTTACTATAAAAGTCTGGCTTTTAAAAATATTTTTTTCTTCTTTTAATCTGCTTAAAATGCATATGATGTGTTAAAACAAACACTATGTTTTGGGACTTATAATATATGTTGATGTGGTACATCTGACAACAAGAGCTCAAAGGACTGGGCAAGAGGGAAGAAATGGAACTATACTGTTGCAAGATTCCTATATTTTATGTGAAGTAGTACAATACTTATTCTATCATCAGTGAAGGAGGAGTATTAAAATCTCCATTCATGACCGTGGATTTGGGATTTTTCCCTTTAGTTCTGCCAGTTTTTTTCTTCATGTAATTTAAAAGCCCTTTTATTAAGTATATAAACAGTTTAAATTTTTAAGTCTTCATATATTGATCCTTTCATCATAAAATGTCCTTTTTCTCTGGTAATACTTCTTGTCTTGAAGTTTGTTTTGCCTGATATTAATTTCCAACATTCCTTGGATTAGCATTTGCATAGTATATTTTTCCCAACACTTTACTTACAACTTATTCGTATCTTTGTATTTAAAATACATCTCATGTAGACAGCATATACTTGGACTTTGTTTTTTCATTCAGACTGTCAGTCTCTGTTTTTAATTGCAGTGTTTAGTCCACTTACATTTAATTTAATTATTGTTAATTTTGGATTGAAGACTGCTATTTGCTATTTGTTTTCTATTTGTTTCATCTGTTGATAGAACAAACAGACAATAATTCATCAAGGATAAAGAAGACTTGACCAATACTATTAACCATCTTGACCTAATTGACATTAATAGAACATCATACCTAACAAATGGAAAATGCATATTCTTTTCAAGGGAATATAGAATACTCACCTAATTAGGCTATCTTCTGGGCTATAAGACAAGTCTCAATAAAATGTTAAAAATTGACATTGGACATAGTATATATTATGGAATTATATTAAAAATCAACAAAAGTAAGCTTTCTAAAAAGCCTCAAATATTTAGTAAACAATATACTTCTAATTAACTCATGGGCCAAAGAAGAAATAACAAAGAGAATTATAAAGCATTTAAAACTGAATACTAATAAATACATATGGAAAATGTATGTGGATGCTTTACCTACCTCTCATAAAAATGTATGAGAGGTAGGTAAAGCAGTGCTTAGAGAGAAATTTACATTAAATTGTAAAAGAAAGAGGCTTCAAATCAATTATCTAAGTTTCCACCTAAGACGTTAGGGAAAGATGAGTAAATTAACCTAAAAGAAAATAAATAATAAAGATTAGAATAAAATTTGAAGAAATAGAAAGCAAACAAAAATAGAAATAATTTAACAAAGCCAAAAGTTTGTTCTTTAAAAAGATTAGTACAATGGATAAACTCCCAGCAAAATTGATCAAGAATAAAATGGAGGACAAATTTTACATATATGTGTGTGTGTATATATATATATATATATATATATATATATATATATTTCTCCCCCACCCTCGCCCAGGAATGAAAGAGAGGAAAGATGTTGCTACAGATCCTATAGACATCAAAGGAAAAAGAGAGAATTCTGGGAAGATGACTATGGTGGCAGCATAGATTTTCCAATATCTTCAGATCCCCACATAAAAACTAACACTGACTGGAGAGCAAAATTAAGAGGAAAAAAAACCATAGAAACATTTTACAACTAAATTTGGTGATGAGGTATCTCCACAAGCCCAAAATACAAGCAAGAGGGGACAAATATCCAATAGCCGCCAGATACACATGGAATCAGCATCTGTTCAGGAGAAAGGGATGGCATCTGACAAAATAAAATGAGAAAGGCCCAAAAGAGCCAAATGGGTATTTACTGTAATCAAGACAGGCCAATTGTGAATAGATGAAACTAGGAGGGATTTGTGTTTAAAATAGCAGGTAAGTGCAAGGGGCCCATAATGAGAAGGACTAAGGAGCTGGAGCAGGTGAGGCTCATAAGAACTGTCAAAACTGACCCACCAGAACTTCCTTCTAGTACCATGCCCCACACATGAGGAGAAACTACTGGGAATGGAATTAAAATGTAGTAGGATGGAGACAACAGAAAGGAAGAAAGAAAAAACGGATACCAACATAGAGGATGGGAACACAGCCAGGAAATCCCAGGAAGCAAGCCAGACAAAATAACAGCAGAGGGAGCTCTGGAATGTTATAAAAGTTTTTCTAGGCCCCACTTCATTAAGTTCAGGAAAACTAATTTCACAAAAAAATGAGCAATAGAAAAGTATCGAGGTCAAATCTCATATAAAGTTATTATAAAAGGACCATAAGAATGACATTACTACAGACAATGAAATCACACCGCAAAGATGTGCCACAAAACAGATCAAACTGCAACCTACTTTTTCAAAACAAATGAATCCCTGAAGAAAAATACCAAAACAAGGAATCAGAACCAATACTAAAAACTATTCAAGAAAACTTTTTTTAAAAGATTTTATTTATTTATTTTTATAGAGAGATGAAGGGAGAGAGAAAGAGGGAGAGAAACATCAATGTGTGGTTGCCTCTCACTCAGCCCCCTACTGGGGACCCAGCTGGGAACCGACACATGCACCCTGACTGGGAATCAAACCAGCAACCCTTTGGTTTGCAGGTCAGCACTCAATCCACTGAGCCACACCAGCCAGGGCCTATTTGTACTTTTTAACCCCCTGACCTCTTCACCTATTCCCACAACGCCCTCCCATCTGACAACCATCAAAACGCCCTCCATATCCATGATTTTATCTCTGTCCTTCTAGGTTTTTTTTAGATTCAATTGTTGATAGATATGTATTTTTGCCATTTTATTGTTCATAGTTTTGATTTACTTTTTAAAAATAAGCCCTTTTAATGTTACATATGTTAATGGTTTGGTGATGATGAACTCCTTTAGTTTTTTCTTGTCTGGGAAGCTCTTTATCTGCCTTTCCATTCTAAATGATATCTCTGCTGGGCGGAGCAATGTTGACTATAGATCCCTGCTTTTTATGACTTTGAATATTTCTTGCCAGTCCCTTCTAGCCTGCAAGTTTCTTTTGAGAAATCAGCTGACAGTCTTAGGGAAACTCTCCCCTGTAGGTAACTGACTGCTTTTCTCTTGCTCCTTTTAAGATTCTGTCTTTAACTTTTGGCATTTTAATTATGATTTGTCTTGGAGTGGGCTTCTTTGCATCCATTCTTGCTTGGGACTCCCTGTTCTTTCTGGAACTGCATGTCTGTTTCCTTCACCAAATTAGGTAAGTTTTCTTCCATTATCTTTTCAAATAGATGTCCAATTTCTTGCTCTTTCTCTTCTCTTTCTGGCACCCCTATTATGCAAATGTTGGAACACTTAAAGTTGTCCTAGAGGCTGTTTATGCTACCTCGTTATTTTGGATTCTTTTTCTTTCTGTTCTGATTGGTTGTTTCTTTCTTCCTTATGTTTCAAATCATTGTTTTGATTTTTGGCTTCACCCACTGTACTGTTGTTTCCCTGTAAATTGTTCTTTATTTCAATTAGTTCATTTTTATGCTGTTGAGGTCCTCTCTTAAGTTCCTTGAGCAACCTAATAACCAGTGTTTTGAACTCTGCATCTGATAGATGACTTATCTCCATTTTGTTTAGCTCTTTTCTGGAGTTTTGATCTATTCTTTCATTTGGGCCATGTTTCTTTGTCTCCTCATTTTGGCAGCCTCCCTGTGTTTGTTTCTATGTATTAGGTTGAGCTGCTATGGACTCCCTGTCTAGGTAGTGTGGCCTAATGTAGTAGGTGTCTTGTAGGGTCCAGTGGCACAGCCTCCCGTATCACCCAAGCTGGGTACTCAAGGGGCACCCTCTGTGTAGGCTGAGTACACCCTCCTCTTGTAGTTAAGCCTTGATTTCTGTTGGCTGGTCAATGGGCGGGATTTACTCAGGCCAGTCAGCTGCAAGGACTGACTGTGATCACTGACTACCAACCTCCACCCTCTGTGAAGGATCAGCTGTGCAGAGGCAGGGTGGGGGTGCTCCAGTTTGGTCTGTAGCTGTCCACTGGGCTCACAGGCTCTGGAATTTCCCAGGTCGTGCAGACCAAGGTCAGTCCACTCCTGTGTTCTGTCTGGGTCCACCTTACATGAGCTATAAAGCTCTCTGAGATGGCTGCTATTTGTGCTGGGCTTGGAGATTCCCAGGCAAGGTAAACTGTGAATCTGGTTTGGCTGCTGCTAGTGCCAGGCCATTCAGCAAGAGGTACAGGGGCCTAGGGGCTAACTGAGGCCTGCTGTTGCTTGTTTGAGAGGATTTAGGAAGTTGTGAAGCATGAGCTAAGATCAGTCATTCATATGGGAAAGTCACTTTAACAGTTTAGGTGCGCTGGTAAGTTAGGTGGGATGGAGTCTCAAGGGATCTCCAGGGAGGGGCAAACAGTGTTAGCCAGGTTGATATGGCACCTGCCTGCCAGCTCTGTGTCTCTCTTGGGGGAAGATTCAGAAAGGGGAAAATGGCCTCTGCCAGCCTTTCTGCTGGGAGAAAGCTGTCCCCTAGCTCTCACCTTGATGCCAAACACTTCAGTTCCTCCCTGTCTGCCACTGGTGCCTTTCAAGCTGCTACCCCAGTGCTGGAGCTCAGAGGGAATGATTCTGAGTAAGTCTGTGTGTGGATTCTTTAAGAGGAACTGCTTGGGACCCAAGAAGTTTCTTCCACTGACTCAATCTCTGCTGGTTTTTACAGCCAGCAGTTATGGGGACTTATCTTCCTGGCACTGGAACCCTGGGCTGGGGTGCCTAATGTGAGGCTAGGACTCCTCACTCCCAAGATATCCCTCCCAAATTTTAATCAGCCACATATGGGTGTGGGACCAGCCCATTCTGTGTCTCCATCCCTCCTACCAGGTTGGATAGATGTGGTATTTTAAATTTTGTAGTTGTCAGACTTCCATTCAGCTCAATTTCTGATGGTTCTGGGTGATGGTTGTTCTACATTTCAGTTGTGGTTTTGATGTGGTTGTGCTAGGAGGCGAGCTGTTTATACCCATGCTGCCATCTCCATATATGAGATTTTAAAGAATGAGTAATTATGGCATACTCTTTTTTTAAAAGATGTATTTTTAATTTTATAGACTTTATTTATTTTTAGAGAGAGTGGATGGGAGAAAGAAAGAGAGGGGGCAAAACATCGATTGGCTGCCTCTTACATGCCCCCAACTGGAGACGTGGTCTGCAACCCAGGCATGTGCCCTGACCAGAAATCAAACTGGTGACCTTTAGGTTTGCAGGCTGGCACTAAACCCACTGAGCCACACCAGCCAGGGCTATTTATTTATTTTTAGAGAGAGGAGAAAGGAGGGAGAAAGAAAGGGAGAGAAACTTCAATATGTAAAAGAAACTTCGATCAACTGCCCCCAACCGGAGACCTGGCCAGCAAACCAGGCATGTGCCCTGACCGGGAATTGAAATGACGACCTTTCAGTTTGTGGGACGATGCCCAACCTAGTGAGCCACACCTGTCAGGGCAATTATGGCATATTCTAATTTTATCATCTCCTGTGTCCTTGAAAACCAGGATTCTTGGTATGGAAGAAAGGAGCTAGAGAAAAGATTAACTAAAAGCTCTTTGTGAATTTGAATTGAAAGTATCAATATGTACTCATGAGGTATTTTATCATATGTATCATATGCATCATATCCTCCTTTCTTTTTCTTTTTAAATTATATTTTGTTGATTATGCTATTACAGTTGTACCAATTTTTCCCCCTCTGCCCCCCTCCACCCAGGCAATCCCCACCCCTTTGTTCATGTCCATTGGTCATGTGTATACGTTATGTGTATAGCGTATGTATATATATAAATTATATACATTGTGTGTGTATATATGTACATATATGCTGTCCTAGCTCTGTCCACTATAAGGCCTAGCTGCAGTCTTGAAATATAATTTCTCACTTAAAAAACCCAAAGTGCCTTGGCTGGTGTGGCACAGTGGATTGAGTGCCGGCCTGCAAATGAAAGGGTCGCCAGTTCGATTCCCAGTCAGGGCACATGCCTGGCTTGCAGGCCAGGTGTCCAGTGGAGGGCACGTGAGAGGCAATCACACACTGATGTTTCTCCCCCCCTCCCTCCCTTCCCCTCTCTCTAAAAGTAAATAAATTTTTTAAAAAAAAGAAACAAACAAACCCAAAGCTTTGCCTTGGCTGGTGTGGTTCAGCGGACTGAGCACCAATCTGTGATCCAAAAGGTTGCCAGTTTGATTCCCAGTCAGGGCACATGCCTGGGTTGTGGGCCGGGTCCCCAACTGGGGGCATGTGAGAGGCAACAGCCAATGTTTCTCTCACACGCCAATCTTTCTCTCCCTCTCTTTCTCCTTCCCTTCCCCATTCTCTAAAAATAAATAAAATCTTCCAAAAAAGCCTTCTTGGAGAATTGTTGATTCCAATTTGGGACAAGGTATGTATATGATGACCCAGGAAAATTTTCTTCTACCAAATAACAGTGAAAATTACTAGTTATATCGAAAGGATTCAAGAGCCAACCTGATGAGACTCCTCTGGCCAAAGTTAGGGCATTTGGCATTCAGTAGTGACAATAATTCCAATTAATGGAAACCCATCAAATATATATAAATCTGTAAGTCTATAATGATATTTTTTAAAAGTCACCTTTTGAGGATAATAGGAATCCAATTTATTATCTTGAAAACTGGTGGAAAAACAAAGACTCAAGCATTTATTCTGCTTTTCCTATGGGAACTATCCACTTGGAGACCAAACAATAGATAAGAGGATGTTTCCCTTTATAATATCATTTCAACTAATAACTAAAAGGAAATTATAGAATTCATGGTGTCATTTTGCAGCCCTCAAGGGGCTAATGCATACAGGCAATAAGCATCAGCACCTGAAAAAAAAAATCACAAGCATAGAGACAACTAGGTTTATATATATGTCACTTATAGTCTTGCCAAAGTGATCAAATCTGAGTCTGATCCAGCCTTCGAATCCAGCCGCTAATTTGCAGGAAATACTGAGGAGACAAGAACATTTAGAACTGCATCATGGTATGTAATGAGCAAAATCCAGACTGTAGGAAATTCTGCCAGCCAAATGGCCACGGTTCATCCACAAATAAATTATAAAGAATTAAGAAGGGGATGAAAGAGAGGGCTTTATAGAATAAGAGACTTAAAGACATATCAATTGTTTTTAATTTATTTTTTTAAAAAGACTTTATTTTTAGAGAGAGGGAGGGGAAGGGAGGGAGAGAAACGTATGTGTGAGAGATACGTTGATCTGTTGCCTCTCACGCACCTCCAACCAGGGACCTGGCCTGCAAGCCAGGCATGTGCCCTGACTGGAAATCGAATCAATGACTCCTTGGTTTGTAGGCCGGTGCTCAACCCACTAAGCCACACCAGCCAGGGCCAGTTCCAGTTCTTGACATGGCAGTGGCAACAGAAATGCTTGCCTTAGAATCATTCATTAAGCCTTACATTAGTTTTATGTGTTTTCTACATTTGTGCTTTATTTTACAAGTCATTTTTTAAATAACAGTGCTAATAAATTCAATAACTTAGATGAAACAGACAAATTTCTTGAGAAACAACTTACCAAAACTAATTCAAAATGAAATTAAAGCCTGAATAGCCTTATATGTATCAGAGAAATCGAACTCATTATAAAAAGCCTCACCATAAAGAAAACTCCAGGCCCGATTATTTCACTGATAAATTCTATCAAATACTGAATACTACTGCCAAATCCTTTTAGAAAACAGGGGAGGAGGAAACACTTCCTAATTCTTTTTAAGAGGCCAGCATAGCCCTGATACTAAAATTTTTAGTTTATCAGAAAATTTGAAAAACTGAACACAGATTATATTTTATTGTATTGAGAGATTATTTAATTTTTAAATTTATTTATTTTTAGAGCAAGGGGGAGGGAGAAAAAGGGAAGAGAAATATCAATGTGTGGCTGCGTCCAGAGCACCCCCTATCAGGTCTGTAGCCCAGGCATGTGCCCTGACTGGAAATGGAACTGGCGACCCTTTGGTTCGCAGACCATTCTCAATGCATTGAGACACACCAGCCAGGTATATTGAGAAATTATTGGGGTTTTTTAAAAACATTTTTTATTTATTTTATTCTTAGAGGGGAAGGGAGGGAGAAAGAGAGGGAGAGAAACATCAATGTGTGGTTGCCTCTTGTGTGCCCCCTACTGGGGACCTGGCCCACAACCCAGGCATGTGCACTGATTGGGGAATCGAACCAGCAACCCTTTAGTTCGCAGGTCGACGCTCAATCCACTGAGCTACACCAATCGGGGCTGAGAAATTATTAATTTTAGGTGCAATAATGGCAATAAAAGTCCTTATCTTTTAGAGCTAAATACTAAAACATTTACAGGTGAATTGGAATCATACCTAGTTTTGCTTCAGAATAACCTCAGAGGGAGAGTAGTCAAGGGAATAAATAAAACAAGATAGGTCATGAATTGATAATTATTAAAGCTGAGTGATGGATACACGGAAACTCATTATATTATTTTCTCTATTTTTGTATATGCTTGAAATTTTATATAATATAAAACAAAACTGCAAATGTTTAAGACATTAAATACAGGGTCTGTCAGAAGTAACATCTACTTGAGTGTGGTTGGTAGGGTAATAATGTGGATGTAATAATTTATAGTTTTAATTTGAACATTTCACCTAAAATGTCCTATGGTGTGTTTGAGTGTGATATTGTTATGTTACAGAATTACATACTTATGATTTAGTAATAAAAAATTTTGTAGTAAGAAAGGGGTGTTATTTGTGCCGGACCACGTATATAAAAACTGCAAGTTCATAACAATAACTTAAAGAGAAAGCAAAACAAAATAAAATCAACACCAAGTTGCTAGGACACCAACCTACTACATTGTAAGAGAGAAATAAGGAGAGAGATTTAAGCATTTGTCTTGACATTCTGGTATGAACTTTATTTCAGGGTAACCTAATAGTCCTAGAGAGTGTGAAAAAAATTTTCTGTACAGAATTAGAATAAAAGAAAAAAAATAATAGCATTAGAAAATCATTATTTTGTAATTCCTGATGAAGTAACCAATTCATAAAATGGTCATTAATGGATGGTAAAACAATTTGGTGAAAAGTTGACAGGGAACCTTATGATACAGGATCAGGCTATCACCACCTGAAAATGGGAGGAGCCTGGGTGGAAGAAAGCTGTCCAGCCAGAACACCTGTGCTCCTGTGTAAGTAAAAAATAAATCTTTATTGTGTTAAATCACTGAAACATGGGGCAATTCATGATAGAAGTTAGCTTATTATAAAAGTATACCATTTATATTATTAAAATACATAAGCACATAATTATATATATATTTAAAGATACATACATGTACAAAGACATACTGAACACATTAGAGTGTATGCCCAGGTAGGGGAGAGGACTAAGGATCAGGGATGAAAAGCAAATAGAACAAAAAAGAGACCTAGTATCAACTGATGATGAAAGTTTAACTATTAAGGAATAAAAAATAATTAAAGAGAAAATTGCCCTGACCAGGTAGTTCATTTGGTTAGAGCATCGTCCTGATTCACTAAGTTTGCAGATTTGATCCCCAGTCAGAGCACATACAAAAATCATCCAGTGGATGCATAATTAAGTGGAACAACAAATCGGTGTTTTCTCTCTAAAAATCAATAAATAAAATTTTAAAAATTTAACCAATCATTGCATACATAAGTGGAAAAACAAATTCATGTCTCTCTCTCCCTTCCTCTCTCTCTCTAAAACCACTCAATAATAATTTTTAAAAAGTAGAAAATCCACCCTGTCCAGGCAGAGCACAGGCTAGTTTGCTGGTAATTATCTCCTATCCTGAGGAGTACACAATGGTTCTGGAGAGGAGGCAATTATGTCCACTAGGAGAGTCTCAGGCCTGTAAAGTTCCCTAAACTGAGAATTTCTCTTAAGTCTGAACTTCACTCTCACCTCTTCCTGGTAGTGATGATGCAGGAGGCACTTGCCATTTCCCAGGCATGGGGCCTAGGCATGGGGCCTGGACCTGGTCACCTACCCCTTGGCACCAGGCAGAAGGAGGCTGCACAAAGCACAGACGCTCATTCTGGACCTGGGTGCATCCTCCTGTCCACTCTCCATCTCTGCCTATGGTTGGATAATCGCCTCTCCTCCAAAGATGCTTGTATTCTAATTCCTATCTTACCTTATATGGTAAAAGGGATTTTGAAGATATGGTTAAATTAAGGATCTTGAGATGGGAAGATGATCCTGGATTAACTCAGTGGACCCGATGTAATTACAAGGATATGTAATCACAATGTAATCCTCATAAGAGGCAACAGGAGAATTAGAGAAAGAAGATGTAAGAATGGAAGCAGAGGTCAGAGGAGTGAAGATGCTGCTGGCTTGATGATGGAGGAAGGGGCCATGAACCAAGGAATGCAAGCAGCCTCTAGAACCGAAAAAAGGTAGAGAAATGGATTGTCTCCAGAAGGAATGCAAGCCTGTCAGCACCTTGACTTTAGCCCAATGAAACTGATTTCAGACCTGTGACCTCCAGAACTGTAAGATAATACATTTGCCTTGTTTTAAGCAATTAAGTTTATGGTAAGTCATCACAGCAGAAATAGGAAACTAGTGTGTTGGCCCTGCTGTTAGGCAGCAGTAACCTGTTCTAGGAGAGTAAGGTCTGTGAGAGTGGGAAGTGGAGAATCAGAGAAGATTTCCTGAAAGTCCCTGCAGTCAGACTGAACTAGGTTCATACAGCCATTCATTTATTACCTATCTCACCCTGATCAAATGTCTAAGCAATGATACATTGTTAATAAGACATTATTTATAGGGTTATTAAGAATCAAATAATGTTTTTAAATTATCTTCTATTACCTAATTACCCACTTAAAAAAAAATAAGTCACATCTCCTTGTGGGTTTACACATTCATTCCTCTACTCAGTCAACAGGTGTCACTGAACACCTAGCATGTGCCTTGCACCATGCACACAGTGAGCTTGTATCCACTATAAACCCCAAGCATTTCTCATCTGTGCTGCCAGTGCTCAACCTCACTGCCCCCATCCTAAATGCATGCCCTTACACTTGCCCACTCACATGGTTTCATGCCTCCCTGATATACCCATCCCAGCCAGCAACACTCCTTATCCTACCAGGCACTGTTTCTGCAGCTGCCAAGAGCAGTCTCATCTCTGCCTTTGCCCTGAGCCCTAACTAAAGCCCCAGGCCCGCTTGGAAGACAGCATGCTCCCTCTGATCATACTTTCAACACTATTTTCTTCTTATTCTCTCGTCTCTCTGCACCTCTTCCCCTTTCCCTCCCTTCTCTATGAGCTACCAAACAGGTCCTCCTTGTAGCCCAGGAAGGCCTAAATTAACAGAAGAGCTAAGCCTCAGCCAGTCCAGAGGCCGGTAGGAGGGACCAAGGATGTGTGTTTACTGGGCTCCTGAACTACTCTGGCAGTGAAATAGGGTCTAAGGTATTAAGCAGGATGCCCAGACGTATCTGGAATGCCCAGGCATCCCCACTTACCCCACCTCTCCAGCTCCTTAACCCTCAGATGCCTATCCAATTGAGCTATAATCCCCTGAGCTGTGGAGCTCCCCAACTCCACAGGACCCACCTGGATTTCCGAATCTCAAACCTCTCCACCCCAGTCCCTACTTCTAACTTCCAGATTTGAAATGCTAAATTCTGCCCCCATAACCTCTAAGGTGACTCACCCTCCCTACCCAGAAAAATGGTCCAGGACTGATTTTCCTTATATCTGCAGTCAGATTAGTGTCCAATCCAGGTCCAAGTTTCTCTCTCAGAGCCTCTATCTCTTCTCTGAACAATGAACTACCTCTTCACAGTAGGGTGAGAACCTAAATACTAAAACAGAGGAAAATTGCTTTCAGTCCCTTTGAACTTGGTTAGTATTGACTGGGTGAGGTGGGGTAACAACCTGGCCAAGTGATGGAACTGTGGGCAGGCAGGCAGGGATCTGGGTTCTCTAACCTGGGCATTACTATGGATTTAACATGGATGACACTAGGCAAGTGTGACCTCTCTAGGTCTGTCTCTCCAGGCTGCCTGTGCAATGAAGGGCTGGTCTTCTATAATGCTGTATTTGAATTTGGAAGTCCCACCCAGCTTCCCATTGCAATGGTGCATAATGGCCACAAGAGGACAGGCAAATTCTTCAGCTCAGAAATTGGTAGACTAAGCAAATAAGTAAGCTCCAAGGTAGTTAACCAAGAGCACACTATAAAATAGCAACAGAGTAGGAATTCCAAAAGGGTATTTGAATTTCCACCTTGGGAACTGGGGGTGGGGGTGGGGGGTGGCGGTCAGGAGCCTCGAGACCAAGAGGGGTCGTGAGGAGTGGGCTGGTGGGCAGCAGAGGAGAGGCTAAGAATATATTTTAGCAATTTCAATCACATTAAGGGGATGTGGGGAGGAGGAGAGAGGGTCTTTAGGGGACAGCCATGGACTTAATGTATTGCCCCCAAATGACTGAGGTGGGAGTTGCAGAGCAAGACTTGAGGAGTTTCGGGGATGTGGAGATGATCCACTTGGCTTCCTTCCCTTCCCTGGCATAGAATGAAGAGTAGAGAAACTACGGCAGTTATTCTAGGATTAGGGGACCACTCCTACAACTCAGGAGAGCAGAGCAAATAGGCAAGGATCACGGGATATCCTTTCCTCTCCTTTCTGCCTTCCAATAGTCTAGTTTCAGGGCCGAGGAAAGAGAAGGACCAACATATGGGCAGTTACCTGAGGTTCAAAGGGTTAATCTCCAAGAATTCACTCTTTGACATCAACCACAGGCCTTATCTCCTTGTAGTTTCCCTAAGCCTCAGGTTGGCAGCTTTCCTGAATTCCTTCTTTGGTGTAATTCATTAGGGTCCTGGGACCTAGGCCCAGAGTCAGTCTCCTGCTCCTCCTCAGGTCCTAGAAGTCTAGGGCTTGCTCTAATAGAGGAAGAAAAGTGGCCTTTCCCTTGATCTCTCTCCTCCCAGGATGTGGGCCCTAGGACTAAAGAGCCTCTGTCTTTCCCTGCCACACCCCCTTCCATTGTAACTGAAACAAGAGGATTCCTTGTGTCCCAGTCTCTGGGCAGGTCCTTATAACCAAATGGCGGAAGAGTCTGAGGCAGGGTGGGGGAGGGGAAAATCACAGGATTAGAGAAGAAGACAGACACCTCCTCACTTTGGAGACTGGTACACCTCCAGAGCTCTGAGGCCTCAAGCTTGTCCTCCCTCTGGCTCCCATCAGCAATGGGGAGAGGAGGCTGGGGGGCTCATCTGCATATAAAAGGCCTGAGGTGGAAGTGGAAACTGAGACTGTGTGTGTAGACACAAAGGCTGAATCTCCTGGCCGTCAGATTTGGAGCCAGAACACAAGAATGGGGGCAACCCAGGGACAGGGTAAAATGGGACTGTGGCAGGGCAAGCCAAACAGACTTTTGAGAGCAGTAGGTAGAGGCCCTTGCCAATTTCCCTTTCTAAAAGCACAGATATAGGAGTGCTGGCAGAGAGGGATGTGGTCACGGGGGAAGCGAGGCACCCTGGGATAAAATGTGAACACCCTGTTTGAAAAGTATGAACCTTTCTGAAAACTCAAACATCTAACAGTGAGAAACTTTCCTGCCAGGAGGGTTGGTATGCTCCCCCTCACAAGTAATGGTACGGAGAATAAATGGCATGGTCTCACTTAGCAGCAGGAGTTCACACACTGCTTTGTTGACCAATCACCACTAAAGGACTGGTACAGTGGAAGGACATCCATCCTGGCAGGAAATGACATCACTCACCAAACAGGAAACAGTGGTTCTACCAATCCCAGAGGTTTCTGGGAAGGCCAATCCATGGAGGGTTGGCCCTGAGTGTCCATGTCCCTCAGCATTCCTCCATCTCAGCCAAAACTGGAGGGCGGCCAAGGCTCCTAGATATAAGATGAGGTCATTATACCCCCATCTCTTCACCAGTGATCTCCTAAGGGTCCTAAATCCCTCAAATCCTTACCTAGTTACAGGGCAAAGAGGACGACAGAACATCAATCCAGGAGCCACACGTCAAGCCTCTAGAGTCAATGTAGCTATGGAAATAGCTCTGTGGACCCAATAATTGAGGGATAAAGGCACAGCCTCCCCAAGGACCAGAGGGATGGTGAGGCCAGGTTTCCATGATAACTGATGTCAGTGCAGCCTCTTTCTAGTCCCAGGCTGAGGGAGAATAAATTTCAGGGGAGACCAGGGCCTAGTGAAGAAAGGGCCACAGCAGTACAAGAGTAGAAAATTTGTTACAGGAAGGTCACATCATCCTGGCACTGCCCCCAGTACCAGTGGACCTCAAAGCCCAGCTTGGCACTCTCATCCTCTGGTGGCTCAGGAGGTCCACTCTGGAGCCCCTCCCCTGGGGGCTTCCACATAGCCCTCAAGCTCCCTAGCTTAGTGGCTGTCATGTCCACCTCAGTCCTAGCCCTCTCCCCACCGGGTATGACCTTTGCCCAGTCCACCTCAGGACAGGGAGCACTGAGGGAGCCCTGTTCATCCAGCTCGCCAGGGGCCACGGTGTCCAGGAAGCTGCCAATGGAGACACTGTCCAGCCGGTCAGTGGAGCTGATGTCTGGCAGGCTCTCCCAGCTGCCTCGCCTTGAGCGGCCTGGACTCCCACCTGTCAGGCTATATTGGCTGCTGGTGAGGCTGCTGCAGCGGCTGGTCAACGTCCCCCGCTCTTCCAACAGCCAGCGCACAGCCTCAATGCCCTCATTCAAAGTCACCAGCTGCTGTAGAATCTTCACGTCGATGGCTCGCAGGTAAGCCTGGGGGAATGGGAGAAGGAATCAGTCCCAAGTTTGGGGCCATGGATTTCCCAAATGTTTCCAGATGCCTCTACCTTGTAGTCCAACCATGTTTCACTGTCAAAAAGCATAAAAATAGAAGGGTCTAGAGTATGGGCTTTAGACGCAGATAGGGTACTGTTTTAAAATCTCACCTCTGCCACTGGTTATCTTTATCCCTATGGCCAACTTTCTAAGCTTTTTTGAGCCTTGGTTTCCTTGTTTGTAAAATAGGGCTAATTCACTCACCTCATAGGGTGGCTGTAAGAATTTTGAGATGTTGTCTTTTATGTACTTAGCACAGTGCCTGGCACAGAGTAAGTCCTCGGAAAATGTTAAATACAGGGTCCGGCAGAAGTAACGCCTGCTTTGAGTGAGGTTGGTAGAGTAATAATATGGGTGTAATAATTTACAGTTTTAATTTGAACTATTCACCTAAATTGTTATACAGTGTGTTTGAGTATGATATTGTTATATTACAGAATTACATGCTTATGATTTTGTAATAAAAGATTTTATAATAAAAAAGGGGTATTATTCATGCCAGGTTGTGTATTAAAATCTGATCCTACTGAGCACTGAACTTCAAAGATAGGGTGTTACTATGAACTATTAAACCAGTCCAGATTCACCAGTAAGACTTAGAAACAGCCAAAGCATAGTTTGATAGGAGGCCAGGTATTACATGGGAAGTAGACTGGACCAAAAGCAGGGAAAAGCTAGGGGATAAAGAGGGAACTACCTGGTCCCCCAGTCCCTTCAGGGTGTCAGTAGCAGTTGTTAAGGGAGGGAAGAGTTAGCTAGGGTGTCGTAGGGTCAAAATCCTTCCCACTAGGGATTCAGGACTTCGCTTCACCACACACCAGTCTCCCTGTTTGTACTGGGAGTAAGTCTGACTTACTGGGTAATCTCTAGGGTCCCTTCCACCTCAGATGCACTGAATTAGCTTCCCCGAGCACAAGTCTGAACCTGTTTCTCTCTTGCTCAAGAGCCTTTATGTGCTTTGCACTGCTCTTAGAAAATAAAATCTAAACACTTTAGCAATTGGCATTTATAGGCTGTCATAATATGGCTCTTTCCATCTCTCTAGCTTTGCCTCTAGCAAACCTCCCTGGGAACCCCAGGTCCTGCCACACATGACTTAAATTTCCTTTTATTCAGTGTTACTTTTAATCAAAGGAATAGACAGATGTAGATTAAAGACACAAACAGTTCTGCAAGATTTATTATGAAAAGTAATAGTTACCTGTTGTTGTCCTAAATCCCACTTCCCAAACTATTAATTTTTGTCTGTTTATTTTGGTACTTACCTTCTAATTTCCAAATAGCATGCTGCTTACTGATTTTTAAGTCTTAGGTGTTTTCTGTTGACTTCCCACACAAAAGAAGGTTAAGGATTTAACTCTTTCATCCTACTCCCCATTCCTCTGCCATACAGGCACCCTTCCCATCTCCCCAGATGTTCAATAACAGATGCAATATATGCAATAAATTAATTATTCAGTGTTTACCTTATTAGATTTTAGACATGCTATTCATAGCTAAGCCATGTGGTTTACTATAGTTACTTTTCATTTCTTACAAATTTATGTCTTCACAGGAGGTAAATTTGTTGAAACCTACATATTTTAAAATGTTGTTATTCTTTCTTCATACTGTTGACAATTTGGCTGGGTAGAGAATTCCAGTTAAAAGTAATTTTTCAAGATTTAAGGCACAGTTCCATTTTCCTCCAATTTTCAGTGTTGCACTTAAAAAATCTGATGCTACTGATTCCTGATCCTATGTATGTGACCATCTTCCCACTCTACAGAAGTTGTTAGGATCTTCTCTTTGTTTCCAGTGTTCTAAATTATCACCGTAATTTGACATGGTGTGGGTCTATTTTCACCAATTGAATTGGCCATTTGTTGGGCCCTCTTATCTGGAAATTCATATCCTTCACTTCTAGATTTCCTTTTATGTCTTTAATAATTATTTCTCCTTCACTATCATTCTGTTCTGTCTGGAAATCCTATTATTTAGATAGAGGGCAACCTGGGCTGATTTTTCTTTTTTCTTCTTCCATCTCCATATTTGTTCTAGTTTCTGAACTATTTTTGAACCTTTCTATTGTTTTTCTTTTTTCTTTTTTTTGCTATGTTTTTATTTCCCAGAGTTGTTTCTAGTTTTCTGAATGTTTTCCCTTTTTATACTTTCCTGTTTTTGTTCATGGTGCAATATTATCTTTTATCTCTTTAAGGATATAACTAATGATTTTAATAAGTTCTTATTTCCCTGTATTATCTCCATTTTATTCAAGTTGTGTATTTCTCTTTGTTTAGGTCTACATCAGATATCTTACAAGTATCTAAAATTATGATTAGCTTCTGCTCACACTTCAGAGTGGTCTTTAAAAAGCTGATTAGAAACTTTGAGTGCGTTTGTGAGGCTTGCCAACTCTGAATCTCACTAAGGGTTATCTGGCTGGGCTGTTTGACTGGGTAAGGCCTGAAGTCAGTATTTTTTGTCTTTCTTTTTTTTTCTCTTGGGTTCATCACAGTCACCATATTATACCCATCTAGAGAGTGTAATTAAACAAAGCTATCAATGTTCTGGAAGCCAAGTAGGGAGGAAGGCTGGGAGGAGTATGACATTTAGTACATTTTCATGTAATCCCTTTTGTCTTCAACTTTGCTTGATGTTTCACAATTTGGAGACCTTCAGTTTTATTTTTATTTTTTTTAAGATTTCATTTATTTATTTTTAGAGAGACAAGAAGGCAGGGAGAAAGAGAGGGAGAGAAACATCGATATGTGAAAGAAACATCGATCAGCTGCCTCTTGCACGCCCCCAACTGGGGACCTGGCTCGCAGCCCAGGACTATGCCCTGACTGGGAATCAAACCAGTGACTTTTTGGCTTGGGGGATGACACCCAACCCACTGAGCCACACCAGTAAAAGCCAGTTCTATTATTTTTAAAATATATATCACTTGATAAATTTTTATTAAATTATTCAAGAAATAATTTGTTTATTCACACCAACAATGATAAACCACAATAAGACTAAGTAGTTATACATTGAGAAAAATATAGGCACTGGAATTAAACAGACCTGGATTCAAATTTCAGTTCTGCCGTTAAGGAGCCATATTAAAATGGATTTTTTTTTCCCCTTCAAATCTTTATTTCTTCATTATAAAATTAGGATACTATCAAATTTAAAGGTTTATTTTAAGAAATGGAAGGAACATACTAACATGTATAGCATATTGCCTGTTAAGTATTCATTAATCAATGAATGACAACTATTTGGCTTTATATATTACTATAGTTATTTACTATGGCATAAGCACAGAACAAAATTTTGTACTTGAAATTATTTGTGTTTTTGGAAGACTATCACAACTCTAATTTAATTAAATAAATTAATTAACCTGGCTTTTCTAGTAATTACAATGATAATGGAGCCCTGACTGGTGTGGCTCAGTGGACTGAGCACTGGTCTGCAGACTGAAAGGTTTCCAGTTCAATTTCCAGTCAGGGCACATGCCTGGGTTGCGGGCCAGGTCCCCAGTTCGGGGCATGTGAGAGGCAGCTGACTGATGTTCCTCTCACGCATTTGTTTCCCTCTTTTCCCCTCTCTCTAAAAATAAATAAAATATCTAAAATGCCTTTCTTTATTAAAAAAAAAAAGAAGAAGATAATGGAGAAACGGTCCTTGCTTAACAAAAGCTTGCCATTCCAATAAGGAGGTGTGGACATAAATAACTGAAATACCAGACTGTACAGACTATAAATAACATGATAAAAGAGATTACCGTCAATTATTTCATACTGGGGAACTGGTGTGAAATAATATATTCCTTCCGGGAAACCAACAGTCCTAGTCCATGACCAAACTAAATGTATTAAATAAAATTTCTCATACTAAGAATGCTTCTCCTACTATGTTTCCCCTTCCTCTGTCCCTCCCTCCTTTTCTCCCTTTCTTCCTTCCTTCCCTTTTCCCTTCCCCTTTCTTCCTTCTTTCTGTTCTATTCTTTCCAAAAGTTACATTGCCAGTATTCTGCTAGGATAAAGGAGTGACTGACACCTGATTGCCCAGTTAGGGAAGGGACCTTAGGGTATGATTCACAAAACAGACATTCACCAAAACCCTTTTATTCCAAGCTCCTGCACCCCCAGTTCCAGAAATACTTGCTTCTTCTAACTCCTGAGACCTTTGAAGGTATTAGTAATGCAAAATGGGTTGCTTTTCAACTTCCAAAACTTTGCTCCTGTCATGTTCTCTCTTGTGCTTGTTGTCCTAATGGTTTCATGGCTTTTACACTAATCCTTCTACTGGCTTTTTAATGGGGTTTCAGGAAGGGATGTAGGTAAATGCATGTGTTCAATGTACCATCTTGCACTGGCATTCCCACTGGCTTTATTCATTCTTCAAGGCCCAACTCAAATGCCACCTCCTCTAGGAAGACTTCCCTGCCTTCCTCAAGATGGAATTAATACATTCAGTCAATACTTATTTGGTTGGAACAACATTTATTCAGTGTTTCTTACATGCATGGCATTGTGTTAGATAAAAGAAGAAAAGACACCATTTCCTGACCTCAAAGAGTTCACAGTCTAGTGAGTAAGATAAGACAATGACACAAACACTTGCAAAATTCAGCATAGCAAATGCTATGGGGCTGTGGGTACCTAGAGGGCCATAACCCAATCAGGGAAATAAGAAAATGTTTCCTAGAATAAGGGACATAAGCTGAGACTTGATAATTAAGTAGAACTTAGCCAGACATAGCAGTGGAGAGAGGCATTCCAACCAGAGAAAACAGCATGTCTCTTCCGATTCAAAGTAGCATTTTCAGAGCATAAATCTGTCCCTCTATAATGAAGACTCTCCCAGAAAACCCTCCCTGGGTTCCAATAGCACTTACTGTCCTGTACTACAGTTATTAGCCTGTCTCTTTCCTTCCCTAACCCACATTGTGAGCTCCCTGAGACCAGGTCCTGCCCAGCTCATTTACGGTGCTTAGCCCAGGGTTGGGTAGGTCAGATACAGTTCTGTGATTTCCTTGGCTTTACTATCCTCAGCCCTCTCTGCTGGTCCCAGTGTTCAGGGGGTTGGGTCTTACCATGTTGGTGGGAAATGAACCTGAGGACCAGATTCTATAGTCCAGTGATAGTGAGAATCCGTGCCTATAACGGCATCACTCCACATAATAGAAGAAAACAAGGCTTTCTTGTGAGAAAAAGAAACACTCATTTCACACCACCTCTTTGAAAACAAAAAGGGGACAACAGTTCAAGAGAGATGCAGGCTCAGAGGCCACTGCAGCCCAATTCCCTCCCCAGGGGGATGCAGGTTTCCCACTGCTTCCTTTAACAACCGCATATCAAACTCTGCCCAGCCCTGAGGTGACAGTATGGCTCCCTCTTCACTCAATTCACATCAGGTCCTGGGGTAAAAACCCAGAGAGCCCAGTCCTAAATCCCTGGTCATGGACTGAGATTCTCAGACTATTGTTACTACAAAGGCTCTTAGACATCCTCTGGTCCCACAATCCCTCACGCCCCACCCTCTGGGAAGGGGCACAAAAACTGAGTTCAAGAGAGAGCCCCTGTTCAAGATCACAAAGCGATTCGGGAGCAGAGCTGAGACATGAACCTATGTGCCCCACTCCCTGCCTAAGAGTTTTTTTCAAACTCTTCTGTAGGGTGGTTGTCGTAGCAACAGTTATTTACGTGGGAGTATTAAGTAGAGGAGGTTGCCATTGTTTCCCCTTCCCACATATCCCAGAGTCCGGATGGTTCACCCACCCTCAAGTAGGGGAGAAAACCCAGAGGGAAGAGGCCTAGAAGCAGGAATGTCCTTGGCCTCAAGGGCAAGGCTGTCCTCTCCCAGGAGAGCTGGGAGAAGGATAGTTGAAGGTCAGTACTTAGAGGGCTTAGACCAGTTCTGCCACAAGTAGCTCCAGTGGAACTCCCACTGCCCTGCCCCTTGTCCTCCCTGGGTGCAACCCAGTGGGCAGAGCACAGTATATAAAGGGACTAATGACATCTTGGCCTGAGGAGGGAGAAGGGAATGGGGTAGGGATTGGTGGGGCACACAGGGGGCCTCTCCCTGTTCTGGCCCCCAGAAGGCTCCCTCCCTCCTGCCCTTCATGGGCAACTGAAGGCCCCAGGTGAGGCTGGGTCAAAAGAGACCTAATCAGAAGTTAAATGTACCCCCTGAAAGTTTACAAATAGGTCATCTCCACCAAAGGCAGAAAAGAGTCAGAACCAGAGAAAGTAGGCATGGCTTCTCCACTAGCTCCTGTGTGAGCTCAGGCAAGTCCCTCAACACCTACAAGCATGTTTCGTCTGTGAGATGTGGAAAATGATGACTGCTTTTCTCACTTGAATGACGAATGTTTAAAGTGTCTGGCACAAAGCAGGTCTCAATGGTGGCGTAAAGTGTAGGCAGATCACCTGGATTCATATCCTGGCTCTGTTTTTTTTTACTTTTCATATGACCTGGGGCAGTTATTTAATCTCTTTGTACCTCAGTTTCTTCATCTATAAAATGTCACCTATCTAATAGGGTTGCCATGAGGATCAAGAGACTATCTCGTAATGTGCTCAGCATAATGCCGGGCGCCTGCGCTTGCTAAAAGTTCGTTTCCAAATCAGGGCACTCTAGGTAGGCTCTTTCTAGGCCTTGGGCTAAAGTTTGTACAATGAGGCAAAACCAGCCCCTCCCTTAGGTGGGCACTACTTTGGAGAATTTGGCTCACCCCCAACCTACAAGGCCAAGTGCACAGGGCATTCAAATCCTTCCCCCAGGGAGCTTCCCTGATTGCTCTGCCCATAAGGTTCTCATCCCAGCCTCTCAGGCTGTCTGGACGCCCATGGCCTCCTCCGCCCCTCCCTCACTGCTCAGTCTGGCACAGAGCTGGGCACACAGTGGGGCTCCAGGAAGACATTAACTCACATCCTCACTGGGGCTTCCTGGTTCTGGGCCAGACGGCAGCTGGCAATTCCTCAGTTCCCCAGAACTTGGCTGCAAAGTGATGGCAGGTGTAAATCACCTCCTTCACCGGAATCGGGGCCCTGGGGAGCCTGATGGGCCCCAACTGCCCTTTTGGCTCTCAATCTAGACCAGCAGCAACAGAGAAGCAGGAGGGTGCCTGTTCCCTCCTCTTCTCCCCAAAGAGGTACAGATGAAACTGAAATATCTAGTGCAAGTTGGGGGTTGGTGGGAGGACACTAAGTCAGAGGTGATGAAACCAACACTGACAGTGCTGCTACTCATGTCTGCTAAGGTTCTATGAATCTTTCAAACACTTTAAGGGGGATTGGGAAAATGTTAGGGAAAGGGAGGATGTTTTTAGTGGCCCTAGTCCAGGCAGTTTTTACCCAAATCTCTTCTGTGCTGAATACTGTCATGAACCCTGGGCCCAGTTTGCAGGAGGAGAAAAAAAGGGTTGCCCTATAATGGCGGCTTGGGGATAGACGGTCCTGTATGTGAGGGGGTGGGGGTGGGGGGAGATTTCTGCTATGCTAGGTTCTCAGTGTTTCCCAGTCTTCACCTCTCCCCTCCCAATTAGTTGGTAGGAAAAACTTCCAAGAGCCTGAGCCTCCCACCCCAAGTCCCCAGGACCAATCTACACCCCACTCACCCCTGGGGAGGCAATTAATGGACCCGGGGGTGTAAAGATTGACCTGGGAGAGATCCTTAGTAAGTGGGGAGTTTTAATTCCCTCGTCTCTAGTCCAACTCTGAGTGGTTCCGTCAGGCCCTACACGGAGGACTCCGGTCCACCCCCCTCGCCCCACCCCGGCCCGTGGAGCCCATACTCACCAGCTCCATCTTCAGCGCCATGATCTTGTCCCCCAGGCCGTGGCCCGTGCTAGGTGCCCCGGGGAGCAGTAGGGCTTCAGAGATCCCTGGCTCCCCCTCCCCTCGAAGCCCGCGGAGCAGCCCTTCGGGGGTCTTCCTGCCCACCTTGCCCTCAACGTCTCGCAGGTCAGGCGTCTGGGACTCTGCAGTCCCCTCCATGCGGGCCTAAGCCTGAATAGAGCTGGGAGACCAAACGCAGGGGGTCCTGATCCCGGGGGTCCTCCTGTCTCCGCCGCTAGTGCGGGGCGGAACCGGTGGGTCCCCGCCCGCTCCACGCTGGGGAGGGAGGAGCGCGCCGTAACACTCAGAAAAGCCGCGCAGGCCACTGTGTTTGTGTGTCTATATATACTCGAGTGCTGCGCACACAACCTCTGGTCTTGGAATGATTAGGGCTGGGCGATTCTGGATTTGCTCCTAAAGGAGCACCAGAGAGCTCAGCGCCGTCTACCCACGCCGGCACTCAATCCCGTGGCACACAACAGGTGCCCAATAAATGTTTGTTGATTGAGGGCTAAGCATAATCAGTCATGGATGTAGGAGTTTAAGGAACTGTGGTAACAGAGCTCCAGAGGGTTTTAGAAGGCTTCCTTCTAAAGGAGTAGAGCTGGGTCTAAAACTGTGGTTAAAATTGAGCTAGCCACTGACACACACACGCATACACCCTCATTTAGACTACGGAAGTGGAAAGTAAAGTCTGGCCAACGAGGAGCAAACAGTATTGAAGCCGAAGAGGTCCACCTGGGCCAAAGTATGCTTGATTTTGTAAACTGATGCTTCTTAAGCTTGACTGTTCACATGAATTACCTTCAAATCTTGTTAAGATGCAGATTATGATTCTCTAAACCTGGGATGGGGCCCAAGATTCTCCATGGATCACACTTTGAGTTACAAGGTATAGAAGACGGTTCTATACCTTGCTAAGTGCTAAGATGCTTGGATTTTATTCTACAGGCAATAAAGAGCCATGAAAAACATGCTTTGGCTTGATTTTGGTTTTTAATCCAAGTAATTCCAGCCCATGGTTACAGAAGGATAAAAGACAGTTACCCTTTGCCCTATTCCCACCTCTACTCCCGCCGTCAAGGCAGTCACTTTTAGCTATTTTTTTCTGGTATTTATTCTCATAACTCCACAATAGGTTTACACTACTATTTCTTCATTGTAAACATTGTCTACTGACTTCCGATTATGATAAATATGGATTTACCGCACTTATACTCCCAACTTCCCTTTCCCATTGGCCCTGTATATTTTTACCATTATTTTTACCTTTGTAACTTTAAGTAATATTTTTCCCTTGGTATCTTTTCTTTTTTCTTTTATTGATTCAAGAAACAGGGGGAGGGAAGGAGAAAGAGAGGGAGAGAAATATAGATGTGAGAGAGAAACATTGATCGGTTGCCTCTTGCACATGCTCCAACTTGGACACTGAACCTGCAACCCAAGCATGTACCCTGATGGGGAATCAAACCTGTGGCCTTTTGGTTTGTGGGATGAGGCCCAACCAGCTGAACCACACCCGCCAGGGGTCCTTAGCAGCTCTTGATCCACTGATAACATTTTGGAGCATATTGCCCCACCATTTAGGAAACAGATGGAATTCGGAGAGTTCAAAAATATCTAACTGGACTTCTGACTTCCTCTGTCTCCTTTTAATCCACAAACAGTAAATATGCTCTTAAATTGGATCCTATTGCTTCCCTGACTAAAATTGTTTCATGGTTACACACTTACTTCAAATTAGCATCAACATCACCTGGAAACTTGTTAGAAATGCAGCATTCTGCTCTGCCCCAACCTGCTAAATCAAAAACTAAAAATGGGGCCTGGCCATTTGTGTTTTAACGGGCCCTCTAAGTCATTCTTTTTGTTGTTGTTATTTATTGATTTGAGAGCGAGAGAGAGAAAGGGGGAGGGAGAGAGAGACATTGACTTGTCACTTCATTTATCTATGCAGTCATTGGTTGATTCTTTTATGTGCCCTGACCAGGGATGGAACCTGCGACCTTGGCATAGGAGGAGGACGCTGTAACCAACTGAGCTACAGCGCCAGGGCCTAACAAGCCCTCCAAGTGATTCTGACACAAGCCAAGGTTTGAGAGATACTGGCAAGCGAAGTGCTGCGTATATGTATTATTTAATCTTCGCAAAAACTCTTAAGTATTATTATTGTCAGTATAGTGCAGGGATTAAGAGTGAAAGCTGGAGCCAGGTGGTTGGGGTTTGAATTCTAGCTTTCCCAGCTTTGTGACATTGGGCCGCATTTTCTTTCTCTGTAAGACTGGCATAGTAATAGTACCTATCTCATGGGGTTATTGGGTAATGAAATGAATTAGTATGAAGTGCTTCAAATAGTAACTGGCACAGAGTAAGCATCATATAAGGATATTCCCATTTCCCAAAGAAGGCAACCTGGGCTGAGACGCGAATCGACTTCCTTCATTAGGGGTAGAACCAGGTTTTTAATTCCCATTAGCCTTCAGAGGCTGCGCATGCACCAGACCTGGGTGCAGCCTTGCCACGCAAGGGGAGCGAGTAGCTGTGTCCAAGGCCCGTAACCCCTCTGACCCTAGGGTGCAGTGCGGTCTACTTCAAGGCGCTAGAACTCCGACTGGAATCGAGTTTGCCACCTGGCCGTGCTGGCGCAGGAGAAGCAGCTCCGCCCCAGCACGCACCCGCCAACCCGCTGCGAAACTGCCGAGGAGGAAAGGACCTGCGGTGTCGCGGCATACACTCCCACCCGCGGCCGCCGCCCCAAGCGCCGCCCGCCGCCCGCCGCCCGCCGCCCTCTCACCCCACGGCGTTGGCGTTGGCGGCGGCGGCGGCGGCGGCGGCGGAAGCGGGGAGGCGGGCCGGGCCGGCCGGGGCGGGGCCGCGCGCGGCATGGAGGAGGCGGAGGCCGCGGCGCGCCGGGCGGAGCAGTGCGGGCCCGAGAGGGGCCCGAGCGGGGCCCAGGGCCCCTGATCCGTGAGTGCCTCCAGGCGGGGGTCCGGGAGTGCTGGCGCGGCCGGGGCAGGTTTCCCGAGGCCTTGGGCGGCTTTCCGAGGCCCCGGCCCCGGCCCCTGGGAGGAGAAGAGCAGGGCCAGACAGGAGGGGCGAGGGTGGAAGGGTGAGGAGAGTGAGCGGTAGGGGTGGGGGGAGCCTCCCACTGCCCTTAGCCCAGCCCAGGACCGTGGCGGCCTGGGGCATGGTCATTTTGGGGGCTGATGAGCCTTGAAAGCCGATGATTTGGCTTCTTCCTCTGGGTCCCTGGGCAGCCCTGTCAATTTTCCCAGCCCCAGGGGAGTTTCCAGGTGATCTGACCCCTCTGAAGGTTTCCTTCCCAGAAAAGTTGAACCACTTTCCCCAGGTCACACAGTATGGGTACCTGCAGAGATGCGTTACTGGAGGTCCTCCCTCATCTCCCCAGAAGGCAGCAGACTTTAGGAGGAACAGCTTATTCCATGTGATCCCTCTGGTCCCCTCAGTTTCCTGAAGGCATGGGTTGGATGGGACAGCGGTGACCCTCCAGTCCGGCATGGACGACTGGATGCCCAGCCCTCTCATCAAGCCCTTTGGGGCTCGGAAGAAGAGGAGCTGGTATCTTACCTGGAAGTATAAACTGACCAACCAGAGGACCCTGCGGAGATTCTGTCAGGTATAGAGATGTCCCAGACCTCCCAGGGCCTTCCTCTCACCCTTACCCCAGCCTAGACTGTGAGCGCTAGAACCCACCTTGGCTACCCTCACTCTGGAAAGGGGCAGCAGGCTCCTAGAGGGAACAGCTTTTTGTACCATGGCCCTACCAGGTAGTGGTTTGGGCCCAGAGTTCTGGAATCAGAACCCAGGTACAGCCTGCTAGGTTTCTGAGAGAAGCCCAAAGCCTGTTCTGGGAGGCTCTGCCCAAGAGCCCATACCACCAGGCAGTCAGAGCTAGGACCCAGGTCTTCTGATACCTAGTGGGTTCTCTGGGACTGGCTCCATCTCTAGGAAGTAATTGTGGAGGGAACTGAGGGAATCAAAAGGCATGAACCTATGGTCTTATTAGCCTTAGGGGACTACAGTGCTTCACATTGAAGAATACAGGAGCTGCTGTTAGGGAGAGTCCTGATGAAGGAGGAAGGGTTGGGGCGGGGGGGAGGTGTCCCTGGAGAAGATGATCATGAAACTGGACACTGGTTCGGGGAGTAGAGCTGGGCAGACAGAGGGAGCAGAGACAGGCCTCAGGTTCTCCCTTTGTCATCACCGCAGCCAGGGCCCTCCTTTTCAGGAAGACTCTCAATGATCTGGGGCAGGAGGTTCCCGTCTTTAGTCATCCCCACCCCTTCCCTCAGACAGGGGCTGTGCTTTTCCTACTGGTGACTGTCATTGTCAACATCAAGTTGATCCTGGACACACGACGGGCAATCAGCGAGGCCAATGAAGACCCGGAGCCGGAGCAAGACTATGGTGGGGGCAGGCTGAGGATGGGATTGGTGAAGGGGGTTCCCTGGGGTCTCATGGCTAAAACAGCAGGCAGATCCCAAAGGATGAGACCGCTAGAGAGACTCCTTCCATGACCTGTCACACCCCCACAGATGAGGCCCTGGGCCGATTGGACTCCCCACGGCGCAGAGGCAGCAGTCCCCGAAGGGTCCTGGACGTGGAGGTGTACTCAAGCCGCAGCAAAGTGTATGTGGCAGTGGATGGCACTACGGTGAGTGAGTTGGTGTCTGGTATACCCTCCTTCCTACTCAGGGTGTGGTCCACAGGCTTTGGTGTCCATTGCCTGAGTAGGAATTACACCTCTGCTAATTTCTACATGTGCGACTTCGGAGGCCTCAGTTCCTCATCTGAAACCTGGGACTAATGATTTCTACTTGCCAGGATTATATGAAAAGTATGTGAAATGTATTATATGGAGTGGGGTTTTATCAGAAGTAATTATGAGTATGAGTAGGCAGTTAATTCCTTGTTATTTATGTCATAATCACTTCCTGGTCTTTTCGTTAGCCTTAGTCTTGTCTCAGGCACTGGGGAACTGAAAGTAATCAGACCTACTTCAAAGGGCTCAGCCTGATAGATCGTGGCATCTCCAGCACGAGGCAGGGGCAGTCAGGGCTCTAAGAGCCATGAAAGCTGTGGAGAGGAAGGCTGTAAAACGAGGTGATCTCTTTTGATGGGAGTGCTATGGAGGCTTCGTGGAAGAGGTGACCTTCAAGCTGGGTTGGAAGAGAATTATGTAAACAGAGGCATAGGCAGGAGAGGGGGGTTCCTTTCATGCAGTTATTTGTTTTTTAAGTACCAATAAGACAGAGAGACCTTGAATGCCAGAGTGAAGAGTTGGACTTTGTCTCTGCCACCCTGTAGGTACTGGAGGATGAGGCCCGGGAGCAGGGCCGGGGTATCCATGTCATCGTCCTCAACCAGGCCACGGTGAGGTTCTAGGGGTAGGGGACCTGGAGAGCCAAAGCCGAGCCCTCCTTGCTGGCGACACTAACTCACGAGTGGTGTGTCCCCTACCAGGGCCATGTAATGGCAAAGCGTGTGTTTGACACATACTCACCTCATGAGGATGAGGCCATGGTCCTGTTCCTCAACATGGTGGCACCGGGCCGAGTGCTCATCTGCACTGTTAAGGTCAGTGACTCTACCCTGGGCCCATCCCCTGAAGTCCAGCTCCAGCCCTGCCCATGGCCCTGGGTTCTGTACCCCTCGTGTGGCACACTGGGGAGAGACTCTGGGGGAAAGTAACTTGGGTTCCAGTACTAGCCTTGTCATTTTCCTTAACTGAGCACACACTGTGCACCAGGCCCTGCATGGGGGCGGGGGCTACAATGGGAAGCAAGGTAGAGTCCCTACTCTTAAGGAGCCAGGAAATGATGACTTATATGAGGAAGGAAATAAAGCAGGGGAGACAGAGTGACGGGGGATGTAGTTTAGAAAGGGAAGACCTCTGTAAGGAAATGACATGTGAGCAGAAAGCTGGAGGAAGTGTGGAGTGAGCCATGTATGTATCTGGGGGAAGAGCATTCTAGATAGAAGAATGGCAAGTGCAAAGGCCCTGAAGTGGGAACGTGCTTGGCACGCTTGAAGGACGCAAGGGTGCCAGGGGAGCTGGGGCAGAATAAGGGAGGGGAAGAGCGGGGACGAGGGCAACAAGGGAAGAAGGCAGAGAGGTAGCAGGGGACAGGGGTGCAGAGTGTGTGGGGCTGCGATGAGGATTTATTGGCCCGATGACCTTGGATGACTCTCAGGCTCTCCCTAAGCCTTTCATTTTCTTATCTCTGAAATGATAGTAATCACAGAGGGTTGTTTTGATAACTTAATGAGCTAATTTAAGAAAGAAGTTTGACGTGGTGCTCGACACATACGCAGTGCTTCATGAGGCCAGGTCTCCTGGCACGGCCTCGCTCCGGCTGACCGCCTTCTCTGGTCTCACAGGACGAGGGGTCCTTCCACCTCAAGGACACAGCCAAGGCTCTGCTGAGGAGCTTAGGCAGCCAGGCCGGCCCTGCTCTGGGCTGGAGGGACACCTGGGCCTTCGTGGGACGAAAAGGAGGTGCCAGCACCATAGGCCGCCCACCCTTGTAGTATTAAGGGCCTGAGGGAACAGACCCCTATGTGGGGTGGGGAGGGGAGCAAATCGGAGCCAGTGGCGGTGAGTTGGATGGAACTGGGTAACGCAACGGGAATAAGCTCCCACCCTGGAGTGTGGGCCCCCATTATCCCTTGTTCCTGCCCCCCGCCAGGTCCTGTCCTCGGGGAGAAGCATTCTAAGTCACCTGCCCTCTCCTCCTGGGGGGACCCAGTCCTACTGAAAACAGATGTGCCGCTGAGCTCAGCCGAAGGTGGGGTTAGTGGGGGCTGGGCTCTGGGGCAGTGCCTGGGCTGGGGTGGGCATTTTATTCCTCCTCGTGGGGCTCTCTTAAACTCTTGCCTGGGGTTCCTGGGGTTCTTCAGCCCACACTGTCCTTGTGCCCCTACCCTGTTGACCTTATCTCTCCCTCAGAGGCAGAGTGCCACTGGGCAGATACAGAGCTGAACCGTCGCCGCAGGCGCTTCTGCAGCAAAGTTGAGGGCTATGGGAGTGTGTGCAGCTGCAAGGACCCCACACCCATTGAGTTCAGCCCTGACCCAGTGAGTGGGGCCTTGGGCAGTAGGGCTTGGACTTCTTCCCAGCCTGGCAAGGGGCCCTAGGAAAGATCCAGGTTGAGCTTTCCCTGCCCTAGCCCGGGAGGGAACCAGGAGCGGAGGGCTTCCACTGAGCTCAGAAAGATGGGGCGTTTGGAGCAGGTGGGGGGCAAGTGGAGGGCAGGCCACATGAGCAAAGGCCTGGAGTCGGAGTTGGGCTCAGTGTGTGGAGGACCATGACAGGGAAGACTCTTTTCCCTGAAGTCTTTGTCAGCTCCCAAGAACTCTTCCCTTGGTAGGGATCCCAGTTTGAAGAGAGAATGAGGCAAGAGCTAAAAGCTGTTTCTCACTCAGCTCCCAGACAACAAGGTCCTCAATGTTCCTGTGGCTGTCATTGCAGGGAACCGGCCCAATTACCTGTACAGGTGAGCCTGGGAATGGGCTTCATCCAACAGTGAACAGGAGGGTGCCCAGTGGGTGGGAGCCCCAGGCTCACTTATCTGCAGGAGGAACTGTTGAGGTGGGCAGAAACACAGCAGATTCTAGGTCCATTTACATACGTGGCTGAGCATGGGGAATGCGGGCCTGTCTATAAACATCAGGGAGTCCTGAGTTGGGAGGGTCAAAGAGGCCTAACGTATCCCTGGGCTCCCCAGGATGCTGCGCTCTCTGCTTTCAGCCCAGGGGGTGTCTCCCCGGATGATAACGGTTTTCATCGATGGCTACTACGAGGTGAGTGGGACTTGGGGACTTTGGGTGGAGCGGAACAGTGTTATGGGTGCTGAGTAGCAGTGATCACTGAGGACTGGCAAGGGAGACGGCCCAGGCAAGGGCTGTGAAGTGCGGAGGGCTTGGCATGTCTGAGCTTGCAGAGATGGGCAGGGGGAAGTTGGGTCACTGGATGACCAGTGGCCATGCCCCGCAGGAGCCGATGGACGTGGTGGCGCTGTTTGGTTTGAGGGGCATCCAGCACACTCCCATCAGCATCAAGAATGCCCGTGTGTCTCAGGTACTACCTAAGCAGGGATGGAAGGGCAGACACCTGGCAGCACCGCCCACCCTAGAACTCATGCACCCTGTTTCTATTTCCCACCCAGCATTACAAGGCCAGCCTCACGGCCACTTTCAACCTATTTCCAGTAAGTAGTAAGGAGAAAACTCTTAGGCCTGGGGAGGGGAAACATGAGCATAAAGTCTGGTCTTATATAGCAAGCTCTTCTCTCTGGGCCACAACCTCCTTATCTGGAAGATGGGAAGAGTACTCCCTGAGAATTGAGGTGAGGGCGGAGGGGACATGAGATTGGAAAGGCCCACCTTGGGATCTCGTTGCCCCCTCCCCCTGTAGGAAGCCAAGTTTGCTGTGGTTTTGGAAGAGGACCTGGACATTGCTGTGGATTTTTTCAGGTGAGTCAAGTGCCCTTTCATGCAGCTTCTATAAGCTGCATGGAGCCCCTTTGCTTGCCGGGGTCTCCAGGGAAGACGGCAGTGAGGTGTCTTGGAGAGCTTTCTGGAGGAAGCAAGCTCAGAAGTGGAGGAAAAGTCTGAGCAAACTTAGGATGGTAGATGCTGGGCTGGAGTAGAGAGCCGAAAGGACGAATGGAGACGGTGGAGTTTTAGGGAGAGGAGGAAGGAGGCATGACTCCTGAGTCCCATCTCCATCTCTTCCCACATCGCTATGTGGCTGGGTGTGTCTTTGTCCCTCCTTGAACCCTTGGACTCTGTCTCTTGCAGTTTCCTGAGCCAATCCATCCACCTGCTGGAGGAGGATGACAGCCTGTACTGTATCTCTGCATGGAATGACCAGGTAGGCTGAGTGACCAAGAGTCAGCTGGGGAGCTTGTAGAGACCCTGAGCTAATATCTCTCATCATGGCCCCCTATCCCTAGGGGTATGAGCACACCGCTGAGGACCCAACATTGCTGTACCGTGTGGAGACCATGCCTGGGCTGGGCTGGGTGCTCAGGAAATCGTTGTATAAGGAGGAGCTTGAGCCCAAATGGCCCACACCGGAAAAGGTGTCCTGGCAGGGTAGGGTGAGTGGGCTGGGGTCCCCTACCAGCTTGGAACCTGTTAACCTTCAAACCCTTCCATGGCCCCAGCTCTGGGACTGGGACATGTGGATGCGGATGCCTGAACAACGCCGAGGCCGAGAATGCATCATCCCTGATGTTTCCCGATCCTACCACTTTGGCATTGTGGGCCTCAACATGAATGGCTACTTCCATGTGAGTGGGAGGCAGGGATGTTGGGGAGGGAGCACAGCATGGTAGGAAGGGCAAAGAACATGGCGCTGGAGCAACCACAGCTCTGCCACTCAGTAGCCATGTAACCTTGGGGAAATGACTAATCATCCTTTTATCTCCATTTATTTGCAAAATGAAAATTGAAATACTATTGACTTCATAAGGTTGTGGGGTTATGAGGTTTAAATGAGAATATATGCAAAATGCTTTGAACTATGAGCATTATATAAGGGCTAGCTGGTATTATTTTTATTATTACTATTCTTAGCACTAGACTGTGGGTGTGAGAAGGGTATTTCTGCTGCCAAGCACGCATCCAGCCCTGCAAGCTCTGCCCTGTCCTGTCCTTCCAAGTACTGGGGCCTAAGCCTGAGCCTGAAGTGAACAGAGAGCTTCCCCAGTCCCCAACCACTACATAGCTGAGTCCAAAGGGCCACTACCCTCCCCATTACAGCAAGGGAGGCCTTGAGACAGCCCAGCCTGAAGGAATGGACAGCTTCCATCTTGGAACCTTCTAGAAGCCAGAAGGGCCCTCAGAGGCCAGCTAATATGAGACCTCCATTCATTCCCCTGAGAGGGGCAGGCATGTACCTCGGGTCACTCTCAGCACCTTAGTCACAGCGGTTTTCCCTGCCAGTCCAGCCTAACCCTTTGCCCACTGCTCCTGGCTTTGTGGCTCTAGAACAGCAGGCCCAGGGAGAACCACTGGGGCAGGGACCAGCTCAGTGGTCAGTAGCATGAGCTGCTGGTGTGGACATGAGCCCTCTGGCAATGCTTAAGCCCAAATTTAGAGCCTGCCAAGGATACTGCAAAAAGGATGGGGAAGACAGAAGGAAATTAGAGGGACAGTTGGTCCAGGAGTTCACTTGTGGGCCTGTGGGTTTGTGGTAGGTCAGTGGGCAGGTGTGGACCAGACAGTGTAAGGCCCTGATTTGTACCCTCACACCCACCCTAGGAGGCCTACTTCAAGAAGCACAAGTTCAACACGGTTCCAGGTGTCCAGCTCAGGAACGTGGATAGGTGAGGGCTGGGGACAGGGCAGAGGGGAGGATATGTTGGAGTCTTAATGACCAGTATTTGACTGACCCTTTCAACCCCGGGGCCTGTGTGTTTACTCCAGCACTGCCACCCCCCATTTCCCATGTGACTCCTAGCCCTGCTCCTGGGACCTTAGGGGCTACCCCTTCCCTTGACCCATTTCTCCCTCTCCTTCAGTCTGAAGAAGGAAGCTTATGAAGTGGAAGTTCACAGGCTGCTCAGGTATGGCCTAGGGCAGTCAGGGGTAGGTGGTAGGGAGTGCGAAGGAGCCAAATACTGGAGTACTGGCCTCATAATTTGTGGGGCCCACTGCAAAATGAAAATCAGGGCTCCCTGTTCAAAAATTACTAGGAATTTTAAGATGGCAACAACTAAGCAAGGGGACTTGTGTGATTTACTTAGGAATCACTCCCTGTCTTGCCCCCCACCCCCCGCCCCCTGGCTTCTGCTGCAGTGAAGCCGAAGTTCTGGACCATAGCAAGGACCCTTGTGAAGACTCCTTCCTGCCAGACACAGAGGGCCATACCTACGTGGCCTTTATCCGAATGGAGAAAGATGATGACTTCACCACCTGGACCCAACTTGCCAAGGTGCCCAATACCACACCTACCCTAGGAATACCCCTCCCCCCAGGATACAGGAAGCCTTTGTTTTAGAATCTTCTACCTCAGAACCGTCTCTTCACACTCTCAGGACCCCTCTTCCAACCACCTTGTTCAAATTCATGTTTTAAAAGATTCTACCTCTTATTGAGCTACTTCTTTAAGAAAAAATTTAATTTGAGAAATTGTAAAAAAAAAAAAAAATGCTGCCTCTTACAAACTGAGGAAGCTCCTGAGGAGGGGTTGGGCTGGGCCCTGGGTTCTCAGTGGCCCCTCGGTGCAGCTTTCTGACCCATGCTCCTCCCAATACCTCACCCCCACCAGTGCCTCCATATCTGGGACCTAGATGTGCGTGGCAACCACCGGGGCCTGTGGAGATTGTTTCGGAAGAAGAACCACTTCCTGGTAGTGGGGGTCCCAGCCTCCCCCTACTCGTGAGTGACCCTTTTCTGCCTTTGGAAATGGGAGACTAGCTGGATTAGGGGACATAGCTAATGACCTCTTCCCTATTATCTACCCAGAGTGAAGAAACCACCATCAATCACCCCAATTTTCCTGGAGCCACCCCCAAAGGAGGAGGGAGCCCCAGGAGCTGCAGAACAGACATGAGACCTCCTCCAGGACCCTGCAGGATTGGGTACTGTGTACCCCCCAGGCAGGCTAGCCCTTTATCCCATCCTGTAGGATTTTATAGACACTGGCAGGGGCTGGGGCTGGTTTGTTTTTTAACATGAGACTTAATTACTAACTTCAAGGGGAGGGTTCTCCTGTCCCAACACCCCTGTTTCTGAGTTGGAGGTCTATTTATTTACTTTCTTGTTGGGAAAGGGCAGGATGGTACCTGGGCCCCCTGGGCCCCTGATCCCCTGATGCTGCCCTTTGTGTACTCCCTCCTCCCAGGCCTGGCCCAGAGTTTAACCTATTTATTTACTGTCCTGAAGGCCTTGGAAACGGGCTGAAGCCTGAAGGGCCTTGAAATCTTTATGGGCTGGGGTGCTGCCCTGAGGGTGGGGCTGGCTCTTACTCAGGAAACTGCTGTGCCCAACTCCTGGACAGGCCTGGCAGGGGCCCACCCACTGATGCAGACTCACCCAGAGACCCTCAGACACTGAACCAGGCCTCTTCTCAGCCTCATCTTTATCCAGGTTTTCAAAGCTGGATAAGGTGGTCATTGATTAAAAAAGGAGAAAAGCTCTACAGATGTGTCTTGTGATTGTGTGTGTGTGTGTGTGTGTGTGCGCGCGCGCGCGCACATGTGTGTGAGTGAGAGAGGGAGAGAGAATATGAATGGTCATGGTGGATGGCGAGTTTTCCTTACTGCCCTCCTCAGGGTTTATCTTCCATTTGGGGCTATTTAGCCACCAGGGGATGCCCAAGTCTCAAACTTCCAGGTTTTTCCCTTGGCTCCACCCTAGAGCAGCTGAGCCTGACCTGTTGGGGCTGAGCTTAGAGTGGCCACCCTGCCCCCATGCCCTACTGTTTAATCACCAAGCTGTTTCCTGCCTAGCTTGACAGGGCTAGGCACTTGTCCCCAGAGATGGAGAAAAAGAGCACAAAGAGATCTTCGGGGGTGGGAGGGCAATGGGAGCGCAGGTGAGCGTAGTGCAGTGTGAGCGGGAAGGAAGTGGGTAAGACAGAACCAGGTTGGCATCATTCAGGAGGCTAGGACTGGGCTGCAGATGGAGACACAGGAATAAGGATTTCTGTGGCCCTTAAGGCACTGTATGGAGATTTCATAGCTGTGCGTTTTTTTTCCTAGAGAAAAGGCATTGTTTTCATCAAATTCTTACCCAGACTGATCCACAGAGGTTAGGAAAATCTAACTTTGTTATAGAGGCACCAGAAAATGAATGGAATTATCTACAGGGAGGGGATAAGAGCCCAAAACAGGTGCAGTATGGCATATGAGGGCTCTCTGAAGGACTTAGGATCAAGAGAGGGGGTATAGAACGCCCCTGGAGAAAGGGTCTGCCTGCGGAGTCCTTGTGAGGTGAGCCTCATGAGTTCCTGTAGAGCCTTGACCAGGAAGGCGGGAACTGATGAACTCCCGCCCTCCTTTCACCAACCCTCTGCCCCTGCCTCCTCCACAGGTGCCTGGAGCTCAGGGTGGCGACAGCACGGGCGGTGTGTGGCTTGGATGTTTCTTGCTGCCCTGCCGCCTTCAGTGTTTGCTGAAACTAGAGATAATGCTTGAGGTGCCATAACAACCGGGCTGAGGAGCAATTAGTGCACAATGTGGCAGCGGCCTGCCCTGGGCAAACAAATCTACAGCATTCATATGGGCGCCTGGGGGAGGGGTTGTGTGTGCATCACAGAAGAGTGCGAAAGAGGAGCTCGTTGCTCTCCCTGCCCGCCCCTCAGCAGGCTCCTGATTTTGGTCTCAAACTAGCTCTTAAACACTGTATGGCTCTGGCTGGGTCACTGTTCCTTTTGGGGACTAGCAAGGTCGATAGTTCCTGGCTGCCTTAGAAAAACCTGGGAAGCAGGATTCAGGGGTCAAAGTGAAGCAAGAGGAGGACTGGTTTGCCATGTGGGGCTTTGCTTTGGTAGCAGACACGTTCTCCAGCCATAGCCTCCCGAGTGCTGTCACTCCTGGTCCAGCAACAGTCAGATCTGTGTGCGGGACATTCTGGCTTTTTGGAAAACCCGTTGCCATGTCAGATGGCCTGGGTCCAAACTCTTCACAGAAGGTGTGGGTCTGGAACTAGTCACAGGGCCTTTCTAGGCCCCATTTCTGGAATGTGGGGGTGGCGAAGAGGAAATACAGATCAGATCTGTACAACCCTGGGCAGGCCTAGAACAAGCATAAATGAAGCTCTTTCTGAAATCCCCAAAGCAGGGACAGGCGCGGGGCTTCGCCCGAGTGGGAAGGGTAGGCAGCTTGGAGCCTCCGATGGGGCTTTCAGAGGGCTTCCCAGAGCCGAAGGAGTTTCCCCGGCAATATTTCTGGTCCTCCCCACCCCCACCTGGCACAAGCTTGTTATTTTCATAGCTTTATGGTCCAGTGCCCCTCACCAGGAATGGCTAGTTTCAGGCCAAAGTCCTCCCACATTATAGGGAGCAGACTGACCCAGCCCCCACCCGCTCCCTAGTGCCCTCTTGACTATTATCCCAGTTACACCCCTTCCCAGGCCTGGAATCCAAATGGAGGGAAGAAACAGCCACCCGCCTCCACCCCACTTCTCTGCTGCCTTTCCAGGGGCCTTCTGAGTGTCCAGCCCCACAGGAATCTGAGAGCTGTTTAGGCAAGATGGGTCCCTCTCCCCAAGGATACATGAGAAAAGAGCCCCAATGGAAACATTTTAATTGGTTTATGAATTCTGAAGTACCTTCTACACATCCGCCTGGTTACTGCTAATTTTGCGTATGTCCAGGATGTCAGGTACCTTACTCCCCAGTGGAGTACTGGAGTCCCCAAGGGCACCTGTCGGCCTGAAGGGTTATCAGGGGTTCAAGAGACAGACTGGAGAAATGGGCAAAACTGGCTACCTTAGAACTGGCTCTGCAACAGGTGGGCCCCAACCCTATCAGTGGAAGGCAAAGTCAGGCACAGCCTGTAGGGGGTGGTCCCTATGTGGCCCCCAATTCCACAGCAGCAAGGCCCATTCTGGCCCAAATGACACTGTTAGATCTTGTCCCCATGCTGATCGCGCCCACTTGGCGTTCCAGGGTGCCTCTTCCCAGTTCCTGCAGCAACAGCGGCGGAGGCAGAAGCAGACTTATTTCATGTTGCAGTACAGATACAAGGACACCGTCATGGCAGCCAGCTGGTGGGGGAGTGATAGGGAGAGATGAGGGGGGCATCACCATGGTCCTTAAGCTTTAGTCCTCCTGCCCCGCAAAGCCCCTACACGAAACTCTGTTAGAAGTCCGTCTCCTCCAGAGAGGCCTCAGAGACGGGTCAGGCTGCCCTGACCCGGCGGGGATAGCCTGCCCCAACAACCTCAACTCCTTACCTCCAAGCCCCCGATTCCGGCCGCCACACCACCCACAGTGACTGCATTGGTTCGGACGGTTTTCAGAAGCTTACTGAAGCAACCCTTGGGGACGGGAAAAGAGCACTGGTAGTAAGCACCTCCCTCCCACCCTCCCTCAGCACTCAGGCCATTAAAGCAGCCCCAGCCTTCCGTGCCAGCCCATACCGGTACAGCTTTGTCCTCAGCCTCCTCCTTGGTGCAATTTCCTGTGACTGTGCCATTGGCACTATCAAAGCAACAATATGGGGGAAAGACTTTGTTCTTTTCGAAGTAGGAAGAGTTCTCAAAATCTGTGTAGTTATTGAAGCCACAGCACTTGAGCTGGAGACAAGGAGGAGAGGGTGGTCACTGGGGCCTTGCTTCTCTCTTCCCACTCCAAAATCCACCCCCCACCCCCCTGCCCACCTTACCCCTTCCATGGTGGCATTCCACACTTGGGTGAAGTCCTCCTTGGAACCATACTCCTTCTTGATGGTAGGCACTATCGCCAGTGTCAAGAAGTGCTCAGCCTGAATGGGGCAGGCCAGTGTTTAGGCCAATCGCAGGCCACAACCCACTTCCAGGGCTTTGCCCAATCTTACCCCCTTGCCCCGTTCTCAATCCTCACCATTGTGGTATACACCAAGGCCACTACAGCGGCTGCAACCTCAGCAGTGAAGATGAAGAAGAGGATGAAGAAGAACTGAGTGGGGAAAAGGGGTCTGAATTTTAGGGAAAGACAGTCCCTCATGACTTCCTTGCTCTAGCCCACCCCCATAAAAATGAGACAGGAGCCCCTTTGCCAAGGACCTTGGAGTCTAGAACAGGGTTTGGGGATCCCCAGGGCTTGGTGTCAAAAGTGAGGGGACCCTGAGCATTTGGTTATGGGCCTCTGGAACTGGGTTTGACACACCATCATGAGGGCACACTTGTTCTCAGTGTGAGCACCGTAGCAGCCCAGGAAACCAAGAGCAAAGAGCACGGCACCAGCTGCGATGAGGAAGTAGCCAACGTTGACGAACTGCATGGCACTGGATGACAGCGGCCCGAAGATCTTCAGGAAGGATGACCCATCAACTGACACCCAGATCCCCACTGCCAACAGGGCCACACCACACAGCTGGGAACAAAGAGGCAGACCTTGAAACAGTGCTGGCAAGCAGTTCGCTACCACACAGTTGAGTCAAGAAGATGGGAGATGAGAAACTTCCCCTTTTATTGGCTAAGGAGTCTAAAAACTTCCTGTCGGGAGGAAATACATCCTGTAGATCCAGAAGGATGTGAGCTGGGATACCCATAGCCAACATCAGGCTGCTCACCCAGGTAGACATAAATGGGATCAGAGGCTCCTAAGATATCTACTGGGCGCTGGGTTGGGGGGGCGGGTAGGCTTTCCCTCACCCATGCCAGGGTCCTGCCACATAGCTAGGAGTGCAAACAAGCACGTGAGCACCCCATTTCCTCCCCAGCCTGTTGGTGCCTGGAACACCTCTGTCCTCTGATAGGCAGAAACAGGGGTGTGGTAGCACTGAGCAGGCTCAACAGTAACCATGGCAGCGAAGGTAGGGCTGAGGTTTACACCTACTCCCAACCTGGGAGAGGCAGGTGGTGAGAAGGGGCACCCTGAGGCCCCAGTTGGCTCCCTTTCAGGATGAGATTCCAGGCCTGCCCTTCATCTAGCCTAGACCTCTTCTTGCAGAGGCTGGTGGAGGGAAGTACAGGCAGAGCTCTTGGAGGCTCTCTAGCTCAACCCCAAACCTCCGAGGGAATCCTGAGGCCAGAGTCGGGAGGAGGGCGCTGCCCAGTTCCCAAAACAAAGCTTTGCTGACCCAGAGCTTCAGTAGACGAATCTTCCTGACACCACCTTGATGCCCAGTCCCCACTTTCCGGTTGTAGAAACTGAGGTTAGAACCAGGAATAAAGTGGTAGATTGTGGCTGGATTCCAGGCATGTTTGCTCAAGGACAAAAAGCTAGACTTTCAGCCTGCAGGGTCAAATTTCAAGGAGTCTGAGGCCTGCCCTGCTTTGCACAGCCTGGTAAGGGCTGGGCAACAGAGGCAAGAAACCAAACCGGATTTGCCTTTAACCCCCTCTGGCCAGAGCCTTTGCTGTCCAAATCCCTGGAATCCTGTGGTCTTCTCCAGATGTATGGACAGAGGCTAGTTCCCAAAAGCCAAAGGAAGCACCAAACACAGATTACACCGGAGTCAGATTTCTCCAAATTCATCTCCACTTCGTGTCTCCACTGCCTCACCTTTTACTCACTCTAACCCACTCTAATGTGGCTCCAAGGTCTCGGGTGACATCCTGTGCTAAATCTGGTAGGCACTTCATGTCATATCCTCCTTGACCTCTCTATCTTACTCTCCTTGTTTTCCTCCCGTCGGTCTTTCTCCATCTGCTTCCCGGTGGTCATTTCTTCGCTTATTCCTTGTAAGCTGGGTTTCTCAGAGTTCACTCTCCCTAAGTGCTCTCACCCACTACATGGCCTCAGCGACCACCTATGGGCACATGACTTTCAAATATCCACGTCCAGTTCCCACCTGAGCTGCAGCTCTAAGCTACCTATGGCACATCCCCGGGGCGGCTCGTTCCAGAGACAAGGACATCGTCTCCGAGACCGCTGTTTCCTTTGAACTCACTTTCATCCCTGAGCCACCGCCTGAGGGGTTTCTCCTTTGTCTGCGTTTCCACTTTGTCCATCTCTCCCCGTCTACACCACCATCTCCAGGCTTTACGCCTCATTGCTCAGCTTCCCCAACAACGCCCCGCACAATCAGTTCCTGGTTTTCCAAGCAATACCTGATTTCACTTCCTCTGGGCCTTTCTGTGCCCTTACAACCCCCTCACAAAGGGTAAATCCCTAGCCTGGGCCACTTCCTCCAGGCAGCCTTCCCTGCACAAGAAGGGTTCAAGCTCCTCCTATGGGCCCCCAAAGGCCCTGTGCTAGGGCCAGAAATACTCCATTGCGACTCTCTGCCCATCTGGCCTGCTGGACCTGAGATCCTCCAGCGCAGAGAAGGAGCCTCCTCGCCTGTCATCCTAGCACTCAGCACTGAGTCTTGGGCTATAAATGTGTGTCGAATGAATAGGGTCGCTTGAGGCAGACCTTATGCTGTGCAGCCCCTGGGCCTTCTCTTCTTTCAGCTCCCCGCCATACAGAGGTCACCGAATTTCTTTCCACTCTAGGTGTCTTAGGGAAAACCCCTTCCTGCCCTGGGCCCCAATGCACTCTTTTATTTCCTAGCTTGAGCTCTACTCAGATTGTAGCCCACTCCTGTAGGGAGCCCCAAAGAGCCCACAACCGCCATACTTACGAAGATGAGAAAATTGAAGAGGATCGTAATGGTCTTAATGAAGCTGTAGCACTGCATGGTGGCTCCTGGGAGGCAGACATGTATGAGTTAGGATCTCCCCCACAGCCTCCTGGGTGGCCCTGACCCTGTTGTTGGACCCTGACATACCAGACACCAGAATCCAGAACCCATATAATCACCAAGCTTTCCCTGCATCTGGGCTCTGACACCTCAGGGTTTTTCCCAGTGCTCATCCTGACACTCCTACCTCTTCGTGCTGCCCAGACCCTCTACCAGCACCTGATACTCTGAGATCCTAACACCCCAGGCTCATCCCCTGTCTAAGTCTAACTACCACAGTATAGGTCACTCCATGACCTTCCCTGGCATCTCTATATCCCGGGCCCCTCCCCATACCAACTCTAGACTCCTCTAGGACCCTCCCCATGGTCCTTCCAGCTCCCCAAGCCTGCTTCTAGACTGAGTTCCCTTCACAGGATAATCTTTACCCTATGCCATCACCCACCTGTTTAGGACTCTCGGTTGCGACTTCTGAAAGAAGGATCTGCTGAGACTCCAGAGGGGACAAACAGCTCCAGGAAACTGCCACTGAGTGGGCAGGGAGACAACAGAGCTGGATTTCACACAACACTGCTCACCTGCAGGTGGGGCAGGTGTTTTAACGGCTTCTTTCTGCCCGCCTGCCTGCCTGCTCCACCCCAACCCATAGGCCTCCTCTTGCCCCTGCTGCCCCCTGCTGCCTGGAGATCTGTCCCTACAGCCTCTGTCCCCACAGCTGCAGGAGCAGCCGGCCTCCGCCTGGCAACACCATCCTTGGGCAATGCCCCCTGATCTGAAAGAGAGAGAAATCTGGGGGTGGAGCCCCAAAACTTCTGAGTGCCGTCCACCACAACGGCGCACATATGCTTCTAACTCTGTATCTGTAGATACATTCTTACCATACATATCCTGTGTGCTCACAGGCATACTCATCTGCCCAGGCTGCCGTCTACATACTCACACACAGATACATACATAAACATAAACACCTACTGGTGCTCATGAGTGTACACACACACACACACTGAACTCTGTGTGGACTGCCTCCTAGAAACCAACGAACAACAGAGCAACGTCTGAGGTACATACTTGGAGCTTCTCTCTCTCTGCCTCATACACACACTTTCAAGGAAGTGACCAAGGATTTGCAGCTTCTGCTCCCTCCTTTGAATAGGAAAGAGCTCCTAGTCCTTTTCCCTTCACAAAACCTCAAATTCCCCCACCTTTCTCCTCCCTCCACCTCTCCTCCTGTTCTCCCTCCTCACCCTTTTCTCCCCGCTTAGTACTCCTCTTAGTACTCTGTGTACTCCCCTTCCCTTTCTGCCGGCAGGTGGCAGCATAGTCCCATAAAAGCATCACTTGCCCAGTTGTGAGGCACTGTAATGCTCACCTTCATTAATCCTTTGGGGCCGCCATCCCTCTTACAATTGCAGCATTTCTGATGGCGAAGTGCTGGGATAGTTCTGGCTTCCTAGTCACTCAGACCAGATGCTCAAATCCTGGTTCTGTTACTTATTAGCTCTGTGACACTGGGTGGAGCATTTCTTAGACTTGGTTTTAAGCCTCTGATTCCTAGTCTGTGTAACAGAATTGTCGCAGGGTTTGAAAAAGAGATTTTTCTCCCCACTCTGGGACATAAGTGACTACAGAGTAAGAAGGTCAGAGTGGAGAAAGTCACAGCCAGTGGGGTATGGAATGGTCAAAGTGGATTTTTAAATTTATTTTGTTTTTATAATGGGAGGAGGCAGCTGAAAAGATAGGAGAAGTGAAACTGACAGTGCAATATTTATACAGATTATGTTTTCAATGCAGTGTATATATACAGTAAGTCTTTTTTCCCTTTCACAACGATCCTATGAGATAGATTCTCTTTTTATCTCCTTTTTAAATACGGGCAAACAAAGCCACAGAAAGGCTAAGTTCTTGCCATGGTCACACAGCTTATAAGTGGCAGAGCCAGGATTTAGCCAGTCAGTCAGGTGCCAGAGTCTACATCTTAGCCACAAAGCAGACCGTCTGCATTGATGGAATTTCTAAAAAGACAGGGGGGGCTATCTTCCAGAAAGCAGGGAAAGAGGCCACTGTCTGGGACTAGAGTAAGGGGATGGCCAAGGGCAGGTGGGTTTTTAGGTATAGTGTCTAGAAGTTGAGGGAGGCAAGGCCTGTTTCTAAGACTAAAGATGGCAAGCGTGGGAGCTGGAAAGGCAGGAGGTGTGGGGGCCTTTGAGTGTGATGTGGAGGGTTCTTCAGTCCCCCAACTGGCTCCTGCAGAAACAGAGAAAAGGTGGAAGGGGGCCTACAGGTGGAATGAGAGGAAGGGAAGACACTTGAGGTATAGAGGGAGAAGGGGCAAGTCCAAAGTTCCGCAAGAACCCAGTGCAAGGCCTGGCGGAGCCACTGATGCTCCTGCCTCCTATAAGGCAGGAGATAAGGCCAGGGCTGGAATGTTTTGCATCCCCTGGGGACCTAGCTGTTGCCTCAACTACACCGATTGTCCACATGGCTTTCCCTTTCATCTCAGGAAGAATCAGAAACAGGTCACATTAATCTATGTTCCCAGTGTCCAGCACATATAAAGCTGTTAAGTGAACATTTCCTGAATTATTGATTGAATGAATGACTGAATGAATGAGCACAGAATAACAAGAGTTAAATGTCTTGGCTTTGGACCTTGGCTCCAAATGGATGGATTTGAACCCCTGCCTGCTTCTGATTGTGTGACTTCACCTAAACCTCAGTTTCCTTATAATATCAATCCTCATCATTCACGGGTTACATATTTGTGAATTTACCTACTCACTGAAATTTATTTGTAACCCTAAACCAAAATTCATGGCACTTTTGCAGTTATCCATGGACATGTGCAGAGCTACAAAAAATTTCAGTCGGCCAACTTGCATGTTCTCAGCTGGGACAGAACAAGAGAATACCCTGCCTTCCCCTTTCAGCTTATAATGTAACAAGTGTTCTTTTTGTGGTCTATTGAGTGCCATGTTTTTCATATTTTGGGGCTTTTTGTTGGTGACTTTGCTGTTTAAAATGGCCCCCGAAGTCATGCTAAAGTGTCGTCTAATGTTGCTAAGCACAAGAAGGTTGTGATATGACTTGCAGAGGACATACGTGTGTCATGTGAACTTCATTCAGGTATAGGTTACAGTGCCATTGGCTGTGAGTTCAATGTTAATGAGTCAACAATACTTTTTAAATTAGGAGTCAGTAAACAGAAAGACACATAAAACTAGGGGGTGTACTGATCAATCAGTTGTTAAAAACGTTATGGCCTGGTAGGACTCTAATCCTGTATTTCTCCTGGGAGCATTGACTCAATATTTGCTAATTCAGTGTTCGTAGTGGTGACTTTATTAGAACATAACTACCATCAATAACAAGGGTTGGCTGAATATGAAATAGGAATAATTATAGAATCTCTTTGTAGGGTTGTTGTGGGATTGAATGAAATAATGTTTTGGAGTACTTGGTACCATATTTGGCACATAGTAAATGTTCAATTAAAATTGTTAATATTGTTAATGTGGACGAGTGAGAAAGTAAAAGAGTGATTTTCCCCCTCTAAGAGTTCCTTTCTCTCAAGGGGTTGAGATGAGCTTTTCTGGTTGGACTGGCCCGTGGAGAGAACTGTGAGAGATCTTGACCTGTGGGGAGGGGCCAGGGACCAGGACTTGTAATAAAGAGCCCCACCCACATAGAGTCTCTATGTCATAGAGACCTCAGCTGCCCTGGCCAGCTGCACCCTTAGGCACATTACAGAAGCTCTCTGCGCCCATGGGGCCTTTTCAGCTTGCCCGTACCCCTCGGCCCCGGGGCTTACGTTCGCCTTACCGCAGGCCAGGTATGGGCTGGCCTCGGCCCAGGTTTCCCAAGATGTTCAAGTGCAGCCACAGAAGGTACCGGCAGAAACTCCAAGGCCCAGGTGCCACCACTGCAGCCACCAATCTTGCTGTCATGGCTAGGGATATCAGCAACACCCACCCCGTCACCACCAGTGTGTGGATCCTTCCACTGCAAGGTTAGCCACGGGACCTGAGTCAGGATTGGGGGTTGGGAAAACAGGGCCACTGACGTTTTCCCCACCCGAGCCTTGCATAAGCACTTGAGGGGACACATGCTCTGTGAAATATCACCTTGAAGGTATGGAGAAGTCTTGATGGCAGGCATCCTAAAGACTGAAAGCTTTAATGGAGGATGTATTGGCTGGACATGGAGGGTTTGGGGACGTGGGTGAATCTAAGAGCAGTGGAGCTTCCAAAACTACTGCCTTTCTCACGCTCTTCCCTCTCTTTCCTCTCCTCAGCTCTCAGGCGCCTCTGTCAACCTGGCAGCTTCCTGATCCTCTAGAAATGCCCAGAAACTAGTCCAGAAGCTTAACTGGCTCCAGATCTGCATCTTCTAGGGGCCGTGGGTGGTAAATAGCAGCCAAATACAATCGTTTCTGCTCCAACTGCCTATTCCACTCTGAGGTGTTTCCAGCTGACTCTGCAGGGTATGAGGGCAGGGACAGGCTTCAGTGACAGCCGCAGGGATCACAGTTAGACAGTTGAAGGACAGGACAAGGTCAGCAACACATACCATCTCCCCATCTTTGGCTTCAACTTTTGATACGCCCTACGAGGTCAGGGACTTCCTGCCTTGCACTCCCATCTGCACAGGGATAAGGGTCTCCATAGACATTTTGGAACATATAGGGAGCAGGTGCTTGGGGAGGGACATAGAGGCACAGATCAGAAAGGACAGGATGAAAGAGATTTCACTGCCTGAGTATGACCCCATGAGTTCTTAGGCATGGTGTATGTGGCTCTGTGTGCCTGGGATGGTCAGTGTGTAAGTGTAGCTGCTCAAGTGTGTGTCAGAGTGTGTGTGTGCAAGACCAGAACAGAGGGAGTATAAGCAGACATGTGGCTGAGTGCGCCCTTTCGATTGAAAGTGCCCCTGTGGCCAGCTGTGAGTGCTAAGGTGTGTTTGTGAGGGTATGGATGCACCAGAGAGAGGCATCGGCTCTGCTAAGAGGAATGAAGGTCAGGGGGCGGGTGGGGGTTAGCCCAAAGGGGGAGAGGGTTGCTTCTGAGGACGGTGTACCACCTTTAGCCCCCAAGTCACTTTCTGAGGTCAATATTTTCCAGGACAGGAAAACAGCTGAGGTAGACCTTTGGAAGTGGGGCAAGACTGAGTTTGAGTCCAGAAAGGGGGAGGGTGTTAAGCATTCTGGCCTGGTGATTTTCCATTTGGTTTTCTGCGTGTACCCCCACGTGTCATTGGCTGTAATTGGGTTTCTGTGAGGTGTGTCTCCATGGCATTGTGTCTCAGTGACAGGAAACATTGTGAGGGACCGTGTTTCTAATGTGTCACTTTATGCATGGGTTAGTCTGTGTCTCACTGTCTGAAGGCCTGGCTCCATTTCCAGGGCTCCCTTCCCTGAGGGTTGAGAACTTTGGCCTGGCCCCTGGGGTTCAAGGAGCCTGTGGGGAGAAAATGAATTGTGTCTGTGTCCATTTACTCCAAGGCTTGCCAGAGAATGGGACCTTGAGAGGAGGGGAGGGACAGAGAATTCACTGACAGTGCTGGGAGGAGGCTGACGTTTCTCAGAGTATTGGGAGGTGGAGGTGCTGAACCTCAATTAGAGATACAAGGTGACTGGGTCAGTTCCCGAGCCCACAGGGGGACCCACACATGTAAAGACATATGCCACAATCCATGAGCACATGCAGACATGTAAAAATATAAGTGAACTCATAGATGCACAATGCAACAAATACACGTGCATGCGAGGACATGCCTATAAACAGACATGCACAGACACTAATACACATAGACCTCCCTATATGACACATGTAACATATACACATGCCTACAAATGAACATATACAGACACAAATGAAGATATACAGACACATGCATGCATCCAGGCATAAGCACACAGCATGTAGACACATGCAATCAAACTCATGCAAACTCAGGCACGTAGACATACACACCTACATGCAGACACACTCACCAGACTTCCCTGCCCCTGCGGCCCGGGGACCCAGAAACCTCCCCCTATATAAGTGTGTGTGTGTGTGTGTGTGTGTGTGTGTGTGTGTGTGTGTGCATGCCCACACCTGAGTCTGTGAGAGAGTGTATGTGTATGAGTGAAGGGGTGCTGAGCTGTGGGAACTCGATGACATCATCTCTTCTGGCTATTTTTAACTCCCTCTGCAATGCTGGCTCCTCCACTGCCCTTCCCCCTCCAGGCTCCCACCTCTCCTCCAGGCTCCCAGAGGCAACGGCAGCCAGGAGGCACCCACCACTCCAGTCTAGGTGACCCCGTGGATGGCTGGATACAGCTCACTCTCTCCCACCCTGCCAGAGCTCCCCGGAGGCTAAGAAAACTGGGCTCCCAGGCCGGGCGAGAAGACTTGGGCGGTGTGACAGCTTGGAGCAGGGGCCTGGGTTAGGTGAGCTGGCCTGGCTGGTCTCCAGCCCCTGGAGTGCCTCTGCTTCTGCTTTTCAGTCTGAAACTCTGTCTCAGTCAGTAGTGCCTGCTGTGTGCCAGGGAGGGTGCCAAGTTCTGGAGATAAAACAGCGAGCAAGTCAGTGGGAGTTTTCCTGGTGGGACTTACAGCTCTATGGGAGACGCACTAAACAGATCACACAAGGCACTGCACTAAATTGTGGCGAGGGCTCTGAACACTGGTAACAAGGGGACTTGGTCTGGGGTGACGTTCTCTTTCCCTTTCAGTTTCCCATAGAGATCCCCTGAAACCAGAGGGGCATGCTCTCTTCCCTTGAACATTTCACCCTGACAGCTACACCTCCAGAATTCCGCAAGGCAGGTCTTCCTTCTCACACCCCAAGCTGTGCTCCCAACACGGCACCAACTCACCATCCAAGTGGTGGCCCACTGCTATTCATATTCTCCTTTCCTTTGGAACCTCCCCACAGCCGATCTCTAGATGAGAAAACTGAGGACAACGAGAGTAGTCAAATTCCTAGAGACATAAAGTAAAATGGTGGTTGCAGGGGCTGAGGTGAGGGAGGAAAGGAGAGTGATCATTTAATGGGTACAGAGTTTCGGTTTGGAGGTGGATGGTGGAGGTGGTTGCACAACAATGTGAATTATTAATGTCACTGAACTGCACACTTAAAAATGGTTAAAACTGTATATTTTATGTCATGTATATTTCATCACAGTATTAAAAAAAAAGGCAGGATTAAAAAAGAAGAAAAAATTGAGGCCCAGAGAGGGACAGCACTGGGCCATATCTGTCAGTGCAGTGGAGCTGCCCAGGGGAGATGGAGGAGGAAGTGGTGGTGGCACAGGTGTGGGAGGGGCAGGGGGTGGGAGTGGAAGATAAGGGGGAGGAGGACGGTGGCCTGAGGGACCCATGACTGGAGGAGGGTTTCCTGGTTCAGCCATCTAGACAGCCACGGGAAAAATCGGGTTTGGCAGCTTCAGCCAAGCCCTCGGGGCTGGAGGAGGTGGTCCAGATACTCTGCGGAGGTGGCTTGGAGGCGGGCCCCTCCTCTAGCCCAGAGCCTGACTGAGCAATGCATTGGGGCTACGTTATGTAATAATGGGACCCTTTGGAATTTGTGGGGAACAGCTGTGTATCAGAGGCAGGAGCCCAGAGCTCCAGCCCTTGTTCTGCCCCAGACCTCAGATGCGATCCTCGGAAAGTCCTGCCCCTTTTTATTGGCCCCACTGGACCCTCCCGGGAAGGAGCTCTGGAGGATTAGTTTCCCCACCTCTGCCTTCTGCCTTCTGGGTTTTCCTGGGAGTCTGACTCAGGCACGGGAGCCTGAATCAAAGGGTAGAAGCTCAACCAGACCACCCCCCCAGGCGCCAGGCTGGAGGTCCCTTGTCACCAATCAGTCAATGGCCGGAAGGTCAGCTCCAGCCCCACAATGCAATACCGGTCACCCCACCCTTACCAGTGCCCTCACGCACACCCCCACTTCCGGCCTCTGTTCTTTCCTCTCCTTCAGGGAACGCTGCATAGCTCCCCAGGGAATCTCCCATATCTCCTCCACTGGCTCCCTGCCCAGTGCTTAATCCTACCTCCCCCTCTGCCCATTTTGGCCAGGGCAGGCTCTCAGTAAACTTTCTCTGGAGCATGGGGCAGGCCAGGAAGGAAAGGCAGTTGGGTGCAAGGGTCGCAAAGGAGCTTGCTTTTCCTGCTACCCTCAGATACTGGAGCCCTAATGAGGGGCTTGAGGGGGAGGCAGATGGACTGAGTGCTGGGGCCTGGGACTGGGCTGCCCTGTGCATATGCCACTGATGGAGCTCCGGGGAGATCTACCTTCACCTCTTCAGCTACCCTTCACCTATTCAGCCATCTCCTTCCTCTGCTCTCAGTGATTTCGGAGAAGAGAGCCCAGAGCCAAGACTCACTTCCTCTAGGAAGCAATCACAAAAACCCAAGCCAAGCGGGTACAAGTTATTGTCACTATGTCAATGACAAATTCATGAAACACAAAAATCATAAAATTCTTGATGCTTAGATTCCATAGTCATGGAATTTTAGAATCACAGAATTCTAGCACTGTGGAACCTGAGTTACAGAATCTTAGAAATGCAGAATTCTGGCATCACTGAGTCCTAAATCACAAGTTTAGAGTATCCTTGAACTGGAAGTTTTGAGAAGTCAATTAGTGAAGCCTCTATCTTTAGGTGGATGTCTAAACCAGAGGATGCCCTATTGGTGATGGGCAAAGGAGTTCATACATGAACTCTAAGGAGGAGGCAAAGAGCCCAGGACACATGAGCTTGGGGTGAGGTAACAAATCTGTAATTAACCAGAAAGAAAATAGACCTCTTCCATGAGGACAGTCCTGGCTCCAGAGGAAGAGAGGAGTGGGATGGCAGGTGGGGATATAGAGAGGGGAACTATATAAACAAAGAAAGCGCTCTGGCTGGTGTAGCTCAGTGGATTGAGCATCAGCCTGTGAACCCAAGAGTTGCTGGTTCATTTCCCAGTCAGGGCACATGCCTGGGTTGAGGGCCAGGTCCCCAGTAGGGGGCCCGTGAGAGGCAACCACACACTGATATTTCTCTCCCTCTCTCCTTCTCTTCCCCTCTGTCTAAAAATAAAATAAATAAGATCTTTAAAAAAAGAAAAGAAAAGAAAACATAACGAAAAGAAAAAATCCAGGAGCATAATAAATACTCGCCCCAATGCCTCCAGCTCTCCCATGATTGGGGTTAACACCAGCCCAAGACATTTTCAAAGGTTAGTAAGACTCCTTATCACATTAAAATGGCAACTCACATCTGACTTTTTTGGGGAAGACAAAGGTACGAAACAGAGAAGAGTTCATATACCACGCTTGGGGCTGTTGGGAGCAGCAGATGCTTTCCAAAGAGGAGGCTGAGCCTTGAGCAACATGGTATACACCAAACCCACCCTGTGAAGCGGGGTTCAGAGTCCCCAGCAAGGACCTGAGAGGGAACCGTGTGGAGAACATCTACCTGGGCTGGTGCCTAAAATGGAGCATCTTTACAGAAGGAGCCAACTTGGAGGTAGCACTTTGTATGGAGACCATTGTCTGATTATGGGATTGGTTACTCATGGAACAGCAGGGATATTTACCTAGCATTTCTGGGAAACTACTGCAAACTCAGGAGCCCAAAAGAAGCTCCAGAGAGAGGCAAATGCCAAGCCCTGCTTGGCATGGGAGATGGGGCGATGTTAGCTGGAGATCCTCCTGCTCAGTTGCTTGTCCTTGGATTCAGCTCAGTACCTCAGCCCTGACCTCTCTCCACTCCCCCATTTGTCTCTCTCTTCCTGCTTGCCTGCTCTTCTACCTGTTTATATCTGCTGTGTGACCTTTGGCAAATGCTGTCCCTCTCTAAGCCTCAAATCTCCTTTGTTCTCTTTTAAAATCTATAATTGGGTCCTAAGTGCAGCTTTTATTATTTTATAGTCCTGGTATTGTCCATATCAGTTCTAACTTCAGGTCTCCATTCTTAGCTTCCAGAGAAAGTATCGGACAGCTCCAAAGGAAAATACAAAGAGCAGGGACTAGAAATAATGCTCATATTTGACATCCTATACCGGGGGTGGGGAGGCAAAGTAGGTTTACAGTTGTTTGTACAGAAAAAGACACGAAGGTTATGATTATTGCAATAGCTTTATTAACTCTGTTTCACATACTCACATTGTAAACCTACTTTTCCCCACCCTGTATGTGTCAGTGCCTATGACAGGTGTTTTCATAAATCTTACATAATGCCCAATAACCACTCTGTATATATAAATCATCACTCCTATTTTAGAGACGAAGGAACTGAAGCTCAGAGAGGGTAAAAAATGTGCTTCAGATCATTCATTTTAGCATTTACTCAGTTAGGGAGTAACGGCACTGAAATCTTAGCCAGGTCAGCCTTGGTCTGAGGGCTGTGGTCTCAGATGAACATTGTTCCGAGGATGGGAGTTTCGGGGAGAAGTGACCCACATGCCATGAGAGGAGATGAGTTCCATTTTGGGAAATGTGCTCTAACTAGGGGGTGGCGGCTTGTGCTGTAAAAAACAAACGAACAAACAAACACCTAATGGAGGCTTTTTTTATTGGTATTCTCAGTTCCCATTGACCGCAGCTGGGCTGGGCTGGGCTGGGCTGGATGTGAGGAGGCTGGAGTGGAGTGTGTGGGGTGGCTCTGGGCTGATCTTCAGGGGTTTGAGGGGCTGTTGCCACTGCTCCTGGAGAGTGTGTATATGTTGGGGAGGGGCTGTGAATGGGGGTTCCCTCACTTTCCAGGCTGGACAAAACCCTGCCCGCCTCAGTTGGAGCTGGCTGTCAGGCCTCTGGAGCCTGGGGCAGGGACTTTTCAGCTGTGACGGCATCACGGTGTGTGGACACCGGGCTCACTGCCTTGAGGTTCCCAGCACCTCTCGGATCCCTAAGCCTCAGCAACCTTGCACAATTGCCTCAGTTAACTGACTCACAGGAGGTGGAGTGATTTCAGATGTGCCCCTGACCCCTGCCCTGCCCAAGGTTGGGTCATCATGGGAGGCAGGAGCCAGGAAGTCACTGGCTCAGAAGGTCAGGCTTAAAGGCAACCTTGGGGGCCATCTTATACAGGTTCTTTGCAGTAAGGGTGAGGGAGGAGTTTGAAGTCCAGAAAGGGAACAAGACTTGCCAAAGAGCACACAGCAGCCACTGCTTGCCCCATCAAGGACCGGGTGCTGCTCTTGGCTCTGAGGGCATAGAGTTGAATCCGTCCTGGCTCTTGCTCTTGAGAGCTTGCATCCTAGCAGAGAAAACGGGCTTGGTAGATACACCAAGAGAAGTGTCAGGGCTAAAAGAGAAGTTCAGGCTTTGTACACTGGGAGCTTTGAGAGGCCGGCACACAGACCCCTAGTCTTCATGAAAGACACACAGGTGGCTTTTAAGCTGTGCTTAAAGAAGGGTCAACACTTTAGCTGATGCTAAGGAGTGAAAGACTGCTGACTGAGAAACAGCATGAGCAAGAGTGGGCGCTGACTAGCTATGTGGGATCAATGAATTGCCCTGCAGGGCTGGCCCATGTGGCTGGAGTGGAAGTCTGATGGGTGACAGTATAAACCAGGGCGAGGACTTGAGATCAGGACTGTTTGTGCACTGTAAGCACATAATAGCCACAGAGGTGCAGGCCGCAGGGATACCGGGGCCCCAGCCGGCAGGGGGATCTGAGGAGTCTGTGGTTGGGAGATTCCCAGCAGTAGAGAAGGGGGCTCCTTGAATCTTACCACGCTGCCCAGGCTGTTTCCTTTAACCCAGTACACACGCACACAAAGCCTCTGCTCCACCTCCCTCGACAGGATCCTGGACCAGCCCAAGGTGGGGCCAGCCAAGGGGAGGAGATTACTCCCTCCGGCAGCTTCTTTTACACTCCTCCATTGCTCCTAAACTCGCCACTGGGCGGGGACAGGATGGAGACGTCCTGGGTTTTGGATGCAAATCAGCTCCAGATTTATTCTCGGGTGTTCTTTCTATAAAGCGCGACGCCCCCGGCGCCAGCGCTTGACTGGAAGTGCCTCTTCCCGCCCCGACCCAAGGGCGCCAGGGCCTAGGCCGGGGGCGGAGGGATGCTTTCCCTGCTAGCGGATCCTGAGGCTTTGGCCCCGGAAGCGACGTGGGGGGAGGGTGAAGTTGGGAGTCCGGGGACTGGGCAAGGGACTGGGCTGTAATTAACCACCGCTGCAGGTGGGGAGCAGGAAGCCGAGGTCTGGAAGACCCTCCCAAAGGAAAGAGTGGAAGCCACCGAGAGTCAGACTAGGAGTGTGGGGAGTGGGGGACACCTTGTGCAAGCGGGACAGTGGTCTCGAGGGCCAGGCCTGAGGTTTTGGTAGAGAGATCTGAAGGTTTATGGCTGGAGAGTGTAGGATGGAGGACGAGGGGAATCCCAGGGCCTAGGAGGGGCCACCCCAAGCCTGAGCGCTGCTGGGTGCCTTGCCTGGTATCTTTGTGCAGACGCTAAGAAGGAATTTGACTAATACCCTGCCCTCATACCGCAGGGAGCCTACGGTAGAGTAACATCTCAGGCCTGAGAGCCTGGAGGGTTAGAGGACATGGAGGAGTGGGGCTGCTCCACGCATTTCCAAGGCCTCCAGCTTCAGGAAACAACTGCAGGAATGGTGTGGACAGTTTCTGTAAATGCTGTTTATATCAGCACGTATGTGCAGGTATGGAAAGATGCTATTCATTGACTGCTAATTGCATGCGGCACCAAGGATGTTCACTAAATTGACAGAAAAGAGAGATGTTTGCTTTTTTTCCTCCCTTGATATTTTATAGTCAGAAAAGGACAATACAACTCATATATATTTTTTCTCGGTTTTTAGCTATGATGGGGGGGGGGTGAACAGAGAGAGAAGCATCGATTTGTTGTTCCACTTACTTAACTATTCATTGGCTGATTACTGTGTGTGTCCTGAAAGGAGATTGAACTGCATCCTTGGCGTATTGGGACAATGCTCTAACCAACTGAGCTACCTAACCAGGGCACAACTTTTTATTTAAAAAAGAAAGAAAGAAAGAGCTCTGGCTGGTGTGATTCGGCGGACTGAGCATCTGTCTGTGAACCGAAAGGTCGCCAGTTTGATTCCCAGTCAGGGCACATGCCTGGGTTATGGGCCAGGTCCCCAGTTGGGGGGGTGTGAGAGCAGCCGATAGACGTTTCCCTCCCTCTCTTTCTTCCTCCCTTCCCCTCTATCTAGAAATAAATAAAATCTTAAAAAACAAAGAAGTAAATAGACCCGGGTTTCAGCGCTACTAAATTTGGTCTTTAATGTCTACAAACCTCATGCTTCTTATCTGTAAAATAAGAATGAGAGAACCCAGGAACAGGGTTTGTTGTGAAGATTAAATGAGTTGAGACACCAAAGGGGCTTGGAACAGTGCTCAGTAAGCGGCAGCGACGAGAAGAACAGACTAGCCGGGGTGCGTGTCAGAGAACTAGGGAATAAAAAGTCTCTGGAAGAGTGGAAATCTGAGCTAAGTCTTAAGATATGGGTAAGAGTTAGTGGAAAAAGGAGACAGAGAAGGATGTTACTTAGGGAATAACATGAACAAAAACGGGAGAAACAGCACAGTGAATTTGGGGAAAACTACAAGGTGTGAGGCAGAGAGTAGAGAGAGATGAGGTTAGAAAGGGAAGCTGGGTCCAGACTGGGGCAGAGTGGGGCTGCTTAAGTGACTGAAGCTGGTTTTCCTACTGAGTTGTTGAGGGTTTTTCACCAGCTGCAGGGGAGATACGCTCCCTATGGGGCTGTGTGGAGGTAAACAGACCTGTGAGGGGGAGGATAGGTGGCACGAACTGCAGCAGCAGCCTTGAAATGGAAAGAAATGGATGGATTTGACAGGTAGAAATGACAGGGCTTGGTGATGGATTGAATGGGAGAGGTAAGTGAGAAGGAGGTGTGAGGACTGTATCTTGGTTTTCAACTTGGGTCCCTGGGTGGTGCTACCCTCTGAGACAGGGAGTGGGAAGAGTAACACATTTGAGGGGAAGCTGAGTTCAGTTTTGGACATGCCTGTGACCACACTTCTGGACAGACCCTCAATAATTGGGGTCTTGTCGTCCCACCTGGCAATTACTCTGTCCAGAAGATGGGAGGGGTATCATTAGGCACTGCTGGCTGTCTGTTCCCTGGCTGCGGTCGGCTGGAGGTCTGGGTGGGGAGCTGGGGGTGGGGGCTGCCACCACTGGGCTGGGTCCAGTGACTGTTCTTTTGTGGCTCTGGGCTGCCAGGTGGTTTCTTTGGGCACAATCATGTTATAGGAGCTTGAGGATTGGATTGTCAGATTGTTTCCAAAGAAAGTTCCAGCAGTGGGGCAGTGCTCTGTGCTGCTGACGTTACTGTCTCCATTTTACAGCTGAGGAAACTGAGGCCCAGGAACTGAGAGGCAGAGCCAGGACGTGAACAAAGGTCTATGTGATGACTTCTCACAGTACCAGCTGCCACGTCATTAAGGATGACATTTGCTCTAAGAGGGACAGGGAAAGCACTAGGGCCATGGCTCCTTGGGGGAGAAATGCAACCTGGAGGTGGGTTCAAGGAAGGAGGCAGGGAAAGCCTTCTGGAGGTGGTGCCATTTGTGTTGTCATAGAAGCATAATCTTGTTTTCTGTCTCGCTAGACAGCAATCATTGGCAATCGGCCATTGCCTGCAGTGAGGGTGATCTTGTCATCTGAGGGGGCTCCAGGCGGACTGTGTCCACAGAACCCAAAGAGTGGCAGGCTGGAATTCTTGCAGGCATTTTAGGCCTGAACTGAGGGTACTTCCACCTCAGTCTCTGGCATCTGTCAGCTTGAGCATCTCTTTGGCACTGGCTGTTCTTCACTGGCAGCTGGAAGCCCAGTGCATATTCATTTTCATATCAGGGTTCAGCACAAGTTTATGCTGTGTGTCCAGGTTTTGTTTTACTTACCAAAAAAAAAAGAGGCATCATGTGATAAAGTGATGGATTCTTTCTAAGGGAGAACTGGCAATTACAAGAAGAACTTTCTGTGGATGACTGGGGAGAAGTTCTAAGTCACAAAAAATGTTGCAAACCTTTGTCTGTCACCCACCAAGTGTTTTTCCCCAGGTGTTCAAATGGCCAAGGCAGACTGGCTTGCTGAGGCATACTGACACGATAAGGCAGTGGCCAAATTCTTGGGAGCTCAGAAGGGTAACTTTCAAAAGAATGTTTAATATTTACTCATTGTAAAAAATATAAGCAAGTGAAGAATATATGAAGTATGTGTGTGTGTGTGTGTATGTGTGTATGGCATCCATTTAGAAATAAACACTCTAACATTTTATATATTTTCTTTTTTTAATTTTTGGGCATATATGATTTCCTCTTACATAGTTAATATAGGCGTAGACAATTTTGTATCTTGCTTTCTAACTTAACAAAATTATAAGAACTATTCATATCATTTAAAACTTTAAAAATTTTTAATGGCTGCAAAATTTTTACTACATGGCATTACCATATTATGTTATGAAACATTTATCCTTAGATACATAAATTCATTCATTCATACTTTTTCTTTTGCTATTATAAAGATTCTGTGATGAAAATTTTTGTGCATATATATTTTGATTATTTTCTTACATATTTTTCTGGAAGTGGAATTATTGTGTCAGAGTGTATATATATATATATGCATACACACGTACACACACACACACATATATATCCTCACCTAAAGATCATATTTATCTATTTTAGAGAGAGAGGAAGGGAGGGAGATAAAGAAACATCGATGTAAGGGAGAAACATTGGTTGCCTCCATATGTTCCCTGACTGGGAATTGAACCTGCAACCTGGGTATGTGCCCTGACTGGGGATCAAACCTGCAACCTGTTTTTTGTGTGCAGGATGATGCTCCAACCAACTGACTATCTGACCAGGGTGAGGATCAAAATATTTTTAAGGATCTTTATATGTACTGCCAAAATGCTCTCCAGAAAGGTTGTGTCAATTACGCTCTGTCATCCTGATAGAGATGTACCAGTCTTACAGCATAGCACTAAGTATTAACATTTTAAAAAGTTCTTGCTAATTTGATAAGCATAAAATGGAACCTTTCTCTCTCTCTCTCTTTTTTTTTTTTTTTTTTGGTGCTGAGTACTTTCTTGGAGGCCAGAGTGGCATGGGTCTACTAGGTCAAGGATTTGGTACAATCTGACCGAATTCCTCTACTGATCAGCCTGTCTGCATCATTAAGTTAATGGGGTTTGGCCATTGTTGTGGACACATGTTGTTTTCACCTGCCTGGAATTCTCGCCTTCTTTTTGTTACAGTCTCCCAGTTTTTCATTGGGGAATATCCCTCCTCCATTTTGGTCCATGTGGTTCAAGTGGGTCTGCCCCATCCTCAAGTTCCAGAGATGGGCATTGAGACACTGGCCTGGCCAGTTATCACAGTGGTTTAGTGATGGACATTTCACCCAAGTGGGGCAATGAAAGCGTTTTCCTGGAACGACTGGGACAGGGGCCTTCTCTTCTGTTAGGGGGTTGGAAGTAGGGAGAATAAAGCTGAAGAATGTGGATTTGGAGCTGGCTGGTGGCTGTTTCTGTAGCTCGGGAAAAGCTCACCTGAGACAAAAGTCAACGCTAGTTAAGTAGCACCAAGAAATGGAGAAGATATATACCTGGAGACTTTGTCTGAGCTCCTGGATTCAGCTGCCTGGCTTTCATTTATATGAGGCAACAAGTTCTCTTTTTAAAAAAGGCCCATTTGAATTATGTTTCTGTTATATGCAATTGAAGAAGTCCTATGGTTTTGCATGGTGCTCAGAAAAGGCAAATGTGCCTGAATTGTTAGAGAATCATAGGTTCTGAAGATTGAAAGATCTTCACCATCTTCTTCATTCATGTTTTATACACAAATCCCCATGTATTTCAGTCAGCTATCAGCCCAGCCTCGGCTTGCATAATTCCATGGATGAGGCACTCACTGCCTTTAGAGGTAATCTGGTGCACCCAAACTAATCCCCATGCCTGAAAATAAGACAAAGGATGGGAAGAATCTAATCCAATTTCCCAAGTATTGGGGCCAAATCCCTGGCTACATAAAAGGAGAAGTTAAAGAAGCTAACTTTAGGGGCAGGACCGAGCAAAATGGTTTGGAAAAGGCAATGGGTATTTTGTTTGTTTTTGCCTTTGAAAATTTGGGAGCCAGAACAGAGGGCTGTAGAGAAAGAAGCTGAAGAGGAAGAAAAGTAAAATAATAGGGCATAATAACAGAAAGACTTTCAAGAGCAAGAATGTCTAATACTAAATTTGGGAGGTATTCTGTGGTTATGCTAAGTCTCCTCTGTCCCATGAATCTTCAGTAAAGTTTGATAACAAAGCTTTCTGGTAAGTCATTATTTTTGTCATGTATATGGTAGTTACAGAAAAGGTTGAGGACTGGGTGCAGGACAGGGGTAACAAACATACACTGTGAGGAAATCTGTAAGCTAAATCCAGATAGCGGAAGCATGGATTCGGAGACAGAGGTGATGAGGACCATGTTATTGTCCTGAGCATTTTCGATAATCTTTGGAAATTTTGTGGAAGAATTTGAAATATGGGTTTGACAAGGCTTATCTGATTCTTAAGAGGCAGTGAGAAAGCTAGCTAATAACTGGATTGTACTCATATTAAGATGAAATCAGCCTCCCTTCTTTCACATTATCAAAGGTATTTACCTTTGAGGGCTATGTTGACCAAACCTATTCAGTTTGTCTCACATGGCAATAACATTGTCATCTGGCTTTGGAGTCAGAATCTGGGCTTGAATCTGGGATTTGCCCCTGACCAGCTGTATGACCGTGGAATTTATAATTAATCTAGTGGAAGGAGATTGAAAATATACAAATAAAATATGTAATATGACAAGTAAGTGCTATGGAGTTAAAGCAGGTAAGAGGGAGCTGGAGCACCATGGGGGTTATTTGCCATTTTATATGAGGTGGACAAAGGAGACCTCATTGGTAAGGTGATATTTGAATAGGGACCTACAAAAAAGGAGGAAGCAAGTCCTGCTAATACTTAGGGGAAGAATGTTTCAAGCAGAGCGTAGAGCAACTGCATAGGCTCTGAGATGGGAGTATGTGGGATGTATTCAAAGACCAACAAGGCGGCCAGTGGCTGAAAGAATGAATTTGCTCTCTCTAAGCCTCTGTTCGTCGTCTAAAAAATGTTGGTTAATAGTGCCTGTGTTACAGAATGGGTGTGATGAATAAATGTGATAATGCTTAGTGCAGGCCTTGTGAGCTCTTGTTAAGATGACAGCTAAATCTTCGACCTTGTTGACAGTTCTTTTTGGATAGTGATTTGTAGTTCTTCCTCCATCCCAGTTCTCTTCCTCTGATTTATGCATTTGTTGGCCTATGATCTGCAGTTTGTTCATCAGTCAATGGTTACCGGCACCTACTATATGCTACACACTGGGTTACAGGTCTTTGTTAAGATGCCTACTGTCCCCTAGTGGGGAGTACACATGGCCACCATATAAAGCAAAACACAATCAAGAGAATGTTTAGCAAAGTGTTCTGGGAATTCAGAGGTGAGTCATGAAATTCATGAAAGGCTTCCTAGAGAAGGTGATATTTGGACTGGCATTTGAGGATGGGCTTTTCGTGTTTGGAGATGAGGTGGAGAGGGCAGTCCCGGAGCAAGAAAAAGGTATGAGCATGGGCACAGAGGCTGGCGTGCTTGTCACAACTGAGGAGGGGGAAATTGCCTGGTATGGTATAAGGACAGTGTGTTAGAAGGTGAGAGGTGGGGACAAGATTTTGAAGGGACTTGATTGTTAAGTTACGGAGTTTGGGCTTATGCTGTAAATAATAGGGAGCCATCAAACATTTTTAGGTAGGGAGTGATATGGTCCCAATTGCGTTTTTATATGATCTACCTGGCTGCAAAGAGGGAGCACTTAGAGTCAGCGGGAACAGGAGTGTTGGGGGGCGCCCAGCAAGGAGGCTTCCAACAGCTGTCCTGGTGAGCACTGATGAGGTCTTAGGAATGCAGATGGAGAGAAAGGATGATAGAGGTGCAGGAAGGAACAGGATGCTCTAACTATTCTCTAAGAATCATCAGAGAACATATAGAATTGCCCAAATATGGTTACAATGAATTGTGCTGTTAACTTCTGAAATTGGGCTATTGAGGTCAGCTATTTTCAGTTTCACTCCACAGAAATGCCTTTCAGAAAGGGGAGACAGACCGAAGGAACGTGTCTGCCCTGGGTCCTTTCCTGTTTCGGCATTTGATAACTGCATGGAACTTTAGCGTCTTGGGGCACTCTAACCATCACTCTGTCTTTCAGGGATCAGCTTTCTGAGCAGGGACTTCTCGTGGCTCCCAAAGCAGCTTGAATTGAAAGATGGAGAATTGAGTTTTGACCCTCAGAATGTCAGGTTTAAAGCTCTGTAAACTTGGAGCAAATAATGCCAGGATTTTACATCATCTCTTCAAAAGGCCTTTTTTACTTTCTAAATGGCCTATTTAGCTAAAGAAAGAGATCAAAGATCATCTAAAATTTGATAATTTGGGGGAACCCTAGATCTGCCATGCTGCCAGTTCCTTTAAAAAGGAAAATCAGTCCAGATCCTGGCCTTCTTGGTTTCTGACACTAGTTGACTGAATCCATAGTATCAATGACAGGAGGCTGGGGAGGGGAAAGGCATCTGGCCTTGAACTTGGGTGACCACTCAGTCACCTCCTGTGGAGCTTTCCTGTCAACAGACAGCAAGGAGGTGGATTGACTTTGGGGTAGAGGGACTTGGGAGGAGGGAGCTCAGTAGATGATTATCGTAATAGCCTAGCTGAACATTTTTCAACTTTAAGCATTTTTGCCCACATTAGCTAATTAACTGACGGTTTGTCTGAGTGGAGCTGAGGGACGGTAAGAGACAGGGAGCTTTTGCCAGATCACGTTCCCAGGGCCTGGAGGGGACATGATTGCATTCTAAAGGCCAGAATGTTTGAGTGCTTGGATAGGGGCTAAGGGACAGGAGCTAATTGACAGGCTCTCGTGCCCATGTGTATGATGGTCAGCTGGTTTGTCTGAGACAATGTGATAAATGCCCCATTCAGTCCAGGGACAGTCCTGGTCAGAGAGGCCCAGGCAGACCCTGTTACCAATCTGATGACAAATGTACAGGGTATTGGCTGCCTTGCCACAGATGTCTTCTCTGGAGGACTGTCTGTGTGTCCAGGAGACTGAATGAGATTTTTCATGGTCAGAGATGTCACACATGATTTTTTAAAACAGGAAAAATTTAAGTCAGAACCCAGCCAGTGATGAATTCCTATTGTATCCTATGTATTTATCTTCTATAAGAAAAAACAGAGCCCTCGCTTGGTAGCTCAGTTGATTAGAGCATCGTCGCCAATTTGCCAAGGTTGTGGATTCGATCCCCAACTGGTCAGGGCACATACAATAACCAACCAATGAATACATAAATAAGTGGAACAACAAATTGATGTTTGTCTCGCTCTTTTTCTCTCTCCCTTCCTCTCTCTTTCTCTAAAATAAACAAATAAAAATTTAAAAATGAAAATAGCCACTTGTTAATTTTTTTTTTAAGAAAAAACAAACACATTTTCAGAAACAAGTGTGTTAATACAGTTCATAAGAACTTGGTGTAGGCATCTATAATTTCACATTTTAAAATTCACTTAAAAATTTTACATAAGTGAACTTATTATTTTTTTGTGTACATTTCTATGGGTTTAGACCAAGCATTAGCAAACTAAACTGTAAAGAGCTACATAGTAACTAATTTAGGCTTTGTGGATATACAGTCAGCCATAGGTACTCAACTTTGCCTTCGGGGTACCAGTACATACACAGATAATAAATACATAATGAATAAGCATGACTTCACTTATGAACACTGAAATTAAAATTTATATAATTTTCACAAAATATTCTTTAGATTTTTTCCCCTCAATCCCTTTATTTATTGATTTTAGAGAGAAGAATGGGGGGGGGGCGAGGGGGGAGAGAGAGAGAAACATTGATTTGTTGTTTCACTTATTAATGTATTCATTGGTTACTCCTTACATGTACCCTGACAGGAGATCAAACCCACGACCTTGGCATGTCGGGATGATGCTCTAACCAACTGAGCCAGGGCATCCCCAATCAGTTAAAAATATAAAAACCATTCTTAACTTGTGGGCTATAGAAACACAGGTGGTAGGCTGAATTTGCCCCTTGAGCTGTGGTTTTCTGACCTCTGGTTTAGACTAGGGTTTCTCAACCTTGGCAATACTGGCATTTGGGGCCAGATAATTCTTTGTCATGGGGGCTGTCCCGTTGCATTGTAGAATATTTAGTAACATCCCTGGCCTCTACCCGATAGCTGCCAATAGCATCACTTCTCTCTTTGAGTTGTAAGAAGTAAAAATGTCTCTAGACATTGCCAATTGTCCCCTAGGGAGCAGAATCACTCCCAGTTGAGAACCACTGATTTAGACAATTACATATAGTCATTGAATCACCACCACAATCAGGATACAGAACAGATCTATTATTCAAAAAAAAGCCCTTCATACTACCCCTTTGTAGTCAACACCCCTCTCCATCCCATTCCCTGGCAGTCACTGTTTTCTGTTTCTATAATTTTATCTTTTCCAGAATAATATAAATAGAATCATACAGAATGTAGTCTTTTAAGTTTGGCTTCTTTTACTTAGCATAATGCATTTGAGATTCATTCATGTTGTCGAATGTATCCTCAATCCATTTCTTTTTATTGCTGATTAGTATTTTATTATATGGATATACCACAGTTTATCAACTCACTAGCTAAAGATATTTGTATTGCTTACAGTTTTTTTGTGATTATGGATGAAGCTGCTTTGAACATTTGTGTGCAGGTTTTCGTGTGAACATAAATCTTCATTTTTCTTTTTCTTTTTAAAAAGATTTTATTTATTTACTTTTTTAGAGAGAGGGGAAGAGAGGGAGAAAGAGAGGGAGAAAAACATCAATGTGTGAGAGATACATGGTTACCTCTCACACACGCCCCTACTGGGGACTGGGCCTGCATCCCAGGCATATGCCCTGCGGGGAATCAAACCAGTGACCTTTTGGTTCACAGACCAGGGCTTAGCCGACTGAGCCATGCCAACCAGAGCTAAATCTTCATTTTTCTTATGTAGTCATTATTTAGGAGTGGAATTTGTGGACCATATAGTAATTATATGTTTAATTTTACAATAAACTGCCAAGGTGTTTTTCAGAGCGGCTGTACCGTTTTAGATTCTCACCAGCCATGTATGAGAGTTCAGTTTGCTTCCCACTGTCATTACTTGGCAATGTCAGGGTTTTGTTTGTTTGTTTGTTTAAGCCATTCTAATAGGCATGTAGTGATCTCTCATTGTAGTTTTAATTTGCATTTTCCTAATGATTAATGTTATTGAACATCTTTTTATGTGCTATCTGCACATCTTCTTTACTGAAGTGTTCATATCTTTTGTCCATGTTTAATGAGGTGGTTTGTTTTCTTATTACTACATCCTTTATATATTCTAGGTATAAGTCCTTTGTTGGATATGTGATTTGCAAACATTTTTCTTGCAGTCCATAGTGTTCCTTTTATTCTCTTAACAGTATCTTTTACAGCAGAAGTTTTTAATTTTGAAGAAGTCCAGTCTTTTTTTTTCTTTTATAGATTGTGCTTTTATGTCACATCTAAGAATTCTTTGCCTAAACCAAGGCCACAGAGAGTTTCTCCTGTTTTCTTCTAGAAGTTTTATAGTTTTAGATTTTACATTTAGGTCTATAATCCATTTTGAGTTAATTTTTATATAAGGTGTATGTGTTGGGGTTTTTTTTTTTTGGTGGGGGAGGCCGTGGACATCTACTTATTTCAACACATTTATTGAAAAGACTATCCTCTCTCCATTGAACTGCAGTCACACTTTTGTCAAAAATCAGTTCAGCATATATGTGTGGGACTCTCTCTGGGTTCTCCATTCTGATTCATTGATCACTATGTGTACCTTTTGCTAAAGCTGCACTGTTTAATCTCACATTTTAAACAAAATTCTGAAAGTAGGGCGATGGGAGCATGATGCAGTGTGCAGGTATGTTTTGTTGAGTTGTATACTTGAAACCTGTATGGTTTTGTGAACCAATGCCACCCCAATAAATTTAATTTAAAAATTCTTAAAGTTGAATTCTTTTGGAACAGTTATGTATCTAATCAGTGTTCTAGAATGCTTAACATATTTAAGATTATGAAATGTGTAAATTTAAAACCCAAAACTTATGTTTTGGTGAAAATCTTGGGTCAAAGTTGGAGGGTGGCAGAATTGATGACTCAGACAATACAAGGGTGCTGAAAGAACATTGAAACTCTTGTGTCTTTGGGCAAATCCTATTGCTTCTCTTAAGTCACAATTAAAAAGAACAAAGGAATTAAACTAAGTGCATTCAATAAGCATTTGTGGAACAGTGTTTTAGGTACTGGTTATACAGAAATATAAATCATACATCTGGCTTCATAGAATTTACTTTCTAGTTGGAGATATAGTCAATAAACAAAAAAGTAAGTAAAACTATTTCAGATTGTGATAAGTGCTAGAAATAAACTAAAACAGGGTACTGGAATAAAGGTTGCTGAGTGGAGGGAACTACTTTGGCTAGCATTGTCATGGAAGGTCACTTTGAGGAAGTAACATTTGAGCTGAGACCTGGATGAAGAGAAGGAGGTAGTTATGGTAGATCTGGAGTAAAGAACATTAGAGATAGAGGGATAGCAGGCATGAAGGCCCTGAGGCCTATCCCATCCTGACAGATGAAGGGCCAAAGCTGATATGGGTGAAGGGTGATGTCTATGGTGGGAAGGGGTAAGGAGATAAACTGAGAGATAGGGGACCATTACAATCGAGCCTCCACTATGCTTCCTCCTCATCTGCCCCTCTGTTCTGCTCTTCACCCTCTACTTTCTAGGCATTCTGAACTTCCCTGTTCTCTAATCAAGCTGTTCTTTTTTGCATTTTGCATAGTCTATTCCCTCAAGCCAAAATGTGTGGCTGTAACTACTCTCCCTTTCTTTTGAGTAGGAGACTTTTCCTAAATTTTAGGGGGGCATATGGATAGAGCTACCTACCCCACCCAGACTATGTGCCTACCTCTGGACTGTTACATGACAGAATAAACTACTCTCTTGTTTGATACACTGTATGTTGGGTTATAGCAGCTTAGCTTCTGTTCTCACTTTTTCTCATCTGCCTGGTGAACTCTTACCTAAACCTGCAAGACCAAGTGTTAAGTACTGCATTTTCCATCCTCTCCAGGAGAAGTTCATTGTTTCTTCCTCCATAGCTGCATAGTACTTTGCATGTACAGATATTATTATAGTATTACACTCAGTCAATGAGCATTGACTAGGAGCCTAATATAAGTCATGCACTGTGGTAAATAAGGAGTTTGTGGTCTAGAGAGAAAAACAAACATGTGATGAAATAATTGTGAAGTAGTTGGTGATGGTACACTTTCTGGGAGAAGTGAGTTGGAGGGGAGCACATAGCCCACACTCTTCTTTCCTCCTCAACTCTCACATTAATTTCTTACAAGCTGTCAAGGAATGAATAAGGCTGTAAAACCCAGATCTTGGGAAACTAACACAATGGAAAGGGGAGAAGGGAAAGGTAGGTAGCACCGGGACAGCAGTTGTACACCAGCCTCAAAGGGGCAGATTTCAGCCCCACCAGCAGAGGCGGGAACAGCTGGCACAGAATGCATCGTCCCTCCTGGAGGCTGGAGTGGGTTGCTGCCTAACGTCACTATTGGAGACACAGTGAGCTCCTGGGAGTCATCTGCCACAGAATCTGAAAAAGTACCAAGGCAAGGTGACAAATCTTTGAAGAACTTATTCCTGAGGATTCAAAGGATTCCAGAGGCCCTAAAGAGACTTTGAGACATAGCTGAAAGACACTGAGGTGGTGTTAATTCCTGTAAGTAGGGAAATGGGTGTTCATGATAGAATTACTTAGGTATAAAAAGATTATAAAATAACATCATCCCTTTTGCTACAGGCAAAGGAGGCTGAGGACATGTGGGTTTATTTTGGGGGTTCCCTCTGGGAATTTTATGAATCTTACTGAAGTTTAAATCTGTACTATGGACTCATCACTATCACTAGGATTAAAGCCAACCAAAATGTTTAGGACAATGACCAAGATAGCATTAGAAAATTTGCATGTGGAGGTAGATGGAGACTTCTCTTTAATTCATAGAAGCCATAGAAAGGCTTCTATGTAAAGAAGCCTTTATGGATTTTATGATTAGAAAGAAAATATGAATTTGAAGAGGCTATGTGAACTGCTATTAGGTCCCTGAGTGTATAAAGAGGGCCCATTAAAGTCTTCAGGAAGGGAGAGAACACAGATTTACTCAAGTTTTCTTTTTTCTTTTTAATTTTAAATTTTATCTATTGATGAGAGAGAGATACATTGTTCTGTGCCCTGACTGGGAATCAAACCCTCAACCTTAGTGTATTGGGTTGATGGTCTAATCAACTACGCTAGCTGGCCAGGGCTCAGGTTTTTTAAAGATGTTAACTAGTCTGCTGTCCTAGGGATATAGCTGGGAATAGAGTTTCAGTGTTGGATATAGTTAGAAGTTCTCCTCTATGAAAATAGTCCCAACTTCCACCAGAATCATTGGCCTAGCTACTGGGTATAGGTGAAAGAAAAGGCATTTCAGTTAGAGATTTACGAGGATCCCAAAGTTGAGAGTACTTGTGGGGAAGGCTACCAATAGCATGAGAAAGTATGTTCTTCATTGGGTACTCTAATAAGATGCTTTGAGTGGTGGGTCCCAGATGAGAACTGATACCAGAATATCTGAGTTGGACAGAGAGCTTTCAAGGCTACCAAGGCCTCAGTGTCAGTTAGTTGGCTGAGTGTTGAATGCTCTAAGTTAGCAGTTAGGAGGGTTTATAACCACAGGGCTGTTCAGATTTTTCTTCTCTGCTATATTACAAGGTGTGAGAAAAGGTGCCTACTTTTAAATTGGGGCTGGGGACACTCTCAGAGAAGACAGAGGAAACAGGAACCAAAGAGTCAAACAGTATGAATCAGGTCCCCATGTAATAGGCAAGGACTAGGGCTGTCCCAGGGTAAGGTTTGGGGAAATTCCAGTTGCCAGACTAGGAACAGTCTTTTAGACTCCTCCAGTTATTGAAACTACCATGGGAGAAAGAGGAGAGGAGGCAGCTCAAGTCATGAAGTAAAGGAAACTCAACTGAGGTGCTTATAGATACCCTGACGCATTACTATACATGAGTACTTCATGAGACAGAACCAAGCCTAATGATGGCCTCTTTATGCAAAGAGGTATGAGGGTGGATACTTCTATGTCCTTTAAAGGCAGAAGATTGAAGGAATTTGGGGGCGAGGAAGCTCCTGGCTAAAAAGAACAAAAATAAAAAATAAAAAAAAAAGGAAAAAAACTCAGCCATCACATTCCTGAGGTCGAAGAGCATCAGGGAAAGAAGGAGTGAAGATGGGCCTAGAGTTCGAACTGTCTTTAGCCCTCACAAGAGAAGGCCCCCGCAGGGCAAATATCCCACCTTTGTCTTGCGGAGGGAGAGTTGTAGAAAAAGGGGCGGCCAAAGTAAGCACCGAGACCTAAGCACTGCTTGAAGGTGAATTCACAAGTAGCAAGCGCCCGAGCCACCACCCACCTCCATGCCAAAAAACAGAATGGGATAGATGTGGTTTTAGTACTGATTATGAGGCTTGCGTTTCCTACAGGACTTTGGGAAATGGGGGGAAAAGTGAAAAATCTGTGGTTATATGTTGGACCCTGGCTGTGTTCCAGAGACATAGGTAGGTAAAAGGGATCAAATCTATATTCTTTGTAGTGTTTACAGGAAGCATGCAGGGACAGAGCATCTGGATGTTCTAGCCTCATTCAGGTGTGGAAGCCACAGAAAAAAATCAAAGCAAGAAATTCTGTCCTCTATCCTAAAATTTTATTTCTGGGGATTCTCCAAATTCAAAATGTGGAAAGAAAGGGTATTATGGAAGGACCAAATCAGGAATAGTTTTTTCTCTCCAAGAATGAAGAGGGGCTGTGTTTGGGGTAAACAGCATAAGCCTGAACTTGGAAAACCAGATTCTTAAATGAAAAGTGTGCAGGATGTCTATATAGCTTGAGATGGTTAATTTTTTAGATCACCTGAAAGACCTATTGATTGGCTGTATCATCTCTGAATTCCATATTCCATAGATTCCCTTTTGTGATAGAAAAGAAAAAAATCAGGTAAGATCTGAGTGTGTGTGGATTTCCTGGCTTTGCATAGGCAGTCCAAAATAGTCCAGCACATTGTGTTCCTTATACAGGATGGCTTAATGACTTCCTATGGAGTCAGTTGCTTTCAGCGCTGGATGTCAGCAGGTATTATAAAATCCCTATGACTGAAGAGGACATAAACAGGGTAGATTTTATTTGTCTTGTATAGGTCTACCGATATGAAGGAATGGGAGTTTCAGAAATCCTTATTACTGTTCAGAGGTTACTGGAGAAAGTGACTGGTCATGGGAATTTACCTGGAAGTGTTTACTTATTCATTTATATATAAATATGTATAAATTCTCTAAAACTTTGGAAGAGCATGAACAATAGCCCTTCAAGAGTAGTGATCATGTTTTTTGTCTGCCCAGCTTCTCTTTGAGAAACTGCCCTTTCCTAATTCTCCATCTTTGTAGTTTGGGTACAGCTGACCTCATATTTTGCTTCTAATCATCCCCCATGAGCCTAGACCTGTCCAATTAGAACGCTCTATCTAAATGGACTCAGTGATTGGTTCAGGGATGAGCCTGTGACCCTACCTAGGCCAATGAGACTCAACTCCTAGAATTTTTCTGCAGCTATATGGTGAAACTTGCACTCTGCTAGATGGGAGTTAGTAAGCGGGTAGAATGTAGGCCTGGGGCTCCTGGAGGCTACCCTTGTCACCACCTGGGGAAGTATCAGAGGGAAGGAGAACTGAGAATGAAACTGGTTCTTGCTATCATTGAGCACCTCTCTACTTAGCAGTGTGTCAATTGGGACTACCCCTTTATTTGGCTTAAGCTAGTTTTCTGTGGGAGATGTTACAACTTGAGTAATTTCGCTTGACCTCAGTAAAAGATGACAACATGTAATATCACACAGGGGTAAGCATAGGTCACAGGGAGGTCTCCATTATTAATGACTAGTCCCACCCCATCAATTATGGACAACTAGAAACATTAATAATGTTTATGTTTATGAAGAATTCTTCCAGTATTACAAAAGTCTTTTGTGTTCTAACTTGGCATTATCAGGACAGACCTAGAGCATCAATTCAGAAGTCAGCTTAAAATCCAGGAAGAAGTCAGTTTCCTCACTTCTTGACCTCTTTTAGGGGTTCGAGGCCTTGGTAACCTTGGTGAGCTACTTAGTTCAGGCTTGTCCTAGCAGTTGCTGACTTACACTGATGTCAGTTTTGAGGGCATCAGAGTAGGTACTGTGTTAGAAAAATGAAGAAGAGAGAAAGTCTGGAGTTTTTCTTATCTCAAGTCTATCTGATAGTGAGGTGCAACACTATTTAAAAAAAAGAATTCCTGATCAAAAGTGGGAAATCACAGGTAAGTTCCAAGAGAAAGCAGATGTGTCAGGTGCTAGACTATACCTCACTTGCTGATGTATTTCCCAGTCCTAGGCTGGAGGTTGGTTGCTTCTGGTAACTGGCTACTATAGGTCGGTGAGCATGCTCATGGTTTCTCTTTACTAGCTTTACTCGCAGGTCAGTGAGACTCAGGCTCTGAGGTGGGTCTAGCAAGGAGCTTTGGATATCATGTTCATGGCAGCTTTTGGCCATGTGGTCCAGGGGATTGTAATGACCCTAATTGTGAAGGTAGAGTTGGAGAGAGGAGTGATGGGCAGGACCCAAGCGAAATGTATGTGTGTGTGGGTTGTCCCCAACGAAAATACTCAAAGCTTCCCAAAGAAGAGGACTAGAGCTTGCACCAAGGGCCATGGCTTCAAGACCTGATTAATGGGATTATACAGAACATTTGACATTTTTGGCTGCCTAGCATCTGAACACCCTTCCCATTTTGGAGGACTCCCAAATCAGATTGGAGGCAAGGCCCATAAACTCTAATATCATGTTGAGTAAGGTGCCAGGAGATATAAGACTGAAATAAAATGCTTTTTTTAGGATTTGGGCTGTCCATTGAACTCAAAATAGCTAATTAGCAGTAAAAAAATAAATAAATAAAATAAAATAAAATAAATAAAAATAAATATATATAGCCTAAGAGTAGGAGAGGAAAAGTCACAATGTTTGACCAAATTAATTTACCACTGAAGGGCTTTTACCATGAAAAAAGCTGCCTTACTGCTTCTGGTTCACTTGGTAGGCATTAGGGTTCCCGAGGAAGTCCTTTCTCCCAAGAACTAGTATTGGTAGGCCTCTTAGGGAACAGAGAGAACATTGGACAGTGGTAAAGGCAGCAGCCATAGTTAGGGTTCTTGGGTTGTAAGTAACAGAATTTAGTTGGGGCCTGTTAAATGAACAGAGAATTCATACAAGCGCTCCTATTAGATTGGGAAAGAGCAGCCCAGGACAGGACCTAAAAGGCCCTGAGCCCACCTCTCCTCGTAGGATGAAGAATAAGTAGATCCAAGGGAATTTATCCACCCAGATTCCTTGTTGTCCTCTTCTAGACCATGCTCTTGGAATTCTTTGCCCAAATGGCCCCAAACCTGTTTCCAGGGCCCGCACTGGGTCTTTTCCCTGGATTTGTTCTCTTAAGGACAGATAGAATTGTCAATCTCAGTACCTTTGGCCCAAAGGGGTGGTTGAGGGACAGCTGTTTGTCAGGGGATGGATGGAAGAGGATTGGATATGTGCACAAGGACCCCCTTCAGTGTAGGGTAAAGCCAGGATTGGCAAGAGATGCGGCGCAGCCCTCCCCTCACTACCATGTTCCGTTGCAACTCAGGATCCGTGAATTCTAAACTTGAACCTAGTCTTCCAAGGTTTTCATGAAGGTGTATTTGGTAAGATATTGAATATATTGTATTTAATAGTTTGTTAGTTTGATTTATTAACTTTTAAGTATTTTGGCATATGGTACCTGAGCATCCATTTTTATTCTTGCTCTGGGCCCTGAAAATGTTAGGGGTGGACCTGACCTTAGAACAGGGACAAAGCTGGGTAGGAAGCTAGAGAGTCAAGAAATTAACTACTGTTCTTGACCTTTCCTTTCCCATTCCTTCTCCTTTCAGAGCATTTCCTTCATTTTTCTTTGATTTTCTGAACACTGGTTTCATTTGCAACTCAGCTCTCATGGTGGACAGTTGCCACAGCCAGCTCCAGAGATTCCATGCAGGTCCAAACCCCTGGAGACACTTGTTCTTGTTTGGGGTAGTATTTTAAAGTATTTGTGAAAGAAATTTTGTCTTAGCCTGTGTCCCATCAGCTATGGCCAGGGGGAAGGTCATGTACATATTGAGAAGAGAACTGTCATGGTGAACTGGGTGGAGGTATTAAAAGGTGTCCACTACAATGGAACAATTGACCAACCAATGTGAGTCATCAATCCACTCACACTCCCAGGTTTTAATTCATTAGCAGTGCTCTTGGTGCTGGTTGATCCTTCCAGTGAGGTCCTGGAAGTGAGTGAATCACCCAGAGAAGAAAAGAAGGAAAATACTACAAATAAAGGGAAAGATTTTCAACCAGAAAGGTTGTATCCTCATTTTACAGTAAGCCATTTTTTAGGGTGGGGATGTGCTGCTTACCTGATCACTCATATGTGGCCTTATCTACCTACTAAACATCTCTCAGATCTACACAAGGATCTCATCTTTTGCCTACATTGTTTCAACAATGTTTTATTTGTCTTCAAATGTCTTCGGAGTTTGCCCGTTCAATTCACTCTTCAATCTGTGATGATTCTCAAATACATATATCATCATGTCACTCCTCTGCTTAAAACTTTTGGATCTATCCCCCCATTGCTTTTAGCATGAAGTACACATTCCTTACCTTGGCTTACAAGGCTCTTCATGCTTCCTCTGGAGCTTTATTCCTTCCCATACTGAGGAATTTTCAGTGCCTCGAACACATGCTCACCTCTGGGACTTTGCACGTGCTTTTCTCACTGTCAGCCTATATTTCAATCTATCCATGTCACCTAACCAGAAAAGGAACTAGCTTAGATATGATGATTTTGAGGTCTGAGGAGAGGTGGTTCCAGTAGGCATATCTCCTGCATAGACAGATGAACTAACACTAATGCTTTAGGAGGCTGAAGTGGGTACCATGCAGGGGTCAGAATGGGTGACTAGCTTTCAGCTGGAAGAAAGACATGCTTTCTCAGAGAGGAAGGCAAGGAAGCAAGGATGGGTACAAATTTATAAGCTCTGGAGGGGATGTAAGGAGAGGGGTGTTATGCCTGTTGGTCTCTGTGAGAAGTAAAAGGCAAGGTCATATTTACTGATCTCAGGATGGAAGGTAGTCATTTGAGATGAGTGGTGAGGTTTGGAATGTCAGAGTAGGCAGATCCAGGATAAGCAAAACGAATCCTGATTATGACCAGAGATCAGCGCAGAGTGGTTGGTAAACGAGGTTTTTATTTACCTAAGCCCAACTGCCTGAGTGTAAGAACAGAAGGAGGACTCTGGTTTTGTTTTGGGGTTCGACTTTGGCAGGGTGGCTTTTTTGGAAGGATGAGAGGGAGACACAGTTTGAAGGTATTGGGAGAAAATGATTAGAAAGATCCACCTTGGGGTTAGGCCTGTGGTTCCTAGTACTGGAGCTAGTCTATGACGGCGTCATCAGTTTGAGCACCATGTTCAGTTTAAAGTGACTTATAGTCGCTTCCTGGGAAGGATGAGCCTTTATTTTGATATATTCTCTCTACATTTTGACATTAAAATGTCTTTTAAAAATTAAATTATGGTGGCTATAATAGTTTTCTAGGACTGCCATAACAAATCACCATAAACTAGCTGGCTTAAAACAACAGAAATTTATTTTCTCTGATTTGGAGGCTAGAAGTCTGAAATCAGACGTTAGCAGGATTGGCTCTTTCTGGAGGCTTTGAGGGAGAATCTGTCCCATGCCTCTCTGCTAGCTTTTGGCTGTAGGTGCATTGCTCCAGTCTCTGCCTCTGCCTTCACATTGCCTTCGTCTCTGTGCCTGTCTCAAACCTCCTCTGCCTTTTTCTATAAAGATGCCTGTCATTGGATCTAGGGCCTATCCTAAATGCAGGATGATCTCATCTCAAAATCTTTGTATCTGCAAAGAACTTTTTCCCAAATAAGGTCCCATTCAGAGCCTCTGAGGGGTTAGGACTTGGCTATGTCTTTGGCGGGGGCACTATTCAACTCACTACAGTGATATTAGACAGTCATCATTTTTTCCTCAATGTCTATGCTTGGCAAAAAAAAACTAAAAGTAGGGGAAGGTCAGAGAGAGTCATCTATTAGAGTTGAGATTTCAGAGAGGGAGCAATTCATGGGTATATATTATCTAGCTCTTGTTTGTAGGGTCCTGAGAGAACTTAGGAGAAACACCAACCAATAAGGCTCTATGTCAGGATAGGGTGCTGGGCTACATTCCTCCATTGTCCTGAAAAAGAAGACAAGGGCCAAATTTGAGTTGTGGTTAGGAAAGAGCCAGAAATCAATGCTGCAAGAACAGAATTATGGAGGAATGTGAGTTTAAGAGTAGAGCTGTTGGAGGAAAGATGGAGAGGGTAAATAAAGGGTGCTATCTTGCCCTAATCTTATGGCCTGGAGGACAGTCAGTCAGTTTAAAAGCAGAGCATAGAGGGCAGCTGAACTGTTACTGCTTGTTCACATGAGTCTCCCATGCTAGATGGTTGGCTCATCAAAGACAGAAATAGTGTCTTTTAAAAAAAGATATTTATTTATTTATTTATTTATTTGAGAGAGGGGAAGGGAGGGAGAAAGGGAGAGAAACATAGATGGGTGAGCGAAACATGGCTCTCTTGCCTCTTGCGTGCTCCCAGCTGGGGACCTGGTCTGTAACCCAGGCATATGCCCTGACTGGGAATTGAACCGGAGACATTTTGGTGCGCTCAATCCACTGAACCGTACCAGCCAGGGCAGAAATAGTGTCTTAATAAGCATTCAGCACAAGATCTAACCTGTGGAAGGGACTCATTGAATTGAAGTGAAAGAGCTTGTCATTTTGGACCGCTCTTCCCTTCTACCTTTAACATTTAATAATCTACTTTACACACAACTATCACATTTCATATCTTATGTATGTGATGACCAATTTGTATTTTTGTTTATGACATGAAAATATATTGCTTTTGAACGTATATTCGCAGTACCTTATATGCCTTCACTCAGCCCTAATATTACATAATTTAGAAATTCACACATTGGTACTGAGAGGGGAGAAATAAATTTTAGGGGGTAATAGTGATCTTCACTGAGTGCTTCCTTTGCAAGAAGCATAAGATGAGCAGAATACAAAGCAGTCCCTGCTCTTGAATGAAAAGAATGCAACTGTGGGTATATATCATTTTTCAATCAAATTCTCATAGTTAAAGACATAAATGACCAGGCCTTTTACATCCTATGCTTATACTTTTCTTATTCACCTGGTGCTCTTTGAGCCCTAGAGGTTTCAACATTTTCCCAGATTTCAAAGATGATACTGTCTGCGGAGAGGTGTCTGGGGAGGCTGCAAGAAGCTCTTTGTTTTATACACAGATTTTATAAAAGGTGTCTAAAGGAAGCTTATGATTTTGTTGTTCGTAAAAGTGAAGAATAATGCTATTAGTTAATTTTTACTTTTTAAACAAAAATTTTCTAGTTTGGGAACTGGACTGATTTTACCCTCTAACAATGAAACATGTTAAGACAGTTTTTAGATTTGAGAACTGTGGAATTAACAAGGTGATTATTGTACATTCCAGAAAGGAGGAATTAACTACAAATTGTTCCAAGCTATTGAAATAATGACCACAGGAAGTGAGCATACTTTAAAACCCTATACGGTGTTACATTTCAGAAATGAGCTGGGCTGGAAAATGAAACCAGCTTCTCTTCTTGCTGTTAAGTTTTCCTGAATTTTCTACAAGCTGCTTGGAATTTTGCAAACAATTCACAGCTGATAAAACAAAAGGGCAGTGAAACTGAGTGTCTGTGGTAAAGACTGTAGAGGCAGCCAGCAGGAGAGAAGGGTCACTGTCTGCCCCTCACAGTTTCTGTAACCAAAAGTCATATAGTTTTAAATTTTTCTTTTTGTCCTTATAAATAAATGGGAGTCAGCTGAAGACCTACAGAAAATATTATCAGGATAACCTGAACTCAGACTGCCCCAGGACCTTCTTGGAGAGTTTAGTTTCTTCTTACAAATTTTGTTTATTCACTCAAAGAACATTTATACCCCCTCTGTGTGTCAGGCTTGATGCTGGGCACTGCTGATTCAGAGACACAGCTCTCTATCCTTTCCACCCATGAAGAACTCCAAGAGCAAAGGGGAAGAGATAGACCCAGAAACAGGCACTTTGACATGGTATGTCAAGGCTTGTGCAGAGGCCAAAACGGGGCTGCATGAGCACAGTCGGGGAGATCAGCTGCACACGAATGGGAATTTGCCACTTTATAGTGGAGTGTTTTGTGGAGGAGAAATTTTCTACTGTTCTGAGAACTGTAGTACTTCAGGATATTTAGTCCTAGGAGTGACAAGAATTGTGTAAGAAGAGACTGGAGAGATAGACAGGGCCTAGATCATGAAAACCTTGAATGCCAGGCTGAGATTTAAAACTTATCCTAAAGGCAAAGGAAATTACTGTGGGGTTTGTGCAAGGGAGTGGCATGTTAAGATTTTTTTTGTTTAGAGCCATCACTGTGTAGAGTATGGACTGGAGGAGGCAAGTCAGGGAGATGATGAGTAGGCTATTGTAGTCCAATTAAAGATGATGAGGAACTCTTTGGTGACCTGATCTTTGGGTCAGCTTTCAGTGAAACTTTTTCAGGCTTGGAGCTAATCATATGGATTGGGGGAACTGAGAAGAGACCACACGTTTAAAGCAGGTACATACAAGTTTGTGGCAGCCCAAATGTTCATTTCCTCTAGGAAGCCTTTACGCACCTGCATGTGCGCAGAGATCATCACTGTTTCACGGGCTTACACGGCACTTTGTCTTTATTTAAGCTAATTTCTTTAGTATGGCACTTATCACATGCCTGGGATTATTTATTCCTTTGCGGGCCTCCTCTGTGAGCTCTGGACTCAATGTTAGGCCTCGGTCTTATTCATTTTTGTATCTCCAGTGTCTGGAAGCATTAATAAACATTTGCTAAGTGAAATGAAGAGGAGAGGGAAACTGTGTGGTGTAGTGGAAAAGGCAATGAACTTATCTGGACGTGGGGTTCTCATTCTGACTCTGCTACTAAGTGGCTGCGTGACTTTGAACAAGTCTCCTCACTGCTCCAGGTCTCAATGTCCTCATCTGTAAAATGAGAATAAAAATACAACCCTCCTCCTCAGGGCGATCGAGATTAAATGAGGTAACAGAGCTCACCAGCTGCCTGCCCTGTTTGTGCCCTGCCCTTGTGAAACAACCTGGACTATTGTTCCTTTCATTTGGATCTCATTTGCTCTCTCTCCTGGTTAGAGCCAAGCTGAAAGCTACTGCCTACATGGAGGGGAAGTTTGCAGCAGTGGTATCACATGCGAACTAGGTGGCCCCTGTGTTGCTGGAAGGGCAGACACTAAAAAGAGGGGGACATGTTAGGTTAGAGAGAGAGAGAGAGAGAGAGAGAGTCCTGCTTTTTTGTGCTCCCTTAAATCTAAAGGAGAACCCAAAGTGGAGCGAGGCAGAGCTCTACGTCATATGCTGATGGGTCTGGGGAAGCCCTCAAACAGTGCCCCTAAGCCCAGTTTAGCAGCATCTGGAGGAATGCCACTTCTATAAAGACCACTCGTTTAATCTGTCACAATTTTTCAGTGCCTTGGACTGATATGATGAACCCTATCATGGTTTGCAATTTCTAAGAAATATGTAGAGGTGAGATTAAAAAAATTGCAATGCCAAATAAAAGGTGTACCATTCTGGAAAAATGGAAAAAATCATGATTTTAGGCACTAATATCTGAAGAGTCAATCAATTTCCAGATGAGATGTCTTTCTAGAAGATCTACTAGCACTGTTCTTTTTATATTCTAAAGGCAAACATTTTCATCAAAACCTGACACATCCCCACCTTGCAAGGCATGTGGCAGGGGAGGTACTGAAATCCACAACTGATAATTTGTAGTTTTCTTAGATTCTCACTTATTGAGTTTATTTAGTTGTATGGACTTGGCCTTAACACAAGACAAGTGGTCAAGGAAAGAGAATAAGAGAGAAAAAGAAGGGATTGAGGCCAGTGATCCTTCCCAAAAAGGTAAGTCAGTCTTGGGGTTAAAGCGAGTGACCTTAACAAATAATTAAAGTATGTTTTCATTCTGCAAGGCTTTAAAAAAAAAAATACTGTGTGCTCAGATGGCACCTTTAATCACAAAGAACTTCTGGCTGAGTTCCAGGCTGATTCTGCAGGCACAGAGAGCTCTGAGATCATACCCTATATTCAGTACATAGAAGAAATATTTCATCCATTTCTGAAGTAAAGAGGGAGAAATGGATCATATTTGAACAGTTTCATAGCAAGACCATACCAGGGTGGAAAGTGAAGGACAACCCTATCCATTTGGTGCTATAGAAACTATTAATTCTAAGTACTTAAGTGGCATTTTTTCATTCTCAGAGTGTTTTACAATAAACTAAGAAGCTTGCATAAATCTGAAGGCAATCTCCTATTTCACAGATAAATAATGAAGGCAGACAGATTTTGTGATTTTCCAAAGTCTACTTTAAATTTAAAAAAAAGGAGGGAGGCAAAAGGAAAAAAGAAAACAACTCCCAAAGTAGCAGGTTATGACCCAGGAGTTTGAGCTCTTAGAGCTGAATTTAATCCACGCCCAGGCCAAATATAATTCCCCAGAATGGAAATGGTCCAGGACACCAGAGCTAACATTCTCTACCTTTGCCAAAGAGCCTGAAGAGGTTTGGTGACAAAGAGTCAGAACCTCACTTCTATTTCTCAACTGAAAGAAAGTAAGGCCAGCATCATATGACAGGCACTTCCCACCATGGCAGGGCACTGGTTCAATTCCATTAGAAGGAAGTGTGCTTCCCCTTGATTCATCATTGCCTCTTGCGTCACTGTTATTCTTTGGAGGTTTCCTATTCAAAGGTTTATTTGTCGGACAGTTGGGTCAATACACTATTAGGTGGCAAGGCTGAATCAGTTTTATTCCATGTGCCAGCTTGAGCACAAGAATATATACTGTACTGCTTCTTTACTACATCTCCCAAAGCTTTAGCTGTGGGAAAGGCCTGGTGATTGCTCTGTGTATTAGAAATTGAAACCTCACCACTAAATGGTGAAGAGTGGTCCAGGCAAAAGCTGCTGTGGAAATCTGAAAGCCATTATCTTTTCCACACTTCCTCTCTTCACCTCCATTTTGTTTGGGAATGCACAGGGACACCCATGAACAAAAATAAACCAATTTGCCCTTGACTGGTTGTTCTGCCTTTTGAGTTATCAAATGTGAGTACTTCTGGCTCCTAGATATAGTGAAGTAAAGAGACTACTGGGAAGCCAGCCACAGATTAGAGCTGATTTTCCAGCATCTTCTACCTAGAGGAACGGCTCAGGACATTTAAATTAACCAGGTGCCTTGTCCCACAGTTGATATGGTTTCTGAATCACATGTGGATTTTAGAAATGTAAGAAGAGAGCATGTAAGAATCCTAACGGGTTTTCTCAGCTCAAACCTGCCCTTTCATTCTAATGGCTCTTTCTAATCCATGACTATATAGTCTATACATATTTTGAGCATCTGCTCCTAGGAACTGTATCAACTCAGAGCACCTTTAAAGAAGGCACAATCACTTTAGGAGGTAAAGGTGAAATGTGGCAACTCTTCACAGGCATGAAGCAATAGAGCAGAGCCACACAGGGTAGGCGGTTTTGCTAGGGCTTAAGTCAAGTTGTCAACCCAAACACAATGGGCTTTGTTGCTCCGGTGTAAAGAGGAAATGGAGCAGCTTTTGGCCTCCCCAGATTGCATTGTAGGGTCTGCAGAATGGCAATTCCAGGTACAACCCTCACACACACATACATAAATTTGCTTTTGACTGTTGTGTTCCCTAGCAAGTTAATCAGCTGTTTTTGAAATGCATGGAAATGTTCAGCATTTTCATACTGAAGCCTATCGTAGCTTGGAGGTAGGGAGTGGGTATATGTGGATGAGGGTCTGTTCAGGGAACAGAATAGAGCCCGTTTGGCTAAGGATTACCAACACCTGTGATTTATCTTAGAAATCTGTCTGTCTGTCTGTCTCCCTCTCTCGCTCACATACACACACTCTGTAACTGCAAGCCATTCTTTTCTGGCATAGACACTCCAACTGAGGAGCCTGCTGTGGGGTCCTCCTCTTCAAGTGTGAGGAGTTATCTCTGGGTTCAAAAGTCCTTGGCTGGGAAGCGCAGAGGAACTGATAAATGCTTCCTTAAGAAATGACCAATTGTTGGGGGCGGTGGGGTGAAGCCGGGACTGGGCTCGGGTAGCTGCGGGGGAAGGTTGCAGGGGGCTCCGGGGATATCCTCACTGAGCGGTAACGGTCCGGCAAGTGGGTACGGGGACCTTTGCTTTACTTGACAACTTCGCAAGGGGGAGGGGACGGCTGTCCCAGAACAGCGAAGAGGTCTGTGGGGACGGGCTCTGCCCCGCGACCTCCTAAGGACTAGAAGAGCGCGCATCCTGCCATGTGACCGCAAGTGCCCCTCTCCGGCCGCTCCTCCGCCCCCCACCCAGTCTCCGGGCAGAGGTGTCTCACAGCAGCCGGTCCTCTCCCCGCCCCCCCAACTCGTCCGGATAGACGGAGCCTCAGCGGGAGCCCCGCCTGTCTCCGGGCAGCCTGAGCCCCCGAGCGCTCGCCCAGCCTGTCAGTAACCGCCGTTTGCGCTTTCTTTCTTCCTTTTTTTTTCCTCCTCTTCTTTTCTTCCCCCCTTCTGCCTTTGTCCCGCTTAGTAACTGAGCTCTGACCAATCGCCGCCTTACCGGCCGGCGCCGGATGGCTCCTGATTGGCCTGCTTGGGGCGCGCAGTCATCTCCCGCTCCTTCGCCGGAGCAAGGCAGACAAAAGACGCAGGCTCCGAGCTCGGGCAACCAGGATCAGCCAATCACTACCCACTTTATCCTCTCTTCCTCCTCGCTCCTCCTCTCCCTCCCTCCCATCCCAGCTCGCGTGCTCCTGGCTCCGACTCCTGGCTTGCGGCCAGCGCCCGGACCGTACCATTCTGATCGAGGCTGGGTGAAGAGAGGAGGATAATGAAGGAGCTGAGGCCAAGAGAGCTGTGGGGAGGGTTGAAAGCTGAGATGGAGGACAGTTTTCTGAGCACGTATTCAGGCACCTGACAGAAGCCCCAGTTCATCAAAGCGGGATAGAGTGGAAGGGGCCGTGGTGATGCTTGCTGTCCCCCCTGCCTGGCGCGGTTGGGTGGCACCTCAGCGGGGGAGCGTGGAGGCGGGGGAGGGTGTCCCCCTCTGCGCCGTTAAAATGAAACTAGTGGCTGGAATCAGAGCAGAGCGTGAGGGGAACCGGCTCTGGCGGGCGCCCTTGCAGCCCGGCGGGAGCGCCCAGCCGAGCACTGCAAACTGGACTCACCGACGGGCCCTAGTCCTGAAGCTAGAGCAGCTGGGGTTCCGAGCCCGGCCAGGCGGAGCCCGAGTATCGGTCCCTGCGGGGATACAGATCAGTGGGACCCCGAAACTTGAACCCAGTACCCACCCCCCTCTTTTTATGCCTGCCTTTGTCATTTCCCCACCTTGCTCCCAGCGCGTTCCTCTTTTTTCGTCTTTATTTACCCAAGGACACAAAAGTGGCTCCCGCGGAAAGATTTGGAGGCGGTGGGAGCTCTTCTCTTTGAAGAGCGACTGTGTAGAAGGGATTTTTGGGAAGCCGCTTTTAACACCTTTGTCCTCCGCCCTCGGAGCGTCTTTGTACCTCCCAGAGAGCGAAGCCCATTGATTGAAAGTTCGGGGGCATTTTCTTGGGTGCTGTAGAGGAGAGAGGTAGAGGATCTTCTTCTCGTCCTGGTAGTTGCTTGGACTTGTACCGGCCGTTGGAAGCCCTGAAGTACATTTCCGTGTGGGACTTTTACAAATATATATTTTTAAATATCAGATAAAAAATATATGCTTTCTATATATTTCTTGACAACCTGCCCCTGACAGCGAGATGTACAATACGGTGTGGAGTATGGACCGCGATGACGCAGACTGGAGGGAGGTGATGATGCCCTATTCGACAGAACTGATATTTTATATTGAAATGGATCCTCCAGGTACTTGGGGAAAAAAAAAAGAATTTTGTGATGGGTCTGATTTGTGTTTAACAAGACCTTAGTGATGTTTTCAGGGCAGAATTATTCCTGGGTGCGCTAGCTTTGGGATGTGGGGGCAGATGTGCTGTTAGAGCTGCAGTGAAACTGCTGCTGGTTTGCACGTTTAAAGTTTGCATTTAGGACCCTGATCCTATTGTCCTGCGAGGGTGGGGGTGGGGGTGGGAGGGGAGACCCTTGGTTCGTTCTTTCTTTTCTTTTTTTACTTTTTTGCCTTTGCATGTTCAGGTTTTGTGGTCTCTCCCCCACCCCCCGCCCCGCGCTCCTTTTCTCTTTCAATTAAAGATTCTTCTACTTGCAAAGGATGCTTTTATCCAGTCTTGAAGTCAGACTTCCCCTTTGGGGGGATTCTTTAAAGCTTGTACATTTCCTGCATTTGTCTTCTTTGGTTCGTTGTTTTACCTTCGTTAACTTCTGAAACTGGCTTGCCAGTGTGATTATTCATTTTATAAGACCCTCCACCCCCCCCCCCCTCCGCCCTTTTCTTTTACAGAAACCAAATGCCGGTTAGTGATTTTCAGGGACTGGGCGTTTTTATTCTGTCTTGGCCTTACTCGGAGGTTTTTTTCTTTCTCCGAATATAGTCGCTCAGAGAGACCTACGTGCAATATTTTATTACTCTTTAATTTGTGGTGATTTAACTTAATATATTGCATAGGGTTTAATGTAACTTCAATTCTTACACTAGAAAAAGGAAGCACCTTGCTTGTATGAATCTATGTGATGTATACATATAGGTGATAGGTTTGAATATATGTAATATAAAGTATACATATATTGTATTTCTACTTTAGAGCTTTGTCTGAGACCCTTACAGACATTTTGTGTGTCTGGCAGGAATGGAAAAGGAAGGGAAATGGGAAAGTTGGGTAAATTTTCTCTTTAAAGTCTATCCCATTTTATAATTATTAGCTGTCAGATATTCAAACCTTGTTTGCAATTATGGACAGTGCTTTATGTAATGATTTCGAATAAGTAGAGGGCCTTTATGACTTCTTATTTTTATTGAGCATGAATTCGTTATTTCTTAAAAATGTGTTCTAGCTTAACCTACAGAATTAATTGTGTGTCTTTGGGGAACCTCAATTATTATAAGCCTGTGTATTTTTGGAAACGTTTGAAAGGATTTTGAGACCTTGCAAGTGTAATGAAGTATAACTGCCTTATAGAATGTGTGCAGAAATTATTTTCTGTGTCCTTGTGAACAGTGAATTATCCTTTGTTTTTTTTTTCAGTTAGTCGTAGAATGTTAAAAATGATGCTGTATTAAAAACACACTACTGTTGAATCAGCCTTTTTCACTCTTATGATCACTTGGAATTTTTTCCTTTTCCCTTCATTTTGGAATCTTCATCATTTGCGTTTATAATTGTGACTGCAATCCAGATGCAGCTTTTCAGTGTTTCGTGAAGTTTGTAAGATTTGCTACCCATCTATTGTGTGTTTCCCCTTTTGTTCCCCCCCAGTGGTAAAGCATCATTTCTATTAGATGCAATTGTCATTCATATGAATGGAAATTTAGTACATTATAGGATCCCCTCCTATAAAATAAGATTAATAATTCTAAATTTCTGTTATTATAAAAATTATATATTCAAACTCCCTTAAATCATACTGTGTCTTGCCTTGCGGACATACAAAGGGAATTTGTTGGGCGGAGAGTTGAATGGGGAGGAGGGGAGAAAATGAAGAAGGCACTAATGTTTGAAAAATAGGGGCTTAGTAGAAGAATATTGGCCGAGTTGAGTTGAGTTGTCCAAAAGTGATTTTAAGAAAAGTTGACTATTATAATTATGTAGTGATGTGGGTCTTATAGGGTTGTATAGAAAATTCTGATCCAAACTTTGTGTATTTTGTATTAATAAACTTTTGAGTTTAAAATGTTCATCCTTTAATGAAATTTTGCATACTGAGACTCTATTTAGAATATTGAAAATATGCATGTGATGTTTTTCTTTATTACCCATTTTGTAGTCTTACTGTACAATACTGTTACTCCTAACAGCCTTTTTAAAAAGGAAGCACACTTAAGTATGCTGAAATATTGCCGATGAAATGAAAGGTTTTTAATGAAAGTAATGTGCACGCCAACCTTGTTTTGTGTAATAAATTAAGGTTTTGAAATGTTTCAACAAATAAATTATTAGTGAAGAGTTTGCAGCATGTCCTGTATCCTTCTTTTTCATAGCTCCAAACCCACATCAAGCTCTTTCTATTTTCTGTCTGGATTGGTATGATAGTGCACTAATTGTTGTCCTGTTTCTACTCTGTCCAATCCACAGTATTATTAAAGTATCATCTGATAATTTACTTTCCAGTGGTGAATCTAACAATGACTTTAAAAACCTACCAATGGCTTCCCTTTGCCTAGTGAATAAAGCCCCAGATTGCTTATCCTGTCATGAAAGTCCCTCTATTTTTGCTTCCAACCTAATTTTCCAGTCTATTCTCCTGCTGGAATCTATCACAAGTTCTGTGGAAGCTCTTTTGTAACTGCTATTCCTTGAATGTATGCTTTTTCCTCTTTCTGGGATGCCTTTTATTTCCAGTGGTTACTTGTTGAAATCTTATATATATGCTTAGGGCCCAGGTTAGATGCCTTCTTTACCAGGATGCATCATCCATTGTGTTAGAAGACATTCCTCTGTCTTCTAGCCCTTCTCATGTCCAAAATTATAGATGTGGCCTATTGGCTCCCACTTTAGTTTTGTCATTGTTACTGTTTTTATTTTGGGAAGCTGTAATCAGTGATTTAATTTTTTATATTAGTTGATACAGTCCTTTTTAAGGTTGTCTATAGACTTTTTTTTTTGTTTTTATCAAGACAAATTTCTGAAATTGTCTTTAGGGCAGCAACATCTCTTCAGTAGTAATTAGAAAATTAAATGCTTTAATTGTTTGGCAAAGCATAAATGTAGGAAGGTCTAGAAAGTGATTCTCAATTTTTTGTGTCAGTACCATTTTTATACTCTGAAAAATCATTGAGGATCCCAAAGACCTTCTATTTAAGTGAGTTGTGTTTATCAGTATTTATTGGATTAAAATAAAAATGAGGATGTTAAAAGTATTTTAAAATAATAAAACATTGCATGTTAACATAACTTTTTTAATGAAGAAAATATTCTCCAAAAAAAAGTGATAACAGTTGCATTGTTTTATATTTTTGCAAATTATTTTAATATCTGGCTTAATAGAAGCCAGAAATTTCCATGTCTGCTTCGGCATTCAGTCTATTAAGATATCACAGTTCATAGCCTCTGGAAAACTCCACTGTACAGTCGTGAGAGAATGAGAGTGCAGAAGGCAAATGATGTCTTGCTAATACTGTGAAAGTGTTTTTGGCATCTTGGATTCTCTGAAAGGGTCATGGGGATGCATAGGGGTGTCTGGACTACACCTTGAGAACTACTAGTCCAGAAGTTACCTGACTACACAGTTTAATGGCCAACCTAGTAAAGTATCTTTTGATTTTTTTTGAAGTCAGATGAAAAGATTGTTTCAGGAAACTTAACCTATTCTGGAGTACTTGGTATTTTCATCCTGGTAAAATTTAGATTAAGTAACATTCTGATGGAGAACTGGCACACTGGTCCTGTGGTTGGGGAAAATATCTGCAGAGAAACACGGATGAAATAGGTCACCTGCCACCGTGTGGTCCCTACTGTTAACAGGTTGGGCATTCTACTTTGATTGAATTGGTCTTGGTAACTCTGAACATTTGATAAGTACTATAAGGGTTCACCTTATAGTACTTCTCCAATGTGTGTAAGATATTTCTTTTATAAACTAGGTGTCAGTTTATAATGATATTGTAGCATGGGACAAATGTTAATATATATTTAAATGGTGTAAAAGCCATGCCATTTTTTTTCATGTTATTGAGAAAGATTAGTTATTGCTTTTATTTAATATATTATAGTTTATATTTTATCCAGCCGTCTTTCCTTAGAGGTATGGTGATTCTCTATTGCATAATGCTTTTAAAAATTTACTCTCATCGTTGTTTTTATACTGAATACTGTTATATTTTTCTTATAATGTATAAAAGATTAACCCTGGCTGGTGTGGCTCAGGGGATTGAGTGCCAGCCTGTGAACCAATGGTCGTAGGTTTAACTCCCAGTCAGGGCACATGGGAGTGGGTTGGGTCCCCAGTGTGGGGGTGAGTGAGAGGCAACCACACATTCGTGTTTCACTCCCTCTCTTTCTCCTTTCCCCTCTCTCTAAAAATAAATAAAGTCTTTAAAAAAAGAGAGATTAGACATGTTTATGGTCACCATACTTAACAAGGTAGGTAGAAAAATAATTACAAATATGTCTGTGTGATATGATATAATTTTTATTGATACAGAGTGAGTGTAATAGAACAGAGGCTTTGGAAACAGGTTATAGGAATTTCAGACCTGGCTTTGCTTCTTACCCTAACCAAATTATATGGCTGTTATTTAACCTCTCTGAGCATCTATTTTCTCTTTTGCAAAATTGAGCTAATACCTACCTTTCAGAGTTTTCCTAAGAATTAGATGTACTATATCTAGCATGGTATTTGACACAAGATATGTACTCAGTTCATTGTAGCTTATATCCTGAAGCATATTGATAACATAATTCCACATCTATCTCTTTGGATACTTTTGCAGTCAAACCTTTTGAGCTATCTTGCCCCATTCTTTTCTTTATTGCTCACACTTAAACTGGGGCCGTTTTGCTTTTAAAAAAGTTCCCTTGGGTCATTTCTAGTTATAACATCTCACAAATCTATGGAAATGTCACTCTTAAGTCATCCTTTCTTTTAGTTTTTGTTACCCTTGTCCAGTTGTGCAGCACCTCACTTTTGAAATGATTTGTAATGATGGTAACAGTTGCCAACATTTGCTGAATAGTTATGATAGACCTAGCACTATGTTAAATGCTTTTAATATTTTATTTTAATCCTCACTTAAGGATATGTTTATTGATTTTAGAGAGAGAGTAAAAGAGAGAGAAAGAGAAACATCCATGCGATAAACATCTGTCTGTTTCCTCCCATTGAAGGGGATCGAACCCGACAGGTTGAACGCAAAGCCTAGGTTTGTGCCCTGTCCAGGAGTCAAACCAGGACCTCTTGGTGTACAGGATGATGCTCCAGCCAGCTAAGATACCTGGCCAGGACCTATGTTAAGTGCTTTTATATGTACTATTTCTTTTAACCATACAACAACCTTATAAAATAGGCATTATTATTATCCCACTTTTCAGACAGGTAACTGTGACTTAGATGTGTTTAGTAGCTTATTCAATGCTTCGCAGCCAGCAAGTAGCAGAGTAGGTCTTTCTAACTGCTGACTCTCAGGTTCTTAACTAGTACCTCCTAACTGGTTGCTCTGTTTCCAGTTTCTTTTTCCCCTCTCCGGTAAGCTTATCCTAAATGCTTCAGTCAAATTAATGCTGTGAAATGTTTTCATCATCTTAACCACTCTACTTAGAAATAGTCAGCAGCTCTCAATTTTTTAAAACATCTTTTAAGAGATCATATAGTTAAACTTGGCATATATGACTTTTGGTAATAGGGCATCAACTACATTTCCAACTTAATTACTTATCTTTTCTTCTCATTTTCTCTCGTAGCCCAATTCCTTACTATCCCCTGAATATACCTTGGTTATTCCCACCTACTATCCAACCTTCTGCGTATACTACTTATGTTAGATTATGCCCACCCCACCCCCATCTTCAAATTGGTCTTTTGCAAGTCCCCCTTCCTTCCTCCAAAAGTTCTAGCACTGAACCCCTTAATTATCTAGGTCTGTGGTTTATTATTTTGATATAAAATCAAGTTTTATACTATGGCATTACATTGTTTTTTTAATGTAATTTATGTCCCCAACTTTCAAGAAAGCTTCATGAGGCCAAGCTGTTGTATTTCTTTCATATCTTTTTTTTCCCAAACACCCAGTGCTCAAATATTTTGTCAGTCTTAGGCCTGTGGACCCAACCAGCTTTATTTTGTGACTTAAATTTTAAAATGTTAATATTATTTATTACTAGCATGTTATCTTTTAACTTATAAAGATAATTTGTTCTAACAAAGGAAATAATGAAAAAATGCAGTACTTAATGTTATTAGCAAAATTTTATTTTTGAGTAAAAGTCACTTTTTAAATTTTGAAGAGTAACAAGTGAGTAGTGAAGTTTTGAAATTCGTTAGGCTAGTTGCATGGTACTTGGCCAAATGTAGATTTAAGTTACCCAGTGTGTTACTGTAGTAATTAAATTTAGAATGTGTAGGACTTGACTTGGTATAAGGCCAGCCATCAAGCCTTATAAGGTCAGTTTTCAAATTGTTTGCCTGCATGTGTATATTTGTTGTTCTTTGTGCTTATTCGTAAGGTCATATAGAGTAAGAGGGTTATCTTATTTTTTTATAAAAGAGGCAATGAGCTAGGTCAACCTGCTAGATTATACCATTTTGTATGTCTCATGTCAATATACAATAAAAACTACTCTGTGCCCTGGGAATGTGAACCAATACAAAGCCAAAGCCTATACCTTGAGGTATACCATCCACTGTTATCCAGCCTTGGACTTCCTGTGTGACGTTCTGTTTGTGGGCCAGATTAATTGTCTACTCTTATCTAAGGGTATAGGGCAATAAATCCAGAGCATGTGGCTAATATCTTAAATATTTATTGTTATAGTTTTTATTTCAAAAAAATTCAATCATTAATCAAAATTTAAAATTTGTGTATAATTGTTTTGGAGAAGGCCTTATTGAAATGAATTGTTTGTGCTAGGAAAATACTGCTTTAGAGTCTGTTCTTTCACATGTATTATTCATTTTAACTTTCTAACTCTGTAGGAGTCACTCAGTATGGTATAATTCACATTGAATTTCTAATATGCAGTTGTGGAATTAACCACAAACTTTTTTCCTGAGATTAGTTCTGGGATATGTTCCATAGAAGAGTATTTAGTTTGTATGTTTTCAGCTGCAAGCAGCAGAACCTAATTCAAAATGGCTTAAGAAATAAGAAATTTTATCTTCTCATAGAATAGGCTTCCGAATTGGTTGATTACAGCAGTTCAACAATGTCAGTAAATCCCATATTCTTTCCATTACTCAGTTCTGCTCTCCCTGGGGTTGGCTTCATCCTCAGGGTAGTAGCAAAATGATCATTAGTGATTTCAGGCATCATCTTCATACACAACAATTTTGAAAAGAAGAAATTTCTCTTCCCATGCCCCTGTTTTTGAAGAGAGAAAATGTTCTCCTAAAACCTCTAGCAGACTTTTTTCATATCTTTTTGGCCAGAATTGGGTCATATTCTCATTCCTGAAGCAATCACTAGTAATTACTTTTGAACTAACCATGTCTGTGCCTGAACCTGGAGACGTGTTGACTTCCCTGAGGTATTATATTAGAGAGGGATTCTATTTAAAAGAAAGAAGGAAGGGATGAATGCTAGGAAGGCATCAACAGTGGCTACTCCGGAAAGTGATTTTGAGAACCATAACTCTTCAATGTTGTTTTTGTGTTTGTAAATAAAAAGAATTGGCATGTTAATTTTTTTCTTTTTCAAAACTAAAATGCAATTGTGGGAAATCCATTTTCATTTTCTGAATTGGAATTCACAGGGTCATACACTATATTGAGAGTTAAATGTAAGACAGGCCTTTTCCTGTCTTTCTTTTGAGTTGCTTACTAGGAAATGAAGAAGCTGACTTCTTTGGTTGACAGTTTCCTTATTTGAGGCATGTAGGTGTTGGAATAGAGTTTATTAGTCTTTCAGGTGAGTGACTATGAGAGTGTTTTGCAAAACTAGGAATTCCAAATTCCAAAATTTAGTAAATTAAGTGATAAGCTGGGAACCTAGAATGATTTATGATTTGATGACTAGCCTTAAAAATCAGGACACCACTTTAAAGCAACCCATAGATCATGTTTTTCAATTAAAATGTGCAGTATAAATGAGTTTGACTTTGCCAGTAGTAGGTTGGAAATCTAGAGGCAGTATAGTGAGGTAGGTAAGAGAAGAGGCTCTGAAATCAGACTGCCTGAGTTCAGGTTGTGCCTTTGCGACTTCCTAGCATGTGTCCCTGGGAGATTTACTTAACTTTTCTGTGTTTTGGTTTCCTCACCTAAAAAAATGGAGCTAATAATAGTTCCTGTTTCAACAGGATTATTGTAAAGATTTAGTAAATTAATAGCTGTAAAGCACTTAACATGGTGCCTGAACATACTAAACACCTTTAAATATTTTTGATCATGTATTAATTCACTCATGTTTTTCAACAAATATGTGATTGCCAGGCACTGTTCTAGGTATAGCAGTGAACAGAACAGCAAAACTCCCTGAATTCATGGAGCATACGTTTTTTAGAGAGAGGAGAAAGCAGAGAATAAACAAATTTATAAGCTAAATACATAGCGATGGTGATAAATAATATGGAGAAAAAGCAGAGAACAAAATAGAGAGTGCTGGGTGGGAGAACTGGTATTTTAAATAGGAGGACAGGGAGGGCCTGACCTAAAGGAAGTGAGGGAGCCAGCCACGTAGATACATGGGAGGTATGAGGGCTAGGAGTGTGTGCCGAATAGAGGGAATACCAGATGACTTATTCTGAGGCAGGAACATCTCTGTCATGTATTCAGGGATCATCTAGGAAGTCAGTGTGGCTGGAGTGGATTGAGGGGAGAGTAATAATAAGAAATGAAGACAAGCAATGCTGTGGGTGGTGGGGAAGACCATTTAAGAACTTTGGCTTTTGAAACTTGACTGAGATGAGAAGCCATGCAAGTATTGACCAGTGATGTGTTAATAATTCCTGACTTAAAAGGATCATTGAGGCTATCGGTGCAGAGAAGGAAACGGTGGTGGAGAAAACTGTTAGGAGGCTATTGCAATAAGTGAGCTGAGGGATGAAGGTGGAGGCTGCAGAGTTGGTGAAAAGCGGTTGGATTCTGAATATTATTATTACCAGTTACATAGCATGTCATTTCTTACCTTATTTTCTAATTTTTTAACTTTATATTTCTCTATATGCTTTAATAATTAACAGATTTAACTTTTAAAATAATACCAAAACTATTTATATATTTTGATGTATTTTTCTGTTTTTTTTAAAGTGTTATCATTTCTGATCTCTGACTTCTGGGTGCAAAGCAGCATAATCTGTGGCCATAGTTACGTTATTTGATGAAGGCTAACTCATTAGTTACTTTTAAAAACATTACTGTATAAATCTATACTGCACTATTATTTACTTTCAAAAGTAACTTTGAAAAGGGAATTATCTTAAAGTTCTTTGTTTTTATGGTGGGCTATGAAGAGGAGAAGAAATTAAAGTGAAAGAAGCCATGGTGCATACATGGTTCATTTTACTTTATGTGTTAAAAATGTTGGTATTTTAGAATAAAAATTATATTTATGTGTTTTTGCTTATTAGTGTAATATTTAAGTGCTTGAAGATAGACATTGCTATAAAATAGGGAAGTGTTGCACACTGTTTAAGAACTCTAGACTCAGGTTATTTGGATTTCTAGTTCTAGCTCTGTCTACTTCTAGTTGTGACCTTGGACAGTTTCCTCATTTGTATAGCAGGGGAAAGAATATTAATCCCATTGTAGGGTTATCGTGAGAATTATATGAGTTAGTACATGAAAGACACCTAGAGCAAGTATCTGTTGTTACTGTTATTTTCATTATTATTAAGCTGCGATGCTTTGTGACCTGTCTCCTGTCTTCCATTCAGAGAAGCACCAGCCTAAAATTTAAATTGAAAAGCAATTTAAAGCTTTATTGTAGCCTTCAAAAATAAAGGGTATTGCATTGATACCATTTTGGCTATACTACTTAAAATCTGATTTTTCCATTTTTGATCAGTATCTTTGCATGGTTAAATTCAAACTTCCTTCTTTCACAAAACCTGTCATAACAACCTGTATAGTTTCATTATTTTTGTTTCTTTCCTTCCTTTCTCAGACTTACCAGTTTCTCCTGTAGGATTACCTTTTTCCTTTTAAACTCTCCTTTGCCTGTTTAATTACTCTGATCTGTCTCATGAGGGCCAGGAACCAAGGAAGTAAAGAAACTATGAATACTCATATAGCAACATTTTTTATGTTGTCACACTTAGCTGCCAAAGAGGGTATAACATGTTTTGGCTTTTAGAAAGAAGTCTGCTTAGTTTTAAAAGGACAAGAAGATGATTCAGACCTGTTGCAGGACATTGCTTCAGGATTTTGAGTTTAGTCTTTCTCCTAGTAGTCATGAACTGTAAGAGCAACTGTCATATCTATATGACTGAGACTGACCTGGGCCTCTCCCTTTGATTCCTCAGGATCAACCTTGGATATTTAGAGTAGACTTGCCAGGTAAAATACATGTAATAAATCACATGCAGTATTTGGGACATATTATGCTGAAGATTATTTGTTGTTTATCTGATACTCAAATTTAACTGGGTGTCCTGAATTTTTACTTGTTAAAAATGTCAACCCTAATTTAGAGAGAGGCTAGACGGTTGATTAAAACAGTATTTCTTAGTATTCCGTAGGGTATTTAGGGATGGATGTGTAACTTGATGTAGTGGATATCAAGATACTTTCAGTGCAATAACAAATAGTCCAACTCAAATTGGTTTAGACAAAGAGAATTTATAAGTTCATGTAATTCAAGAGTCCAAAGGGAATAAGGGTCCCTGGCATGGTTTGACTAAGACTCTCAGAATTTGGCCCTGTTTTTCTGCATTTCTCTTGGCCCTCCCCTCCATCAACTTTTTTCTCAGGCTGGATTCTGTGGTAGTACAAGATGACTGCTTTTGGCTCCTGTGATTACATGTTTCCTCATTTCTGGAGGAGGAAAAGGATGCTTTTCACAAATACAACACAAAAATCCTGAGCTTGACAGTAGACTGTCCTTGTGTTCCAAAGAATTACTGTCTTAAAAGCTGAATTCCTGAGCTGTTGTTATTATTATATTTATTCTTACCTGAGGATATTTTTTCATTGCTTTTAGAGAAATGAAGGAAGAGAGAGAAATATGAATGAGAAGAGAGAAGCATTGATGGTAGCCTACCATATGTTCCTGGACTGGTGATCACACATGCCCTGACTGGGATCGAACCTGTAATACAGGCATGTGCCCTGACTGGGAATCGATCCCACAGCCCTTTGGTTATGGGATGATGCTCCAATCCACTGAGCAATACCAACCAGGGCTCCTTGAACTATTATTAATTATAGATTTCTCTGTCTAGTCCAGTGGCTCTTAAATTTGAGCGTTCATGAGAACCACCTGGAGGATTTGTTAAAACACAAATTGCTAAGCCCTGTCCCCAGAGTTTCTGATTCAGTAGATTTGGGGTTGGATTCTAAGAATTTGTATTTGTAACAAGTTTCCAGATGTTACTGATTTGGCTAGTCTGCAGACTTTGAGAACCACTGCTGTGTCAAATCAGGGACGTACTCCTGGAGTTGGGGAAGGAGTCAGTCCCATATAAACTCCTTACCAGTGTGGGGAATGTGCAAGATTGTTTTGAGATTATTAATATTGTTCACTAAAGAGGACTGCTATTTTTTTTACCTATCCAGCGTTCCTTCTCTCTTACTTAGGTAACAGCTTCCTGATTTTTCTTTTGGAACCACTCCTTCCCCATTTGCAGTCAGTGTGGTTTGGGTAGAGTTGATCTAACTCATTTGCTTTAATGATGGTCACATGACCCAGGCCTGGCTAACAAGGTCACTACGTTCTCCTTGGCCACAATGATTAGCCAAGGAGGTAATAAGGCAGTGATCATGATAGTGTGGTCAATGCACATTACTATAAATAACCATTTACTGTCCTGGCTAGTGATATAAAGGTGGCATGATCCGTTAAAGAGATCAGACTGTAATTAAGGAATACACACATGTAAACAAATGCTTGATGTACTTTTTATAACTCCCTTTCTCCTGGCTATCATCTGATACACATTTTCATGATATAATGTATTACCCCCTTTATAATCTCTAACCACACTTATTTTTAGTTGTTTAGTGTCTTTAGTCCTCATTAAATTATAAACTTCATCAGGATAAGGACTGAGTCCATCATTAACTGCTGGATCTCTAGTATCTGGAACTGTCTCTGTCACAAAGAAGTGCTCAGTAAATAATTGGTTGAATGAATGTTTTAAGTATAGTGATAGAAAAATGTATAAACGGAGAGGGAATTATTGATTTATTGGTAGGGTAGTGGACAGGTAACAGCCTGGGTAAATTCTCAGAGGTGGTAAAGTATGTTGGTATGTTTTGGGAACTATAAGCAATTCAGTTTTGTTGAAACAATGTGTGTGGTGGTATATGAGTCTGGAGAGGTAGGTGAGGGTCAAATAATGAAAGGCCCTGAATGCTACACTTAGAGGTTGGATTTTATCTCGTGGGCAGTTTGGGAAGCCACTGACTGTTTGGTTTCAAGTTAGGGAAAAAATTTGTTGGTTGCAAAGTGAAAAATAGACTGGAGGAGAGCAAGGTTAAAGAAGGGGAACCGATTAGGAGGCTATTTCAGTAGAGGTGAAAGAAGTTATGAAAGCCCAAGGTAAAAAATATATATGGGTGGGGGTGGGGAGGACTCTGCATAGAATTCCGGTGGGCTCACGGAGATTTCCACCATAAATTTATTATAATTTTGTTATAGGAACAGAAACATTGTGTTAGCCAATCTTAACTACTGATCCATAGTTTGGCATTCATGTGCAGTTTGTGTCTGTAATCCGAGATTGTATTTTTGTATTTTTGCTTCATTTTCTAACCATTAAAATAAATAAATAAATGGACTGGCTCTGACTAGGTAACTAAGTTGGTTAAAGTGTCATCCCAATACACCAAGGTTGTTGGTTCGATTCCTGGTCAGGACAAATATATAAGAGTCAGCCAGTGAAGGCATAAATAAGTGGAACAACAAATAGATGTTTCTGTGTCTCCCTCTCTCTCTCTAAATGAAATTATTTATTTTTAAAAATTGATTGAGGAAATATAAACCTTTCCCTTCCTCCCCTACCCCCAAAAGTCTAAGTTAAGGTAGTAGTAATGAAAACGAATAGAATTGTTTAAAAAGTGGAATTGCCCCGGTGTGGTGTAGCTCAGTGGATTGAGCATAGGCCTGTGAACCAAAGGGTCGCCAGTTTGATTCCCCAGTCAGGGCACATGCCTAGGTTGCGGGCCAGGTCTCCAGTAGGGGGCGCACGAGAGGCAGCCACACATTGATGTTTTTCTCCCTCTCTTTCTCCCTCTCTTTCTCCCTTCCTCTCTGTCTAAAAAAATACAATAAATGAAATCTAAAAAAAAAAAAAAAGGTAGAATTGATGAGACTTAGAGACTATCCTGAGAAAAATGAAAATCTAGAATGAGTTTTAGTTTTCTGGCTTGGGAGATGGTGATAGTATAAGCCAAGGACACAATTAAGGAGTAAGGACAGATTTGCTTCATATATTCTCTTAAATCAAAATGAGGCAGAGGTGAAATGGCCCAGGTTTTCCTCTTTTGGATGGATTCTTTTCCTTAGACTTCTGAATGGTTTCTACTGCTTCCAGGTTTGGAACCTAGAGCAGATAGTAGTAAATCAGATACTGAGTTCCTAAAGGTGTGGGAGAGATTGCAGTGGGACCCTGACTGCTCCCAGGGTATCAGTTGCTAAGGTCATATTCAATTTCCAGATATGTAAACTACCTTGTCCTTTTTGAAAGCAAGCTGGCATAAATTATAAGAAAATTAACTATAAAATTCATGAAGTAGATTTAATATCAAATAATTAACTCTAATGATTCATGATTTAGGTTTCGAATGGTAGAAATGTGAATTGCTACAGCCATTTTGGAAAATTTCACAGTATCAAAATTCCTCTTCTGGAAATCTATTCTGTAGAAATAGAAGCATCAACATGTAAAAGTATGTGTATGCAATATTATTTTTAATGGCACAAATTGGAAATAGGCTGAATGTCCATCAGTAGTAGCTATGAATGTATAAATTGTAATGCACTTATATGTATCATGGAATATTTATTATGCAGCTCAAAGAGAGTAAGTTAAATATGTATGTCTTGACCTAGAGGATAAGCAGGTTATTAATAACATCACATTTTTATAAAATAAAAACTTATATATCTTTTAAGGATTATATAAATGTGGAGAAAGTTGTATTTTATTCTAGGTACTTTTGTAATGGATAGATATATAGCAGTGAACAAAACAAAGTCCTTGCTTTATGCAGGAGGAGATAACGACAACAGATAAAGTAAGAAGTAAATATATATTATATGTTCAGTGAAGTGTTACAGAGAAAAGAAACCTGGCTAAGGGGGATGGAAGGCGGAGAAGGAATTACTGTTTTGTTTTGAGTAGTCAGGAGGCCTCATTGGTATGGTGATTTATCCTTCTTATCGTGCAATTAAATACACACTAATAAGTGTATAAAATATAAATGTACGGGTTTACTGATTTCATACAAAGCGAATAACCGTGTAACCACCACCTAAAGTTGAAGATACTCAGGTTCTCAGAAGCCAAAAGAATGCCCCTTTCCAGTATGGTCCCTCTATTCCCACCAGAGGTAACCATTGACTTGACTTTTATAATAATACCTTGTTTTTCTTTATAGTTGCATTCCTAAATGATACATTTTAGTTTTGCCTGGTTTTAGATTTCACGTGTATGGAATTATAACATATGTATTCTCTTGTTTTGGGTTGGTTTTTTTTTTGAGCATTATGTTGCCACCTGTACTGTTTTTCACATAACTGTAGTTATTCTTATTACAATATAGTATTTCATTATATATAACAGTTAATTTCTGCTGTTGAGAGATATTTGGGTAGTTCCGTTTTGGCTATTATGGACAGTGCTGCTGTGAACATTTTTTCGCATACGCCCTGTTTTCACATCAGTGCATTTCTGTATATCTAGGATTCAGAATTCTTTGTATCCATCTAGATTCTAGAATATGTATATTTCAGCCCTTCTAGAAAATCCCAAACTATTTGCCTCCATAATAGTACATGAGTTACTGTACTTCAGCAATAACCCTAGATATTGTCGGATATTTACATATTTGGAACCTCATAAGTGTATAATGGTATCCCATTGTAGTTTAAATTTATTTGCATTTGCCTTATTCCTAATGAGGTTGATCATCTTTTCATATGTTGGCCTTTTGGTTATCCTTTTTTATTAAATGCCTTTTCCTATCTTTTGCCCAGTTTTTCTATATGCTTTTTTTTTTTTTAATGATTTGTTAGGAGTTACAGGTTCTGGATATCAGTCCTTGTCTATAACATGTATTGCAAATATCTTCTCTTAAGGTGACAATTTGAGCAGAGATCTGAAGAAAGGGAGGGAATGAGTCAGGGAAGAGGAGATAGCTGAATGAAGGTATTAGAGGCAGAGTGAATAGCAATTACAAAGACCTCAAGGCAGGAATATTTTCGAAATGCTGCAGGAGCAGAAAAGGATGCTTACTTACCTGAAGCTGGGAAGGAGAGGGGTAAGAGGGTCTCAGAAAAAATTGAAAAAAGAAGAAACAAAACTCATGGAGTGCTACTAGTAAAAATGTAGATTATAAAATTTATTCCTTGATATTACTAGAAATATCTGAAACTAGAATATGGTGAAGGAAATGAATTAGAATATGATCAAATGAAAACATTGATGATGGGATTATGGACAGTTTTTGTCCTAGATTTGCTATTAAATAGCAAAAACAATGTTTAAAATATATATTTGAAAAGATTTATATATAGATACTAAAGTTAAATTTGAAAAAATTAATCTTCAGGAAGATAAACTTGGAGCTACCTCTTTCAGGCATTGATAAGTAGAAACTCTGTATTAGTTTCTTATTGCTGCCATAACCAATTACCATAAACTTTAATGGCTTAAAACAACACAGATTTATTATTTTTCAGTTGTAGATGTCAAAAGTCCTAAAATCAAGCTGTTGACAGCTGCATTCCTTTTGGAGGCTCTAGAAAAGATTTTGTTTTCCTGCCCTTTCCTCCTTCTAGAAGCTCCCTGAATTCCTTGGCACTTAACCCCTTACTCCATTTCACAGCCTGCTGCATTGCGTCCTCTCTCTCTTTCTCCCCTCTACCCAGCCCCTTCCTCTTTCTGACTGCCATCTCTTTGCTTCTGTTGTCATACTTCGTTTTCTGACTGATATTCCAGCTCCCTCTTATAAAGATCTTTGTGATTTCTTTGGCCCACTTGGATAATCCAGGATAATCTCATCTCAATATTCTTTTTTCTTTTAAAAGATTTTATTTGTTTGTTTGTTTATTTATTTTTTAGACAGAAGGGAAGGGAGGGAGAAAGAAAGGAAGAGAAACATCAATATGTGGTTGCCTCTCACACTCCCCTACTGGGGACCTGACCGGCAACCCAGGCATGTGCCCTGACTGGGAATTGAACCGCTGACCCCTTGGTTCGCAGGCCGGCACTCAATGCACTGAACCACACCAGCCAGGGCTGATCGCAATATCCTTAATTCACATGTGCAAAGTCCCTTTTGCCATGTTATGTAACATTCACAGGTTCAAGTGATTGGGATGTGGATATTTTCGGAAGGTCATCACTCTACCACAGACTATAAATTTGAGAATAAAATTTTCACTGACTCCCTTGGTGTTTGATGTGAGGAGTTGGAAGTATAGAGAAAAGAGAGAGGGCCCTTATTAGCAGAGAAATGAGGTTGGTGAAGGTCATATCTTAATTTTTAATATTCTACAACATCTGCCATAGAGGGCTACCTTAGAACTAGCCTTCTTTACACATGATGTGAGGGGTGCCTGAAAGACCACTGGAAACTTTTAAGTCACACCTTCATATAGTTGATGCTTTGAGAGGAAAGAGGATTGTATTTTGTTAGAAGACTGGTTTGAATTTGGCCTACTTAACAACTGTGTGACATTGAACAGTCCTGATCTATAAAATGGTAGTAGTAATACTAAATTCACAAAGATTTTATAAGAATTATAAAAATATACACATATATGCATGTAAGTAACAGTTAGCTTAGTATCTGACATATAATACGTACTCACTTTTCTTGAAGGTTGGGGTTTTTGTGATACAGTGATAGGGAAATGTTAGAGAAGTTAGGGTGAGGGAGTTGTGTTAGAGGCTTTGCTACAGGCAGCTGCACATCTCACTTGCTAGAAGCTACCTGGTTAGTGTGTATTTGGTTCTAAGATAAGAATGGGTAAGATCTTGGGATAAGACAAGTAATGGGTTGATATTTGTAGATAGTGTGATCAATAATCATTCTTTTTCTATGACTCATTTTACCTTTTTCTATGGGAAATTTCAAAATTTGTCTCCAGGCTGACCTTTTCTTTTGTTTGTTTTTTCTGCCTTCAGTAAAATTCCACTGCTGTTCTCTGAGCTTAATTATTCTTGGATCTTTACTTCCTCTCTATGGTAAGCCTAAATGCTGATCATTTCATGCATTACCTAATTCAACAGATATTTATCTAGTGCCTTCTATCTGTGAAACACTCAGCTCTGGAGCTACAAAGATAAGAAAATGTGTGTCCTGAAGGAGCTCATAGTTTTAGTACAAAGACAGGTCAACAGCTAAACTAATGAATAAGCTTTATATTAGAAGATTGAGAAAAGCTCTGTGGAATCAAATAGGAGGTAGTGCTAATAATTGGACCTGAAAATGTGAGGGAAGGTTTCAAAGAAAAAACAATACACTGCCTGAGTCTTAAAAAAAAGTAACTGGCTAAGGGAGTGTGTGGTGAGGGATTGGGCAAGAGGGAGGAATGGGCATTCTATGAGGTACAGGGAACCATGTATACAAAGGCATGAGAAAATGTATATTGGGATGAGCTGTGGGTGTTCTGGTGTAGCTTGGGTAAAAGGTACCTGTGAAAAACTAATAGGAAATAACCATAGAAGAAAAAGCAGGAACCAGACCATGAATGGCCTTACATGCCATGCTTAAGAGTTTGGACTTTATGATATAGGTAGTGAGGAACTTTTGAAACATAGTATGTTACACCAATATGATTAGATTCAAAACTCAAAAGCAGCGGGGAAGGTAGGAAAAGAACAAGGGGCTTGGTCTCTTGAGAAGCCCAAGGAGAGATTGTCAAGAAGAAAAAAATGGCTAAAAGTGTAAAACTTAAAGTGATTATGTGAAATAAAGATAGAAAAGTTTCAAAAAATAAGTTTCTGCTGGACTTTGTTACTGAGAAGACAGTAAGACATGTATTTAGTGGATGGGGTCGAAATTAAATTACAGTAGATTGGTGAGTGAATGGGAGGTGGGAAAATAGACTACAAGTATAGACCAGCCTTAGAAAACTTGCTGTGAAGCATTAAGTGAGAGTTAGCTAGAGAGAGATGTAGAACTTAGAAACAGATTTTTTTAAAAAGGATATAAGAATTGAACATATGTTATGTTTTGGTGGAGATAATAAAATAGAGATAAAGTTGACTGTATGGGTGTGCGTGATTTGTTGAAGTAGAAAGGCTATGTTCGGAGGTCAGGAGGGATTATTACCCCAGGGAAAAAGGAGGGATACCATTATCTAACACTTAGTAGGAAGAAGATGGCTTTGAAGAAAATGTAGGTTGGAAAATGGGGGAGGTCAGATTTCTTTTTTCTGGTGGAGAGCAGTTGTGAGAGAAGAGGTATATAGTATATAGTGTGTTGGGCTTGAGATTTGGAGTAGCCACTGGTCACTGTGCGGGATGGAAAAGGTCACTGATCAAAGGCACATAGATGAATAACTAATAGGATAGTTAGTCTCAGTTAAGATAAAGGACTTATAGATTTGTGGTGGCACAAATTCCCAGCTTGTTGTGATTTCTTCAGCACAACGCAGCAACTGTGGTATGGGAGCAGAGAAAGGAGGTCGTTAGATTGATTCCCCTTGGTTGAGAGATCTGTGGGCTGGTGTGTTGGCAAAAGAACAACAAGGAGGGGGGTGGAGATACTGACAAGAGAGTGGTGCTGCACAGTATGGAGGGAATAGTTAAGTAAATTAAGACATATCAAAAACTATTTTGCAGCTCTTAAAATTTGTGTTTATAAAGTACTTATCTTACAATGTTAAGGTAATAAAAGTGCTATGTTGTACAAAGGTTTAGTAATGACCAACTGTAATATTCTAGGCATAATGATGAAAAAATACTCTCAAAACCAAAGACTATTGGTCACACTATTTGCACATAGATAATTTGACAGGGATTATTATCTTCACTTTACAGGTGAAGAAAATGAAATTTAGCGAAGATGACTTGATGAGAGTCATTAATTTGGTAAATGGCAGAGATACACCTGTTATAGTACTTATTGAATAGTTAATACCAGGTATTGTTTTATATATGCAATCTTTCTTAATATTTTCCCTAAACATTCCTCTAATTTTTATTTTTCAGTTAGGACAACAGAGAAGAATAATAATATGAGCAATAGATAACTAAGTATCAAAAGAGTGATACTTTAGAAGTTCAGGAGAAGGGGATGTTGTGGGCTAGGGTGGAATTAAGACTTTGGAGATGATAATCTGAATTTGGACTATGAAGGATAGGTAGGATAGTCCTTTTTTTTTGGTCTCTGATTTACTTTTTTCACATTAAAAAAAGGCTCTCTATAATAATCTGGTATATTGCTTCTGGAGCCTTTTGTTCAGATAAGGAAAAAAATTACTCTTGCTTATTTTTCTTTTTAAAGATTTTATTTATTTTATTTTTAGATAGAGGGGAAGGGAGGGAGAAAGAGGGAGAGAAAAACCAATGTGTGGTTGCCCCTCATGCGCCGCCCCCTACTGGGGACCTGGTCAGCAACCGAGGCACATGTTCTGCCTGGGGAATAGAACTGATGACCCTTTGGTTCGCAGGCCAACAGTCAGTCCACTGAGCTACACCAGCAGGGGCTACTCTTGCTTATTTTTAATGAAAAGACCAAGGCTGTCATAGACATTATAAAGGGACCCAATATAGTTTCCAGATCTCTAATGTATTACATTTGAGACTGCTTTAGAAATAATGGAAGAAACAATGGCTTTCAACTAACTTTGCAAGTTGAATCATGAGCTCCTCGGTAGGCCTTCTAGAATAGGTTTCATATATAAGTTTGTGTGATTATGTTTCTGTCTATCTACCTACATACCTATCTGTAGTTCTTTTCTCCCTTACACAGTTATTTATATTTGAGTGTTACTTTTACTATAGTTAGTGGGAGAAAACACTTCTTTAGAAATTAAAAACCTACTAAAACCAAGGATTTAGCTCTTTCATGCTGAGATGAAATGGGCAAAAATATGGACTTTTTTTAGGATACGACTGTAGTCCCCCCTTATCTGTGGTTTTGGTTTCCATGGTTTTGTTACCCATGGTCAGATGTGGTCCAAAATATTAAATGGAAAATTCCAGAAATAAATATATCATAGGTTTAAAATTTTGCACAATTCTGAGTAGCATGATGAAATTTCATGCTGTCTCACTTTTCGCACCCAGGATGGGAATCATCCCTTTGTCTAGTGTATCCACGTTGTGTATACTACCTACCTGTTAGTCACTTAGTAGCTGTTGTGGCTTTCAGATTGACTGTGATGTTATCACAGTGTTTGTGTTTAAGTAGTCCTTATAGTAGCTTAAAACTACGTCACAATGCCTATATCATTCACTTCACTTGATCTCATCGTGTAGGCATTGTATCATCTTACATAACAAGAAGGATGAGTGTAGTACAATATGATAGTTTGAGAGAGTGATTATATTCACATAACTTTTACGACAGTGTATTGTTATGATTGTTCCATTTTATTATTATTGTTAATTTTTTACTGTGCCTAATTTATAAATTAAACTATCATAGGTATGGATATATAGGGAAAAACATAGTGTACATAGGGTTTGTTACTATCTGCAGTTTCAGGGATCCACTCGGGATTTTGGAATGTATCCCTTGTAGATAAAGGGGGGACTACTGTAATTTAAATTTCCACTTACCTTTTTCTGTAGCCTTGACACTTTATTCTATGGTTTTAGTGAACAGACATTTGAGTATAAAACACTCTAAATTAAGGAGTCTAAAAATGTATCAGAAAAGATTTATTAAGAATGATCTCACTTTACTCAGGGATTGCCATGTGTGGATTTATTATTTATTATTTTTATATCTGGAGCTGCCTATAATTGCCATCTGTACTTTTCTACAAGAAATAATCCCCATTATGATTGTTTCATGTAGATCAAATACATATCTAATGGATTACAGCTTCATTTGGTAACTACAAAGAAGTAAAGATAAAACAGACAATTTAATGAACTATGAAAAGGTAGCTTCAATAGGGTAAGCACACTTTAAAAACAACCAAGAATAACTTACCAAAACTGACTTGAGAAAAAATTGAAAATCTTTATAGTCTTTTAGCTATAAAAGAAATTGAAAACAATTGCGGGCCCATATAGTTTTTGCATTGTGATTTTTAAAATCCCATAAAATTTACAGCTTAACTGTTTTTAAGCATACAGTTTAGTAGTGTTAAGCATATTCACCGTATTGTGGGACATATCTCCAGAACTTTTTCGTCTTGCAAATTATACCCATTAAACAACTTGCGTTTTCTTCCTCCTTTCGGCCCCTGGTAACCACTGCTCCACTTCTGTTTCTATGAATTTAACCCCTTAAGTGGAATCATTACAGTGTTTGTCTTTTTGTGACTGGTTTATTTCAATTAATATAATGTCCTAAAGGTTCATTTGTGTTGTAGCATGTGACAGAATTTCCTTCCTTTTTAAGGTTGACTAATACTCCATTGTATGTATATGCAGTATTTTGGTTATTCATTTGTTAGTATACATTTGGTTGCGTCCACTTGTGGCTATTGTTGAATAGTGCTCCTCTTAACATGGGTGTCCAGGTATCTTTTGGGCACCCTGCTTTCCATTCTTTGGGCTATATACCCAAATTGGGATCCTATGGTATTTCTAGTTTTTATTTTTTGAGGCACCACCATACTGTTTTCCATAGAGGTTGCACCCTTACAATCCTACCAACAGTGCAGCAGGGTTCCAATTCCTCCAGATCCTCACAAACACTTGTTATTTATTTATTTCATAGTAGCCACCCTAATCAGACTCGCATGGTTTTATAGTGAGTTCTGTCACACATTTCTGGAAAATGATAACTTTAGATAGACTTTTCCTGAATCTAGAAAAATAACTATGAATTTGTTCTAGGTATTTTCTGTAAGTGGAATCATAAGTTTTTGTCCTTTTGTGTCTGGCTTGCTTCACTTAGCATAATGTTTCCAAGGTTTAGCCATATTGTAGTATCTTTCAGAACTTTATTCCTTTTTATGGTTGAATAATATTCCATTATATGTATATACCCACATTTTGTGTATCCATTGATCTGTTGATAGACACTTGGGATGTTTTCATAACAAATGTAATTTTAAAAAGATATAATTTATTATAGCAGCAGCAACAGTTGAAAAGGTACCTTGGAACAAAAATCAACGAAAGATGCACATGACTTTTTATGAAGAAAATAATGAAATTTTATTAAAAAGCATTCTCGAAGATCTAAGTTAGTTGAGTTACCATATTAATGGACAGGAAGACTCAATATCGTGAGCACATTAGTTTTTTACAAGTTAATTTATAAGTTTAGTACAATTCTATTTAATATAATGATAGAGTATTTCATATAACTTGACAAGCCCTGTCCAAAATTTATATAGAATAGCAAATTGCCAAGAAAAATTGTAAGAATTTACTCTTTCAGATAGTATGACTTATAAAGCCATACTAATTAACGGTGCAGGATTCAGCACAGAATAGACCATCCAGTGGAGCAGAATAAAGAAACCAGAAACTGAAACCTTTCATATAAGGAAACTTAACGTATGATAGCGAGAGCTTTGCAGGTGAGTGAGGAAATTATGGAATGGCTAAACAGTAAGATAATACAATAAGGTAATTGGTTATTTATTTGGAAAATAATAAAATGCGGTTTCTTTTCATACCATATATATAAGTTCCTAATAATTAAAGATGTAAAAATGAAAAACAAAACTTTTAGGAAAAATATGGGAGAATGTTTTTATGTTATCAGGATAAGGAAGTTATGGAAGGATTTCTTCAGTAAAATTTGTAATTTGAATTATAAAGGAAAAGATTGATAAATATGTGTAGATCAGAATAAAAAATGTACAGTTATCAAAAGAAAATGTGAAAGGAAAAATACCTTACTATCTGGGAGAAGATTATTGCGTGACATATAACTAAAAAGGATTGATACCCAGGTGTGTAAAGAATATTTTATAAATCAATAATAATAATAAAAAGATAGTGGACTGGAAATTCATAGAAGGGGAAACAAAAAAACCCCATAGACCTGAGAGAGTGTTCACTCTCGTTAGTTAACATGGAAATACAAATTAAAACCTCATTTAAACAATATTTTACATTCACCATTTTGGTGAGGATGTGGAATAATGAGAATTCTCATATACTGCTGTGGGGAGTAGCATATCATCTGGAACCCTGCTTTAGAGGATTATAATTTAACATTATCTAGTAAAGTATATACTGTAGGGGAACTCTAGAAAGTGAGAGTTTATATCTGTCACAAATACAAGGAAGTTCATAGCAACATTATTTGTTAAAGCAAAATATTAGACACAACTCAGAAGCCCATCAGTAACAGAATGAAAAAATTGTAGAATATTCATGTAATGATAGAAGGCAGTGAAAATAACCACAGCTACATGTATCAATATAAATGACCCTTAAAACATAATGCAGAGTGGAATGCTGTGAAATGATTCCTCCTATATAAAAGTCCTAAAGAGACAAATGTGTGTTCAGAGATGGAACCTCTGGGGAAAAATAAAAAGGGAATTTGAGAGGGGTTAAAAAATGGCGGCAGAGGAAGAAAAGTATGGCAAGGAGCCTAAAAAGAAGCATCCAGAACATATAACTAAAAAGCATCAGAACTAGGTAGTTTTTCTGTTGTATATAAAATTGTGGTACTGGGTTGAAAGTAAGTCCTGAATTGAATGAAACACATCATTCTTCCTGTGATAGGTCTTTGTGTGTATGTATTTAAATATTTTCTTTATTATGACTTAAAATGGTCTGATAAAAGTCTGTTCTAAATTAGGTGGATTTTATAAGTACCTTTGTTTGGCTACTTTAAAAAAAAAGTATATTTTATTGATTATGCTATTACAGTTGTCCCATTTTTTTCTCCCCTTTATTCCCCTCTGCTCTGCAACCCCCTACCACCAGCATCCTCCCCTCATCCCCACCCCCTCACCCTCCACCGTTCATGTCCATGGGTTGTACATATAGGTTCTTTGGCTTCTCCCTTTCCTGTACTATTCTTTACCTCCCCCTGTCAATTTTGTACCTACCATTTATACTTCTTATTCCCTGTACCTTTTCCCCCATCCTCCACACTCCCCCTCCCCACTGATAACCTTCCATGTAATCTCCATTTCTGTGATTCTTTTCCCGTTCTAGTTGTTTGCTTAGTTTTTGTTTTTTTAGGTTTAGCTGTTGATAGTTGTGAGTTTGTTGTCATTTTACTGTTCATAGTTTTGGTCTTTTTCTTAGATAAGTCCCTTTAACATTTCATATAATAAGGGCTTGGTGGTGATGAACTGCTTTAACTTTACCTTATCTGGGAAGCACTTTGTCTGCCCTTCCATTCTAAATGATAGCTTTGCCGGATAGAGTAATCTTGGATGTAGGTCTTTGGCTTTCGTGATTTTGAATACTTCTCTCCAACCCCTTCTTGCATACAAGGTTTCTTTTGAGACATCAGCTGAATAGAATAGTCTTATGGGAACTCCTTTGTAGGTAACTGTCTCCTTTTCTCTTGGCTGCTTTGAAGATTCTCTCCTTATCTTTAGTTTTGGGTAATGTAATTATGATGTGCCTTGGCATGTGCTTCCTTGGGTCCAACTTCTTTGGGACTCTGAGCTTCCTGGACTTCCTGAAGTTTGTTTCCTTTGCCAGGTTGGGGGAGTTCTCCTTCATTATTTTTTCAAAGAAGTTTTCAATGTGTTGCTCTTCTTCTTCTCCTTCTGGCACCCCTGTGATTCGGATGTTGGAGCATTTAAAGTTGTCCCAGAAGTAAGCCTGTCTTCATGTTTTTGAATTCTTGTTTCTTCATTCTGTTCCAGTTGAATGTTTATTTCTTCCTTCTGCTCCAAATGATTGATCTGAATCCCAGTTTCCTTCTCTTTACTGTTGGTTCCCTGTATATTTTTCTTTATTTCAGTTTGCATAGCCTTCACTCTTTCCTCTATTTTGTGACCATACTCATCCATTTCTGTGAACATCCTGGTTACTAGTGTTTTGAACACTGCATCTGATAGGTTGGCTTTCTCTTCATTGCTTAGTTGTATTTTTCCTGGAGTTTTGATCTGTTCTTTCATTTGGGCCGTATTTCATTGTCTTGGTGCTCTTGTTATGTTGTAAGAGGCGGAGCCTTAGGTATTTATTAGGGCAGGGCAATTCACATCACTGCGTTGTAGTGCCCTGTATGTGAGGGAGGGTTCAGAGAGTGAGCAATGGCACTTGCTTGGCTGTCGCTGGCTTTCAGTCACTTCCCCAGCTACCCACAAACAAATTGGACCCTTCTGGTACTGTTTGCCAGGTGGGTGGGTTTGTGTATGTTCTAGGACCCTGTGGGTTTGTCCAACGAACCCTCCTGTGAGGCTGGGAGTTTCTCCCATTGCTGCAACCCCCACAGGCTTTTACAGCAAGAGATTTTGAGGCTTTCTTTTCCCGCACTGGAACACTGGGTTGTGTGGTTTGTCTTGCTCCCCAATTGTTCCTTCTGGTTTATCCGCATGCAAATGTGGGACCACTTGGTCCACCAGCTGCCACCTTGGCTGCCTTACCAGGTGTCCTTTCTGCCCCGGCTGCCCGTCTCCGCCCCTCCTACCAGTCTGGATGAATGTTTCTTCTTTAACTCCTTGGTTGTCGGACTTCCATACAGTTTGTTTTTCTGGCAGTTCTGCTTGTCTTTTGTCTTGAAATTTGTTGTCCTCCCTTCAGTTTTGTGAGGAGGCAAAGTATATACCTACACCTCCGTCTTGGCTGGAAGTTCCCTACTTTATCTTTTATTGAACCTTAATTTACATGCCATCCTTTAAAAGTACACAGTACAGTGGTTTTTAGTATATTCACTAAGTTGTGCAGTTATCACCACCATCTAATTCCAGAACATTTTTTATCACTTTAAAAGAAACCCTCTAGCCATTAAAAGTCACTGCCTGTTACCCTTCCCCCAGTCTGTGTCCACCACTAATCCACTTTCTGTCTCTGTGGATTTGCCTGTTGTGGACATTTTATATAAATGGAATGATATATGACCTTTTGTGTTTGGCTTCTTTTACATAGCATAATGTTTTCAAGGTTCATTTGTAATGTATCAATACAGTAAATCCTCACTTCTGCAATTTAAAGTGAAATGCACAAAATTAATTTTACAATAGGCTATCTTATATACACAAGTGTTAAGGTCCTATGACATATTTCTGGTCCAAAGAAAAAATTGCCAAACTTCTAATGAAGACTCAAAACAATTCTAATATTAAACATTGAAATAAATGTGAGCTATGCATACATTGAACCTAGATTCATGAAAGCAAGTAAGATAATTATTTTGCAGTGTGCTCATTTCAGTTCGAGGTGGTGGGTAGCTAGAGCCCATCCTGGCAGTTCAGGGCACAAGGCAGGAGCCAACCCAGGACAGGACACCACTTCATGGAAGGGTGCACTTTCTCTCTTTCTCTCTCTCTCTCTCTCTCTCTCTCTCTCTCTCTTTCTCTCTCTCTCTCTCTCTCTCTCTCTCTGACTACGACAATTTAGACACACCAGTTCACCTCATGTGCACATTTTTGGAATGTGGGAGGAAACTGGAGTACCTGGAGAAAACCCATGCAGTAATGCAGAGAATGTGCAAAATCTACACAGGCAGTGGCCCTGGCTGGAAATTGATTTTTTTTCCCTCATCAGTGTTGTAACAAAAGGGTGTTAGTCAAGGACTTGCTGTACTTCATTTCTCTTTATGACTGAATAATAATCCACTTTATGGATGTACCACATTTGTTAATCCATTCATCAGTTGATGGATATTTGGGTTGTTTTCACTTATTAGCTATTAGGAAGAATGCTGCTATGGACATTCACGTACAAGCTTTTGCTGGACATATATTTTCAGTTCTATTGGATGTATGCCTAGGAGTAGAATTGCTGAGTAATGGTAATCCTTTCTAACTTTTTGAGTAACCAACAAAAGGTTTTTCACAGTGGCTTCATGATTTTCTATCCTTGCCAGCAGTGTATGAAAGTTCCATTTTTTCCTGCATCCTCAGCAACTTTTATTACGTCCTTTTTTTATAGCCAGACTATTGGGTGCGAGTGGTACCTGATTGTGCTTTTGATTTGCATTTCCCTAATGATTAATGATATTGAGCATTTTTTTCATGTTTTTACTGGACTTTTGTTTAACTTTGCTGAAATGTCTGCTCAATATTTTATTCTCCGTGGAGTTACTGTACATAGAATTGATTTTTTAATTTCATTTTTAGATTGTTCATTGCTAGTGTATAGAAATTCAGTTGATTTTTGTATATTGATCTTGTTTCTGCAATCTTGCTGGGTTTGTTTATTAGCTCTAATAGTTTTTTCCTTGTGTGTAGTCCTTATAGTTTTCTGTATGCAGGTAGAGATGGAGGTAGTTTTAATCATTCCTTTCTAATCTCTGGATGCCTTTTAAAATTTTTTACTTCCCTAATTGTGCTGGCTAGAATCTCCAATATAGTATTGAGTAGAAGTGGCAATAGAAAACACCTTAGTATTAATTCTGATCTTAGGGGAAAGTATTCAGTTTTTCACTATTAAGAATGATGTTAGCTGTCAGTTTTCTAGATGTCCTTTAATCAGGTTAGGGAAAGTCCCTTCTGTTCCTAGTTTGTTGAATCTTTTTATCATGAAAGGGTGTTTGATTTTGTCAGATGTTTTTTTCTGCATCTGTTGTGATGATTAAACCTATATTCTTTTAATATGGTGTATTATATTGATTGATTTTTGTTTGTTGAACCAACCTTGCATTCCTGGAATAAATCTCACTTGGTCGTTGTGTATAATAATCTTTTTAAAGTGTTACCAGAGTACAATTGCTAGTAATTTGTTGAGGATTTTTGTGTCTTTGCTCCTAAGGGATATTGATCTGTAGTTTTCATTGTGTTGTCTTTTTCTGGTATTGGTATCGGGCAATACTGGCCTTATACAATGAGCTGAAAGTGTTCCCTCCTCTGTTTTGCTATTTCCACCACCCCAAACTTCTAATTGCAGTTTTCTTCTGTTTTGTTACTTACTCTAAAAAATATTAATGCTGGATTATTTATTTATTTATTTTCTTTTAAATGAATACCAGAAATACACTGTGGTCTTCATAATTGCATTTAGCTTATTAGCTGGGACAATAACTCATGTTACCCAGTAAAGTTTTAATGAAATTTCACCTTTTGATATTATTTATCTCTTCTAAGGAAGATGGGGATAGTTCTTTTATGCCATACAATACACACTTTCCCTTTACCCATTTTTCCTATATATTTATATAATTGTTATAACTTTTAGTATTTATTATATCATGTAAGTAGTGTTCACAGACAAGCCATTAGTATATGATTATATTTCTTATATAATTTTTTAGAATTAATTACTGCTTTAGTTTTTAAAATTTTGCCTGATTATTTTAAGTGTACTTAGGACAGATTATCCTCATACTCTGACAGAACTACAAAACTCATCTCAGTATGGTTTAACATCAGATAATCTACCTTTTTTCCTTTTTCTCTTTTTTTGCTGCAGTTAATGAAAGGGAAACTTTATTGAGGCTTCGGGGTCTCAGAGTTCAGGCAGTAGATCACCCTGTGGACCTGAGGAGGTGGAGGAAGGGCCTTATTTTATTTAACCTTGGGGCATAGGCTGTTGGACAGCAGCACCTCTTGCTGCAGTTGATAGCACGGGGTTGCAGGTAGGCATAACACTTGTGGCAAATCGTCTTATCACAGTTGTGCTTCCAGGCAAGCTGGTGGAGGGAGGGCCTGATGATGCCACCTCACAGGTGAAGCACCAAGTGCAGGGTGAACTCTTTCTGAATATTGTAGTATGAGAGACTTCGACCATCCTCCAGCTGTTTGCTCATGAAGATCAGCTGCTGCCCACCTTGTCTTGGATTGTAGGTTTGACGTCTCAGTGGTGTCACTGGACTCAGCCTCGAAGGTGATAGTCTTGCCAGTCAGGGTCTTCACAAAGATCTGCATCTCTGTGTCTGGAGAGGCTGCTCTGCTGCCTCATCGTAAAGGATAACCTATAATTTTTATTTTTTTCCTTTCAACATATCCCCTAAGTCACCCTTCATTCTCTTGTTAGAATCCCAGCTATTGTTTTCAGCTGTCATCCTTGTACTTCAGTCACCATTATCCTGGGTATTACCTTTGCTTCTTTCCTATGTTGGCCTCCATTTTCCTAAATCCTGCACCATTTCTTTCCTAGCTTTATTTCTTCATTTTGGTAGAAGCATCCTTCAGGAGCTTCCTAAGAAAGTGTGGCAAGAGTTAAGTTGTTTGAGACCGTGTATGACTGAAAATGTCAGTTTTACCTTCATGTGCACATAATTGATAATTTGATGGGATATGTAATTTTAGTTTGAAAAATCATTTTCCCTCAGAATTTGAAGCTTTTTCTCCAGTATCCTTAGTTTCTAATGTTACTGTTGAAGAACCTAAAGACATTCCTAGCCTTAGTCCTATGTGACCTGTCTTTTTTCACCCTTGTAATCAATGGATTTTAGGACCTTCTCTCTGTCCCTGATGTGAAATTCCACATAGGTGTGCCTTGATGTAGGTCTTTTTTATTCATTGTGTGGCATACTCTGGGCACTTACATTCTGGAAATATATGTCTTTCATTTCTGAAGATTTTTCATTATTCTTATTTTAAAGATTTTATTTATTTATATTTAGAGGGAGGGGAAGAAAGGGAGAAAGAGAGGGAGAGAAACATCGCTGTGCGAGAAAAGCATTGATGTGTGAGAGAAACATCAATCAGTTACTTCTTGCACACCCGCAACTGGGGATCTGGCCCCCACCTCAGGCACCTGCCCTGACCAGGAATCCAACCAGTGACCTTTCAGTTTGCAGACGCCCAACCCACTGAGCCACACCAGCCAGGGCTTATTCTTACTTATTATAAATTTCTTTTTTTCCTGTTTTCTGGAACTTCGGTTAGTTCAGTATTGGATCTTGTGAGTTTATCCTCAAAATCTCTTTTATTTTCCAGTGTTTTCTCTTTTCCCTTCTTGGAGATTTCCTCAAATTTATCTGCCAGTTTGTCAATCGATTTAAAAAAAAAAACAAACTCTATTATAATATTAATATATAAGGGCTCTTATTCTTTAATGTTACTTTGTTACAGATTTTGTTTGTGTTTCATAGATACAGTATTTCCTTTTATATTTCTGAGGATATTATACTTTTTTTTAAACCTTACCCTAGGACATTTTCTTTTCATTGCTTTTAGAGAATGAGGAATGGGGGAGAGAGAGAGAAAATCATTGATGTGAGAGAGAAACATTAATTGGCTGCCCTCCCACACGCACACTCACCTCAGATTAAACTGCAGGCTGGGTATATGCCCTGACTGGGAATGGAACCAATAACTTCTCTTACCTCCTGTACGGTGCTGCAACCAACTGAGCCACATTGGCCAGGGCTGAGGATATTATGCTTTTTTTTACATGTGTCTGTGAAATTTTCCTTGAAATCTTTGTTTACTCCTGTTTCCTTTATTTTTTGTTTCAGTCTTTAATGTTTTTAAAAAACTTTTATTTTTAAATTATAGTTGGCATACAATGTTATATTAGTTGCAGATGTACAACATAGTGATCAGACATTTATTAATAATAATTTTAACATCAATACATATTGAAATGATCTGAATTGCTTCCATAATATTTTTATAGCTGTGTTTTTGAATCAGAATCCCACTAAAATTGACATTGAATTTGATTATGTTGCTTTTCTCTGTTCTCTAGAATAGCCTCTAGTCACTTTTTAAAATAATATTGACTGCTTTTTAAAATGATACTGACTTTAGAAGAGTACAGATCACCTGGCTTGTCGAATGCCCTATATCCTTGTTTGTCTGATTGTTTCCTCATGATGTCATTAAACGTGTTATTCTGTTCCCTGTATTTTATGTATACTGATAAATTTAGGTCTGACGTTGATGGCCTTCTTCAAATGTCTTGTGGTTCTTTTATATTTTAATTGTGGTAAATATGCATAATATGAAATGTATCATTTTAACCATTTTTAAGCATACAGTTTTGAGGCATTAAGTACATTTACGTTGTTGTGCAGCCGTCACCATCATCCGTCTCCAGAACTTTTTCATCTTTCCTAATTGAAATTTTATACCTATTTAACACTCGCTCCCCATTTCCCTTTCCCTCTCAGCCGCAGCAGCCACCATTCTATTTTCAGTTTCTCTGAATTTGACTGTTTTGGAAACCTCATGTAAGAGAAACCATACGATACTTGTCCTTTTGTGCCTGGCTTATTTCTTCAAGGTTCTTAATGTGTTTATGAAGACATGTCTTTAAAAGTTCATCCATATGGTAGCGTGTTTTAGAATTTCTTTCCTTTTTAAAGGCTTAGTTCTTATCAAGAATGAGGTATTAAGAAGCTAATTGAAAGGTCCATTTTATGGGCAGGATGTGTTAATTGGAGGCCTTCCCTGAAAGGTGATAAGATAATATCTTTTTCATTGGTAACTGCAAAATATCTATATTTTTAGGTCTTTTTGGAGGTTGTGTCTGTTTCTCCATAGAAAAATCTCCCTAACTCCTGCCTGGGGGTATAAGCTTGGTGGCTCAGTCTTCAGAGAACTGAGGTGAGGGCAGAGGTTGGGACATTTACCTGTTTACTAGACATCTCCTTAATTCTGTTTTTAGTTAGGGACTTACCCTAGTCCCAGCTGTGCTTAGTGTTCCCTGAGTCCAAAGCCTCTTTAGTTGTTTCTCTGGGCTGATGAGTTGATAGGCAGCCTTTGTCTAGGGCCTTGGAGGGGTAGTTGCCCTGTTACTTGGGTGTTGGGGAGAATTGCTCTTTCTATAGACTTTTAGCCAATCCTCTTGTTTTTAGCCCTGTCTTCAATTCTCCCTTCAGAGATGCATTGTGCTTCCTAGTTCTTGGTCTTTCCAGAGTACAGTGGTGTAAATCAGATTGTGTTTTTACCAGACTTTTATCTTTTCAGACTTAGATTTCAGTTTTTGCACTCTACCAAGTCAAATTCATCTAGTTGCTTTTCCTGTATTAAAAGTTTTGTTGCTATCATCTGCTGTTTTTTCCCTCCCCTGATATCTTTACTGTTGTGGGTTCATACCTTTAAAAATACATTTTATTGCCAATTTGGATGGATTTGTAGAACAAGTGAAGAATCACATGTATTTAATCTACTGTATTTTAGCTACTGTACTCTACTTGCATGGGTTTTTTGTTTTGTTTTGTTTTATTTTTTTAAAAACCCATAGAAGCTTTTCAAAGAGAGATACCTGTCAGCCCTTGCTACTCAGTTTGGACCAACAGCTTTGGTATCACCTGGGAGCTTGTTCAAAATGCAGAGTTCCAAACCCCAAGCCATACCTAGCAAATCATATTCTACATTTTACAAGATCCCTGGGTGTTATATAACCACATTGAAGTGCAAGAAGCACTGGTATAATTCACTGTGCCTGCTGCAGTGCTTGACACACATTAGGTGTCTTCTGTTGGACAATCAGAAATTTAGAAAAAGATCCGGGCTGGGTAGCTCAGATGGTTAGTGCATGGTTCTGATATGCCAAGGTTGTGGGTTTGATCCCCGGTCAGGGCAAGAATCAACCAATGGCCCTGGCTGGTGTGTCTCAGTGGATCGAGCATCAGCCTGAAAACCAAAGGGTCACTGGTTCCATTCCCAGTCAGGGCATGTGCCTGGGTTTCGGGCCAGGTCCTCAGTGGGGGCCACGTGTGAGAGGCAACCACACATCGTTGTTTCTCTCCCTCTCTTTCTCCCTCCCTTCCCCTTTCTCTACAAATAAATAAATAAAATCTTTAAAAAAAAGGAGATAACCACAGACAGTAGATCGCTGGAGGTCTCCAAACAGACCGTCTAAGGTCAGACGGGGTCAATACTTGACATCACGAGAGGCAGATCCAGGAAAAAAAAAAAGAACCAATGAATACATAAATAAGTGGAACAACAAATCGATGTTTATTTCTCTCTCCTTTCCTCTTGCTCTCTAAAGTCAATAAATAAGAATTTAAAAAAATTTAGAAAAGACCCTGTAGTTAGAAATATTGTTTGGGAGCAGAGTGTAGGTATTATTTAAAGTTATGGGAGTAGATGAGAGGATAGTAAAAAGAGGGCCAGGAAAATATCAGTTTTAAGGTGTGGGTGAAGGAAGAGAAGTCCTTCTAAGGAGAACTCAGAGCTAAGGAAGAACAGAGGCCCAGAGTTCATGAGGAAAATGAACAACCTTTCAAGAGAGATGGCTGCAAAGTTAGTAATGACCTTAACAGAGAACCACATTTCAGAGAAGTCTAGCAAGCAGGAAAAAACACTTTCTGGGAAGACATTGAAGTTACAAAATAGTTTGTTTAATTAGAATGTGGGGAGAATGATCAGAGAGGAAGTGCCAGAGGACATAATGGAATGATAAGCAAGAAGAAGATGGTTTGTTGGGGAGGTAGCTCAGAGCAGTATTGGGGTGATTATGCAGGAGATGACAGGTAGTGAAAATGCACTTCCACTTTTCCCCACCTCATACTCCCCATGTGCAAAGCATTTCTTTTAATTCTCTCTTGGACTAATACATAAACACACACGCACACACATATATTCATTAAAATTGAATTTAAAATATCTTTCTGTCCCTGGCCAATGGAGCTCAGTTGGTATATGACACCCAGCCAACTGAGCCCCAGCAATTAATATATGTCGTGTGCAAACCGAAAGGTCACCAGTTAGATTCCCAGTCACAGCCATGTCTGGGTTGCAGGTGTGGTCCCCCATTGGGGCTCATGCAGGAGGCAACTGATTGATGTTTTGATGTTTATCTCCCTCTCTTCCTCCCTCCCTTCTCCTCTTTCTAGGATTAAAAAAGAAGAAAAATTTAAAATACCTTTCTGTATTGCTAATATCAAAAAACTGGCACTGTAGTTTCTCATAATGGAAAGAGAAATACTTTTTATTGTCTACTAAATAGAAATAAAAGTGCTCTGTATTTATTGATACTTATTTAGAAAGCTATGTACTTGGGTGCATTAAACTTACCGCTCAGTGTTGCAGTACTCACCCAGTGCAAGAACTATTTTGTCAAGGAATTGAAAGGTAATTAATGTACTCTAATTAGCTTTTTCCTCAATATATTTCACTTGACCTACTTAAAAGGTATGTGACTTGGAATTTTTTAAAACTTCACTTATAATACCATAATCAGAAGTGACATACAGAGATAAATCTGCTTATCTCCATGTAACTAGAAGGTTATTTAAGGTGAACTTTTATTTATTTTGTCCAGTAAATTCTATAGTTTATATGAGGTTGGGGGATCAACTACCAGAGAAAGCAAAAACAGTTAATTTGAAGACTCAGACTAGTTGGAGCTAAATTTGAACATACTTGTGATTTGACTGTGACTGTCTAGTTCATTGCTGTATTCCCAGCTTTTACAACATAAGAGGTATTTAAAAAATATTTGTTGAATATACGTATGGAGCGATGATAGGTAAGAATGGAGAATGAGGTCAGTATTGCATTAATTTCAGATTTTATAGTTCATCATTATTGTGTTCTTTTAGCAGCTTTATGTAGGAACTGCTTTGTAATCATTCCATTTTTATTTCTTGAGATGAGAAAAAGCAAGATACAAGGAGACTATGAGAAGCTTTGTGTAGTAGATGTAAATACTCATATGTTTGTTGGTGGTAGAGCTCTCAGTGAACTGTCTTTATCCGTAAATAGCAGCTTCCCCGTGCAGCCTGGTCAACTCAGTTCAGTATAGAGCTCCTCCAGAGAAGGGTGATCGACAACAGCAAGTCTCTGACTCCTTTTGGTGATTAGGTTGTAATCCACCTACTGATTCAGGGAGGCACATTGGTTCTTGTTGGGCCCTGCTGGTCATGGCACTCAGTTCAGTAAGGACTAGGTTTGAGAAGCTTAGTGTTTGAATTTAAAATGTCCACAGGAAGGGATCCATTGCTTCTTTTGCTGGGTTTCCATTACACTTTGCTTTTACCTTTATTGTAGTATTTACCTTATTCTACTGAGTATTATGGTTAGGTTTTGTTTTTGTTTTTTTAAGATTTTATTTATTTTGTTTTTAGAGGGGAAGAGAGGGAGAGAAACATCAATGTGTGGTTGCCCTACTGGGGACCTGGCCTGCAACCCAGGCCTGTGCCCTGACGGAATCCAACTGGTGACCTTTTGGTATGCGGGAGAATACCCAGCCCACTGAGCCACTCCAGTCAGGCCTGTCTTTTCACTTTCTTGATGATGTCCTTTGAAATGTAATTAGCTTTAAAAAATTTAAAAAAATTTTTTTAATTTAATGAAATCCAGTCTATCTACTTTTTCTTTAGTCGTTTGTGCTTTTGGTGTCATAGCTAAGAAACCATTGCCTAATACATGGTCATTAAGATTTAAGCCTGTTTTCTTTTATAATTTTAGCCCTTACATTTAGGAGTTTGGTGCATTTTGAGTTAATTTTTGTATATAGTGTGAGATAGGGATCCAACTACATTTTTTTTGCCTGTGGATATTTAATTGTGCTAGAACCATTTGTTAAAAAGACTCATTTTTCACAATTGAATTGCTTGATATCTTTGTTGAAAATCATTGACACTAAAGAGTTTCTGTTTTGAAGAACATATTCATATTGTTCCCCTTTTCCCTCAGTATTGTCTCTAACTTTTCTTGTTAATTAAACATTTTTTGAAACAATCTCAAACTTATAGAAAAATTGCAAGTACATTAACAATAACTTGATTTTCCCAAACCATTAACAGTAAGTTGCCAACATTATGACCACGTTTGTGTTTCAGCAAACAAGAACATTCTCCTATAACCTCAGTACAACCATAAGAATAGAACAATTAACATTGGTGCATTACTATCTCTCAATCTTTGATTTAGGTTTTGTCCATTGTACCAGTAATGTCCTTTATAACTAGAATTCAGTCTAGAGCCACACATTGCATTTAATCGTGCAATTCTGTAGTCCTCTTCAATCTGAAACAGTTCCTCAGTCTTTCTTGACTTTTACGACTTTGACATTTTAGAAGATTATAGGCCAGTTATTTTGTAGAATGTTTCTCAGTTGTGGTTTTTCTGATGTTTCTTCATGATTAGATTCAGCTTATACATATTTGGTAGGATTATCACAGGAGCCATGTGTCCTTCTCAGTGCATCCTATTGGGGGCCCATGATTTCATCATTACTGGTGGTATTAACCTTAATGATTAATTAAGGTGGTGTTTGCCAGGCTTCTCCACTGTTATATTAGTCTTTTAAATTTCTTATTGTATTTTCACCATACCATTTATCCCCCCATACTCCCTTCCATATCCACCCTTTTTAATTTTTTGAAAAATAAATATTTTGTGGGAAGGCTTTCTGAGGTTATATAATTAATTATTAATCTTTCAGTTTTTTCATTTATTTATTTATATCTACATGAGCACATAGATTTTTTTTTTAAATGGTTTATATCCCCTTATTACCATTATTAGCGTTGATGCTCCAGTTGTTCCAGATTTAGTAGGGGGAACCGTTCTATCTGGATTCTTTATTCTTTTGTCATGGCCCCTCATTCTCTGATCAGTTGCTCACTTTTTGGCATGATGCTCCAGATTATTTGGTACTTGCTCTACTCCAGTCCTGGAATCAGCTATTTCTCCAAAGAACCCTGGTGCCTTTTAATGGGGAATGGCATTAGAAAACAAGATCTGAGTTCCAGGTGTGCTATTGGGGCGTTGTTGATCGCTGGACCTCTCAAGGGACAGAGCTGTGGAACAGTTGTATTCCTTATAAATCTACACATTTACACCTGTCTGTAAAATTCCATGAGTTCACATCAATAGCTGGAATTCTAGTCCAAACCAAGAGTTCATTCTATTTTTTTACCTTTCTATATTTGTAACTTCTCTTTTTAGACTGTGAGAAACCTGGCTTTTATTATCTTTAATGGTTTTACTTATTTGATCCATCTCTTTTTATGTACCCAAACTTATAGCTATTGCTGCATTCCCTCTGCCATCTCCCATCCCCCACCCAAATAGAAACTCTTTCTACCCTTCTCTGGCTTTACCCTGCTATGTTGGGATACCTACTTGCATGGACTGTGTCTTTATTGTCTTGGTCTCCAGTACTGTGCCACCTGGGCCGTGCCACTGCCCTTCTTCACTCAGCTTCATCACCCCATGTTAGGTTGCCCCCGTGAGGACTGACCAAGCTCTGAGATCCCATATTGTGTTTCTGCCCTCCTGCATGGACATAGACCCCCTTAGCTGCTTCAGGCTCAGATACCAAATCTCGGCCATTATCATCAGCCCCACTTGATGGTTTTTGGACTGAATTATTTATGAAGGGAAGCCACATTTTCTTTCTTTTTTAAAGATTTTATTTATTTATTTTTAGAAACAGGGGAAGGGATAGAAAGAAACATTGATGTGAAAGAGAAACGTTGATTGGTTACCTCTTATACGTGCCCCAACTGGGACTGAACCTGCAACCCAGGATGTACACTGACTGGGAATTGAACTGGTGACCCTTTTCTTTGTGGGATGATGCCCAGCCAACTGAACCACACTGGTCGGGGCCACATTGACTTTTGAGAGACAAGTTTTTTTTGGCCATCCGTTCAAAATTATAAGTTAGTGCTTCATGAGAAGAGAAAAGAAGTCCTGGTCCAGATGGTGGTGTAGGCAAATGTGGTACTTACATCCTCCCACAACCACATCAGACTTACAACTAAATTACAGAACAACCATCATTCAGAACTGCCTGAAACCTAGCTGAACAGAAGTCCTATAACTGAGGATATAAAGAAGAAGCCACATCAAGACTGATAGGAGGGGCGTAGGCGCGGAATGGGCTGGCCCTATGCTCATGTGTGGTAGTTAAAAATTGAGAGGGGTGTCTCAGCTGTGGAGGCCCCCACTAAGCAAAGGGTCCCAGCCCCTCCTAGGCTTTCAGTGTTGGGAAGAGAAGTCCCCATTACTTCTGGCTCTAAAGACCAGCAGGGATTGTGGCTGAGTGAGACAGTAGGCTCTTAGAGTCCCAGGTGTTCCTCTTAAAGAGCCCATGTACAGATTTATTGGACTCACTTGCTCTGCGCTCCAGTCCTGAGGCAGCAGCTCAAAAGGCACCAGGAACAAATGGGGAGGAACTAAATTGTCTGGTTTCAGGACTGGGGCTGGAGGGGCAGCTTTCTTTCAGACAGAAATGCTAGCAGAGCAGGCAGGTGCCATATCTGAGTTTCTTTGAGTCTCCGTGAACCTGGCTAACACTGTTAGCTGCCTCTCCCAATGATTCCCTGAGACCCCACCCTACTCAACTTTTGGGCCCACCCAAACTATTTCCAGTGGCTTTTTCAAACAAAGGGCCTCTCCTGGCTCATGCTTTGGACTTTCCCAAAATCTCTCAAGCAGTATTTGGCCTGCGCCTATCCAGTGCCTTTAGGTAAGTGGCCCCAGACCTGGCACTAGCAGCAGCCAGCCTCAGTTTATAGCTTGGCATCCTCTCCCGGGTACCTCCGAGACCAGCACAAATAGCAGCCATCTGCAGATCGCTCTGTAGCTCATTCCAGGTGGCCCTGGGCAGGGCACAGGCAGTGGATGACGTTGTACCTTCCAGGAGGCCCCAGAGGCAGTGCACATGGTCGATAGCTTCAGACTGTGCTGGAATACAACCCAATTACCTGCACCAGTGACACACTCAAGGGGCAGACTCAGTGGGTACCAAAGCCCCACTGAAGCTAGTCCTGCCCTGTAGGGTCAGGCCCTGAACAAGCAGCTCCTCCGCTGTAGTTGCAACCGGCCCTCACAGCTGATTGGCCCTCGGGGGCAATCCCTCCAAATAACCTGCCAACACCAATCAAGGCTCAAGTACAGTGAGACAATGCACACAGCTCACACAGGGCACACCTAGACCTCCCAGCTCAGGCGACTGGGGAGGCGTGCCAGGGGGACCTACAGGACACCTACTACATAAGGCCACTCTACAAGTCTGGGAGTTGTAGCAGCTTTACATGATACATAGAAACAAACATAGGGAAGCAGACAAAATGAGGAGACAAAGCAACAGGTCCCCAATGAAAGAACAGGAGTAATCTCCAGAAAAAGAACTAAATGGAATGGAGACAACCTACCAGATACAGAGTTCTAAACAATGGTTATAAGGGTGCTTACTCAGTGACTTGAGTGAGAACTTCAACAGCATTAAAAAAAGGCTTAGAATCCATAAAAAAATAACCAGTCAGAAATGAAGACTACAACAACTGAAATGAATAATTTACAGGGAATCAACAGTAGAGTAGATGAAGCAGATAATTAAGTCAGAAATTTGGAATATGAGGAAACCAAAAAGCCAATCAGAACAGCAAAAAGAAAAAAGAATTTAAAAAATGAGGATAGTATAAGGAACCCCTGGGACAACTTCAAGCATACCAATGTTCTCATCATTGGAGTTTGTGAAGGAGAAAAGAATGAGCAAGAAATAGAAAACCTATTTCAAAAAATAATGACAGAAAACTTCCCTAACCTGGTGAAAGAAACAGACATAGAAGTCCAAGAAGTGTAGAGAGTCCCAGACAAGATGAACCTGAAGAGACCCACGTTAAGACACATCATAATTAAAAGCAAAAGTTTAAAGACAAAGAGAATCTTAGCCATGGCTAGTGTGACTCAGTGGATTGAGTGCTGGCCTGCGAATCAAAGAGAATCTTAAAAATAGCAAGAGAAAGACAGTTAATTACCTGGTGTAAGGGAGCTCCCCTAAGACTGTCAGCTGGTTTATCAACAGAAACTTTGCAGGCCTAAAGGGATTGGCAAGAAATATTCAAAGTGATGAGCCCTGGCTGGTGTGGCTCAGTGGATTGAGTGCCGGCTTGTGAACCAGAGGGTCCCTGGTTACATCCCTAGTCAGGGCGCTGGCCTGGGTTTCGGGCCAGGTCCCTAGTAAGGGGTACACAAGAGCCAACCACACATTGATACTTTTCTCCCTTTCTCCTTTCCCCTCTCTAAAAATAACTAAATAAAATCTTTAAAAAATATATTCGAAATGATGAAAAGCGAGGATCTACAACCAAGATTACTCTACTCAGCAAAGCTTTCATTAAGAATCAAAGAACAGATAAAGAGCTCTCCAGATAAGAAGAAACTAAAGGAGTTCATCACCACCAAACAGTATTGCATGAAATGTTAAAGGGTCATGAAGAAGAAGGATGGGGAGGGGAAAAGGAAGGGGGAGGGGGAAAAAAGAATAATATGGTAGTAACTACATATCTTATCAACAATTACTTTAAATGAAAATGGATTAAATACTCCAATCAAAAGATATATGTATGGTGGCGGAATGGAAGACAAAACAAGACTTTTAATGTATGCTGTCTGCAAGAGACTCACTTAAGATCAAAAGACACACAAACTGAAAGTAGAGGGACGGAAAAAGATATTTCATGAAAATGGAAGCAAAACAAAACAAAAAAGCTTGGATAGCAATACTTAAACCAGACAAAATAGACTTTAAAACAAAGGCTATAACAAGAGACAAAGAAGGACCTGGCAACTCCACTTCTGAGTATTTATCCGAAGAAATCCAAAACACTAAATCAAAAAGACATATACATCCATAAGTGTCCATTGGTAGATGAATGGTTAAAGGAGTGATGTGTCTATACAACAGGATATGACAGCCATAAAAAAGAATGAAATCTTGCCATCTGCAGCAACATGAATGGACCTAGAGGGTATTGTGCTGAGTGAAATAAGTCAGACAAAGACAAATGCTAGATGATTTCATTTATGTGTGGAATCTAAAAAACAAAATAAACAAATGAGCAGAACAGAAACAGACTTAGGTAGATACACAGAACATTTTGACGATTGCCAGATGGGAGATGGGTGAAAAAGGTGAAGGGATTGAGAAGTACAAATTGGGAGATACAGAATAGTTATGGGGATGTAAAGTACAGCATAGGGAATATAGTCAATAATAGTCTGATAACTGTGGTGTCAGATGGGTACTAGATTTATCAGAGTGGTCACTTCATAAGTTATATCGATATCTAATCATGGGGTTGTACACCTGAACTAATATCTTATGTCAACTGTACTTTAAAATAAAAAATAAAAGATAAGGGAAAAAACCCAAATAGTTTGAAAGTTTCACTTTTCAGGCAATTGCGGGTATAGTTCTATATGGATTTTTTTTTGGGGGGGGCTAATATTTAAGATTTAACTTAAAATAACAATTCAATTTATAATTATTTGAATCTCTGTGTATTAATACATTGGTTAATGAGCTGTTCCTGACTGAGGAAATTAGAAAACAAATGATAATTTAATCTACAAAATAATATACATTTTTCTTCTAGCTCTTCCACCAAAGCCACCTAAACCAATGACTTCAGCTGTTACAAATGGAATGAAGGACAGTTCTGTTTCTCTTCAGGATGCCGAATGGTACTGGGGTGATATTTCAAGGTAACTAGAATGCTACTGTAATGGAATACAGTTTTTAAAAAGTCATTTTTGAGAATTAGTAAAGTAAAACATTGTAATGTCTCATTAGTTGTCATTTAAAGATTGCCATTTAAGAGATTGTATAAGAACATTTCAAAAGTTCCTAAATGCTTTTCTTCCCACAAAAGAAGTGACAAAATCTTTAAATTATGAGTGTGATTTTACTTTCAATTCTGTATTGAGGATAGATTTCTGACTAAATGATACATACACTTAAGATAGTTGCACATATTTTAGGGTAAAAGATACTTACAGGTACTTAATTTTTCTTACCTTTTGTTTCTAGGGCACTGGTTCCACAATCTTTACATGTGCAAGAATCAATTGGGGTGGGGTCCAGGAATCGGTATTTAACATCCTCCCCAAGTGATTTTAATGTACTCTTCACACACCTCGTTTTGGGACACAGGACTCCAGGACAGATTTGCTCTTTTGGTAAAATGTGGTTTTGGAAAATTTTGAATCTAGAGAAGGAATATACACACTCACATACAGAGGTTGGCAAAAGTAGGTTTACGGTTGCCTTGTGACACCCTTTCGAGTTAATAAAGCTATTGTAATAATCTTAACCTGCATATCTTTTTTCATACAAACAACTGTAAACCCACTTTTGCCCACCCATGTATATATTTTAAATTTGATTTTTTTTTTTAAGCACTATACATTTCTGCCAAGTCAGGTTTCAGGTTGATGCTGTATTTCTCAATATGCTTACCCTTCTCTTTCTATTTTCCATTCTCTCCCATTACCAAAGTGGCACTCATGTTTTTCTTACCATTTTTAAATGTATAATTTTGTGGCATAAAGTTCATTTAAATTGTTGTTCAACCATTGCCACCATCCATCTCTAAAACTATTTCATCTTCCCCAAGTGAAACTCTGTACCCATTAGTAATGCAGTAACTCACCTTTCCTTTTACTCTCCCCAGCCCCTCCCTGGCAACCAGCATCCTACTTTCTGTTTTTATAAATTTGACTACTCTAGATATCTCGTATAAGTGGAATTATAGCATACAATATTTATCTATTCGTGATTGGCTTACTTAGCATAATGTCTTCAGGGTTCATCCATGTTGGAGCATTTGTCAAAATTTCTTTCATTTTAAAAGCTGAACAATATTCCATTTTATATATATTTATTTATTCATCTGGACATTTGGCTTTGTTGAATGTTTGGGTTGATTCCACCTTTCGTCTAGTGAGTAATGCTGCTGTGAACCGCTGTATTAATGTTCAAGTTTCTTTTCATTTTTGGGGGGTATATACCCAGAAATGAAATTTCTGGGTTATATGGTAATTCGGTATTTAATTTTTTGAGGAAGACAATATATTTTATATTATCAGGAAATTTTAATTTTAGCATTGTACAATAAAAGGCTCTGTTATATTTAAATACCATTTCAATTTATATTTTAAGACCCTGTGTTTCTATAATTCGAGGGTGTTCTATGCCCTGCCATTTTCTTTGAGTGTTCTAGTGTTGTTCCTTAAAGTCCCAAACCATCTGCAGAGGAATTTATCAGTATAAATTCATATTGGAGGATATTATATTGAAATATTGTGAATTTAGTGAATTTTATCCCCTCTGATCAGACACAGCTGCCACTGTTGCTTAAATATAACCTTCCTTCTAAACAGCTGCTGATTTTTCCTGAAACTCCGCAAGTTCAGACCTGCCAAAGGAATCCCTAAAGGCTTAATGAAAACACTATCCCTTATAGAGAGTTGAAATCTGGAAAAGTTTAAGATGCAAACAGCCCTTAGATTGCATAACACTGAAAATCAAAACAGAATGAACATATTTAGGGGGAGGAACTAAATGACCTCTGAAGGTCCCATGATTCTATAACCTCAGACATACCTATCTCCCAACCAGCCTTAGTAATAATATGTGAAGAAAACAAATGATGCTTACCTTTTTTTCCCATTTTTTCTGTAATTCTTCAGGGAGGAGGTAAATGACAAATTACGGGACATGCCAGATGGTACCTTCTTGGTCAGAGATGCCTCAACAAAAATGCAGGGAGATTATACTTTGACTTTGCGGTGAGTATCATGCAGCACTTTGGTTAGTGTTGTACTAGCATTATTTATTTCTAGGTATACAAAGATTTCTGTATTTTATTTAAATCTTTATATACACATTAATCTTATTTTTATTTAATCTAGATACATAATTTTGGTTTAACTTTTTTCTACACATTAGCTATTTAAATGTCTTATAAAATAATAGCGATTTTTATTTTTATGTAACAGTAAAGCAAAAAAGCTAAAATTCCTAGTAAGGAAATAAGATGTATACTGTTGACCTTAGGAGTGAATCAGAAATCATGTGCACAGCCTAAGGTTATTAATAATATGCTGGGAATCCACCTGTCTAATAACCCTATTATTTTCCTTAATGCAGACTTCAAAGAGTTAAAACTCAACCTTATTGGGGCTGATGACAACATGTAGAAAATAAAGCAAGTCTAAGTCTGTATCATGCCATCCATATGGGCATATGAGAATCTCATAAGTGACGGATGTTTTTCACTTTTTATATTTTCAAAGATGGAACATATATTTTAGAAGATAAGGAAAATTGCTTTAGATATTTCCACAATTAATTTTAACAATTAAAATAGTCTAATTACAATAAAGTCTTTTTTTTAAAATAAAGAATAATAAGAGCAACAATAATTTCCTGGTACTAAGCATTTTACATGTAACATTTATTTCTCTCAACAACCTTATGAGGCGTAGGTATTAATATTTCTATTTTATAGATAAGGCAACTGAAGCTTAGCCTGGTTAAGAAACTTGCCTAAAGACACATAGCTAGTAAGTAGCAGAGGGTAGGTTCAAAGGCAGATTTATCTGGCACTTTGCTGCCTTTCCATCCTGGTACCTTTAAGAAAAATAACCCTATATTTCATGCTAGAAATTTGGAGTCACTATATTAGTTTCTGGTAAAGACATTAAGAAGTTAATACCTTAGGACTTCAGTTGTGCTGAGGAATAATCAATGTTTTACATTGATTCATTCAACACATTTTTTTTTCCAGACATCTGTCTTACCATTCTACAGGGACTGCTAAACCAGTGGCTACTTTTCTCTTCGTACCTTATGTGATCTGTTAGCAGCATTACCTGGACTCTTTTGATTTTCTTCATAATTTTAGACCACTCCTTTGCTCAGTATCTAAATGTTAAATGTTCCCCAGCTTGGGCCATCTTTTTTCTGGATTCATTATCCCACAATGAAGCTTGTCCTGTCCCATGGTTTTAATACATAATTATGTGGTGATGACTCATAAACCTTATCTCCAGCTCTGACCTTCAGAACTTCAGATACATGTATCCAGTTGCCTGCTTGCTTTTGCCACTAGATAACTAGAGGATATACTAATCTTAACAAGGTGTCAATGAAGAATTTTTTATTTCAATCCCAGTTCCCCCTACCCAAACTGTTTCTCCTCAAGTCTTTCCCTTTTTAAGAAATAGAACCAGTACCTGTACACTTACTCAACCTCAAGTCTTTTTCCCTCTCTCTCTCTCACCCTCACATCCATCATTAAACAAGTCCTGCCAACTCCACCTCCAAATTTATATTCATAATTTCTTTACAATTCTCCACCATTCAAATCTAAGCCACCATCACCTTGCTTCATCTTTTGCAGTCACCTCCTAGCAGGACTCCCAGCATCTTAAAATTTCTAATCTTCCCCACCCCTGTTGACCATTTTCTGCACAACAGCCAGAGTGGTAATTTTAAGATATGAATCTCATTACTCCTTTGCTTAAAACGCTTTAAGAGATTCTCTGCTGCATTGAAGGTAAGAATTTAGATTTTATTCTAAATTACAAAACTCTATTTAACCCAGTCTTGGTCTCCTTCCTACACCTCCTTTCTTGTCATTCTCTCTCTCTGTCCATTACATTCAATCCCACTAACCTTTCCGTATCTCAGACAAATGAGGTTTATTCCTGCCTTAGGACTTTTGCAATAGCTGTTCCATCTGTTCTTTGCAATAACTGTTCTTTCTGATCTTTGCATTGTTGGTTCCCTCTTGTCATTCAGATCTCTAAGTAATGCCACTTCTTCATATCTTTCCCAATACTCAATCCAAAGTAGCCAACCAAGGATGTATATTAAGTCAGTTTACTTCTCTGTGTGGGCTGCTCGCTCTCTTCACCTTCTTTTCCATCTTTTCTATCTCACCCCACAAAAATTCAAGTTCTCTAAGATTAGGGACTTTGTTTAATCATTGCCATATCCCCAGAGTCTAGATAAGTGTGTGACAATGGGTAACAGATAATTCTGCATTAGATAACAGATAATTATCTGCATTAGATAGCAGACGCCTAATAAATAGTTAATAACTGAATGAATGTCCTTATTTACCTGGAAGATGATTTTAATTCTATACTAAAATACTTTGTTACAATGGCTAGATTCTTAATTGCAACCAATTAAAAGCAACAATTTTTATAGCTTTGGGAGGAGGAAAAGAGCCCGCATAATATGTAACTTATCTGGAGTTTCAGTGCTTTTCAGGAACAAAGTCCAGCTAGGAGTCCCGCTTAAAGCTTTCTTAGTCTAGGGCCACTGTGTTAGAGACCTACAGCTGGAAGAAATCCTTAATATTACCTGGTTCATCTGGGTTTCACCAGATGTAGGAATTCTCTGCGTAGTATTTTTCAGAAAGGGCCATTATGGAGCTTCCGTGTGATCTTTCAGTCATAGGGAGCTGGCATATTCTTTTTGAGGCAGCTCAGTTTATTGTCCAGAGGATTACCTTTCTGGTGGTTATTGTGCTAGGGCTGGGGTTATGAACACAAGTAAGACAGGGTTTTCCCTCAAGAGTTCGTAATCCAGGTGTGTAATGGTGGAACAAAGAGGCACATTTTTTTAATTTTGTTTTTTAAAGTATATTTTATTGATAGTGCTGTTACAGTTGTCTCAATTTTTTTTTCCTCTTTATCCCCCTCTGCTCTACACCCCCCTACCACCAACATTACCCCACCACCCACCCCCTCACATTCATGTCCATGTGTCATACATATAAATCCTTTGGCTTCTCCATTTCTTATACTTTTCTTAATCTCCCCCTGTCTATTTTGTGCCTACCAATTATGCTTCTTATTCCTTGTACTTTCCCCACCCCCACTCTCCCCCTTCCCACTGATAAGCATCCATGCGATCTCCATTTCTGTGATTCTGGTCCTGTTCTAATTGTTTGCTTAATTTTTGTTTTTATTTTTTAGGTTCAGTTGTTGATAGTTGTGAGTTCGTTGTCATTTTACTGTTCATAAGTTTTTATCCTTTTTTTCTTAGATAAGTCCCTTTAACATTTCATATAATAAGGGCTTGGTGATGATGAACTCCTTTAACTTTACTTTGGGAAAGCATATCTGCCCTTCCTTTCTAAATGATAGCTTTGCTGGATAGAGTAATCTTGGATGTAGGCCCTTGCCTTTCATGACTCTGAATACTTCTTTCCAGCCCCTTCTTGCTTGCAAGGTTTCTTTTGAGAAATCAGCTGATAGTCTTATGGGCACTCTTTGTAGATAACTCCTTTCCTCTTGTTTCTTTTAAGATTGTCTTCTTATCTTTAATCTTGGATAACTTAATTATGATGTACCTTGGTGTGTTTCTTCTTGGATCCAATTTCTTTGGGGTTCTTTGAGCTTCCTGGACTTCCTAGAAATCTCATTTCCTTCACCAGATTGGGGAAGTTTTCCTTCGTTATTTGTTCAGGTAAGTTTTCAGTTTCTTGCTCCTCTTCTTCTTCGGCACCCCTATGATTTGGATATTAGAACACTTAAAGTTGCCCCAGGGACTCCTCAGCCTCTCCTCAAGCTTTTGAATTCTTGTTTCTTCATTCTGTTCCGGTTGGATGTTTATTTCTTCCTTTTGTTCGAGATCATTGATTTGAGTCCTGGTTTCCTTCCCTTCACTGTTGGTTCTCTGGAGTTTTGATCTATTCTTTCATTTGGGCCATATTTCTTTGTCTCGGTGCACTTGTTACATTGTAAGGGGCAGAGCCTTACGTATTCGCCAGGGCAGGGCAACCCTCTTTGCTGAGTTGTGGGGTCGACTGTGGATGAGGGGTCAGAGAGGAAACAAGAGGGTGCATTTATACCATACCTTAATGCAGCATGCTAAGTGTCATATTAGAGTTCTCCCCATTCTCCTTTTCCCAGTCTCTGGTAACCATTGTTCTGCTTTCTTTCTCTGTATTTGACTACTTTAGATACTTAATATAAGAAGAGTCATACAGTATTTATCCTTTTGTGTGTGACTTATTTAATGTAGAATAATATCTTTAAGTTACATGTTATGGCATATGTCCGAATTTCCCACCTTTTTAAGGCTGAATAATATTTTGTATTATATATTATATTTTGTTTATTGGTTGATGGACATTGGCAACAGTGTTTTAAATTTTTCATGTATCTAACACAAGGTCTGACATATAGTAATGTATGCACTCAGCAAATATTTGAAGGAAGGAATAAGTGAGAGAAAGAGAGTTTTTCTTAAAGGAAATGAAAAATTGAGCTGGGCCTTGATAGATTTGACTAGGCAGGAAAGTGCTGCTCTTAATTCAATTTAGTAAATACTCTTAGCTCAGTACTAGTTAACTGCAGAAAAGCTAACAATGAGTTAAACTTTTGTCTCAAGGAAGACAGCCTAGTGAGGGTAAAGGGAATAAAAAATGCTTTGAATTAAACTAAAATTACAGAAGTACAAACAGTGTGCCTTGAGGGCTTAAAAGAGGGCAGGAGATAGCTTGTTGAGAGGATATAAAAAGCTGTTCACCATGGAAGAAATTGCATTTGCAATGTATTTTGAAAAAGGAGATAGGTTTGGATATGTAGAAAGTTGAGGGGAGTGTTTGCAGGATTAGGTAACAATAGGAAAAGATATAAAATCAGTATAGTCCTGTTCAGTGAGATGCAGTCCCGTTTGGTTAGTGGGTAGAGTTTATAAAGAGGAAAAAGTGATGGGAGTATAGAAGGATAGAAAGTTGGAAAAGGGTCATGTTGAAGAGGGTCCTGAATTCTAAAATTTGTAGTTTGTATTTAATGCTGTAGATAAGCAGGGGGAAACATTGCCATTTTTTCAGCAGGGAAGTTATATACACAGGCTACATTTGAAAAGAAAGAATAAAAGAGAGCAGATACTAAGTAGTAGAGTTAGAAGACTATTAAGAATTGAGTGGTAATGGTGATCCAGAAGAGGATTTACTCTTTAATCATTTATTATTTATTGAGTGCCCAGAGTGTTAATAGGCACTGCTCTAGGAGAAGGAAATGATGAACAAGCCAAACATGGTCTCTTGTCTATAGTGTTTATGTTCAGGGGTGGGGGTAGGAAATCCCTGGCTGGGTGGCTCGGCTGGAGTGTTGTTCTGTGTCCCAGAAAGTTGCAGCTTTGATTCCCGATCCCTAGTCAGAACACATATCTAGGCTGCAGGTTCAATCCCTGGTGGGGGCACTTAGAGGAGGCAACTGATCAGTATTTCTCTCTCATATCAATGATTCTCTCTCTCTAAATATCAGTTAAAACAAATTTTTTTAAAAAGAGGTAACTTCACAGTTATGGAGTACTGTATAGGGAATAAAAAAAGTTATATGATAGGGAATATAAGGAAAGAGAATTTAAGATAGTTTTGAAAAGGAAGACCTCTATGAGGATGTGACCTCTGGAAACTTAAGGATTTGAAAGACCCAGCCAGAAATTGTTACAGGGAGAGGGAACAGAAGATGCAAAGACACTGATTTTGGGAAGATTTGGTGGATCCATTGAATACAGAGACCACTGTGGCTGGCTTACAGTGTGAACCAGTGTGGTAGGAGATGAAGTTGAAAGTGGGAAGAAGCCAGGTACAGAGAGCCTAATGAGCCATGGTAAGGAATTTGAATTTTATTTCTAAGTGTAAAAAGAAAAAAGTTTTAACAAAGGGAGTGACATGATTGAAAGAGTAGATACACTATACCTAGGATAGTCGCTCTAAGAAAGGAGCTGAGTCAAGGTAAGGTAGTGGGGTGCTAAGAGCAAAAGGGATTTGATAATAGAGTATGTATGAGCTTGAGAGGAAGTTGAAGGTGGTTTGAGCCTGCTGGGCTTAGAATGAACGTGCCCTTTAGAGAAATAGGAAGCACTGTCAGGAACAGTGTTTTATTGGGGAAGTGGGGAGGATGTTGATTTTAGCTGCTCCAGAACTTCTGGGTAAAAATGTATCTCGACTAGATCCAGAAGTATTGGTTCGGTGTCTAGGAGAGAATATATGGCCAGAAAAAGATTCAGTATGATCTGCACAGACTATATGGCAAAAGAGGGTAGAAGCTAAAGGCAAATTCTTGTAGGAAATGACTGTGTTTAGCAGCAGGAAGAAAGCAGTTAAAGAGCATTCTAAGAGGTTGAGAGAAAAGAGTGTCACAGAAGTCATGGGAGGATGAAATATGAAGGATGTGGGGGTGGGGATGAGAAGCAATGGAGAATAGAAATTTCAGTCACTGCAAAGAAACTGAACCTGTAGTAGAGGGATGGGGCAGAGTCTCAATTTGGTAAAAGTCATCAGTGACCCTCAGGGGAGAACAATGAGAGTAAAATTAGGAGAGAGTAGCTGACCCAAGTAGAGGTTTTTCAATTCAATAACTACGTTTAAAAATCAGTAAATAATATTCATTGTAGAAAGTCTGGATATTTAATGGATCTTTAGGAATCTGCTTTATGCCAGCCGTGGGCCAGCTGCCAGGATACAAGAAGGAATATTATGGTTCTTCCGTTCAAGATTATAGTGAGGGAGAGAGACATATAATTAAAAATTCACCATTCCTTAGTTTCTTTATATGTTCACCTTCCCTCCTTCTCTACTTAGGAGTCCATGATCCATTGTTAAAATTACCCTTGTGAATATATCCTCAACAAACTTGCTCCTCTCTCCCTCCATTTTAGTCACCTAACTATATTCCAATGCTTGTCGAACTCAACTCTGTCTATCCCTGCCTATACCTAGACAGCTAAATTTGAAGAAAAATACACCATGCTGACTGGTCCTGAAACCGGAAAAGCAGGTGTTCTTGCTGCCTGTCACCTACCAGACCCAATAAGCAGAGACAGGGAATGAATCTTTGTGGGCGCTTTATTCAGAGGGCCGGTGATCTGAGAAGACTGTGGGTTTGTACCCTAACAGACCATCTTAAACTCCATAAGGAGAAGAAAAGTGTAGGTAAGGGGTTTGGAATTCAGGGAAAAAGTTAATCAGATTAAAAACTGCAGCATTCTTTCATCTGTGCCCTGGGAGGTTGGGTGGTGGGTGGTGGGCGGCTCACCCTGGAGTACAATGGCTCAGATACCATCTTGATTACTTGCAGTCCCCCTGGGGCACAAAAGTGGAACTGTTTATGGTCTCCTGGAGTCAAGGTGGGTTATACCTTTAGTCCCTGAAACAATAGCTTTTTACATACATTGATTTCTAAGCTTATTAGCTATTACCTGGAACTAAACATTTTCCAACATTTGAATCCCCCATCAGTTTCACACTTAAATTTGTGACTACTGATCTTCAGCAGGACTTTAGTACTGCCCAGATGAATTTCTGCATCTCCCTAATCAATTTGCTTTCCCACTTTCCTAGATGACATTTTCACATGTTCTTTTTTTCTCCTCATATCAACAACACTTCTCCCCTCTTTTACTTACAGAAGTTGCTGAGAACAGGAAAGCTGTCAGAAGAGGTCTTATGCTACTGTTGCAAAGCTATCAACATATTTGCACTTGAATGTGAAGAATGCCTTTCTCTTGTTCCAGGGGGAGACTGACTGTTATGTTCTTGTTCAGGATCTACTTCTTTAGTGTGGTCTGGATCCCATCTCTGTCTAATCTGTTCAAGGACATAGCCTTGGGAATTACCGTGTCTTTTTTTTTTTTTTTTTTGGATCAACAGTTTTTGTCTCTCTACTGAGTCATTCTATTAGCATATAAAAATGCTCTCTGCTCCCTTTTAAGAATAATAAATAAATTTTCCTTGACCCTTTTTCTCTTTCCAGCGATTTCCCTATTTTCCTGCTCTTATTTATAGCGGCATTCTTCAAGATAGTTGTCTATGGCATTTCTTTTTCCTCTTTCATTCTCTTTAATCCATTCCAGTCAGGCTTCCATCCTTAGCATTCCACTAAAACCATTTTGTCAAGATCACTTAGTGATCTCTACTTTGTCAAGCTCCAGGTCATTTACCCAGTTGAACATTTTCTCTTTGTTGAAATACTTTTAAAAAAATCGTTTTTAAAAACTTAGTTCTCCTTTTACTCCATTAATTGCTCTCTCCTGGTTTCCTTTGCTATTTCTTCCTCATCTCCCTGACCAGTGAACGTTGGTGAACCTGAGGGCCCAGACCTTGGACCTCTTCTCTTGTTCAGCTGTGCTTGTCTTCAGATAACATCTTTGGGGTGACGACTGGTTTTATACCTCTAGCCCAGACCTTCTTCTGAACTTCAGATTCCCCCTGTAGGCCGCGGGACCAGTCACCTGCTCTTGGATGTTCACTAGACATCTCACGTCTAACCTGTCTAAAAGCAAAATGTTTTTTCCTGTTTAAATATGTTTTTAAAAAATATGTAGCCTTCTTCATTTTCAATAAATGACAAATTCCATTTTTATAATTGCTTAAGATAAAAACCTTGAAATCATTTTAATTTTCTCTCTTTCTCTCATACCCATATTCAGGCCATTAGCACATTCTCTCTGCTCCTTTTTCAAAATTCAGGATCTGGCAGAAGCAGTGTCTGCTTGAGTGTGGTTGGTAGGTTAATAATATTGGTGTAATAATTTATAGTTTTAATTTGAACATGTCACCTAAAATGTCATATGGTGTGCTTGAGTGTAATATTGTTATGTCACAGAATTACATGCTTATGATTTTGTAATAAAAGATTTTGTAATTAAAAAAATGGGCGTTGTTTGTGCCAGACCCTGTATATTCAGAATCCCACCATTTCTCAGTGTCTCCATTGCTAGTACCCTTGTTCAAGACATCATCTTCTCTTGCTTAGATTATTTTAATAGTCTGTCAACTGATCTTTTTACTTCTACCGCTGCCCACTTTGCATGGTCTCATCTCAACCCAGCAGTTAGAGTAAGCCTTTTAAAACATAAGATAGATGATATCATTGTGCTCAAAACTCTCTTGTGTCTCCCTGTCTTACTCAGTAAAAGCCAGAATCTTTACAGTGGCCTGTAGGCTGTTACATGATCTAAGCTCTTTTTACATCTGTAACTTAATTTTTACCACTCTCCCTTTTTCTTATTCAGCCCCAGAATCACTGGCCTCCTTGCTGTTTTTCAGATATGACAAGCTTGCTTTTACCTCAGGATCTTTGCACTGTTATTTATTCCCTTCTGCCTAGAAAACTTTCTCCCCACGTATCTGTTGTGCTAGCTCTCTCGCTTAGTTTAGGACTCTGAACAGAGTGGTTTTTCCTTGTGCAACATATTAAATAGCAATTCCTTCACTCCCAGAACTATCTCTTCCTTGCACTCTGTTTAATATTTTTTCCATAGGACTTACTGCCGTTTGATAGTTTATTTTTATGTTCTATCTTGATGAGAAATTCTTTATCCTCTTTATAAGCTTAAAGATTGAGATATGTTCCTCATGCTTCTAAACTGTAAGTTCCATGAAAGCCTGGACTATAGATGGCTTGTTTATCACTATATCCACCGAGGCTCATATAGTTCCTGGCACATAGTAGATGTTCAATAATTTTTTTGAATGAAAGAGTGCCTTTTAACTTTGCTTTAGTGGAGAGACCACCTTGCATTTATTGTGAGTATATGTGGGGATGTACTCACCTGTAGGAACTACATACGATTGTGTGGTCCTTCTAACGTACATTTTATAGGGATGATTTTTCATCTATCTTAATACTGACCTTCAAAGCATTATTTGATTTAAATCAGTCCATAAATTCAAACCTATTGTGTTTGAACTTTCACAGATCCCAATACCCCATTTATCACGCATAATAGCATGGCATAATTATAGAGGTATATTTTCCCCTCATTAAGTCTGCATACCACTATAAGAAGAGTTGAATGGGAACTGTGCAGTATTTTGCTTAGATGTAGTGATTCCACCTGGTTTTTATTTAGATTATATCTTAAAAGACTTAACAAAACATTGCCGTTTTAAGCTTTGGTTATAAATATCTTTTAAGGCACAATTGGATAGGAGTCAGTAAACAAAAGTAGTTAAAACTACTCAAGAATCAAATTATACTCATCTAATGTAAATGGCTCTTCCAAAGCTATACTTTGTGAAACAACTGAATGACTTTGAATCATTCGTATACTGTGTGGCCTAAATAGTAATTTCTAAGAATTATAAGCAAATATAAAAGGCAAAATAAGGTAAGTCTAGATAAATACTCAGTCATAAGTCATTTAAGCAGCTTAATTTTGTTTTGTCATTGACAATAAAACCTTGAGTGTTGTGGGTGATTGTGTGACAAATGTTTATCATCCCCCTTCATATAGAGATGGCTTCTACTTCCCTCCACAGACACACAACCATGTAGCTCTGGGTCCTAAAGAGATTGTTTTTGTTCTTTCTTAAAATATATTGATAGAATTTAAGTTAGATAATTCATTTAGAAAATAAACTAAAGATACATAACAGTATTTTTCTTAGGTGATTATTTTGACCTTTAGTATGTTGACCTTTAGTAAGCAAGATATTTATAGAGAAAAGAAATAGTTGTAAAAATAACATGATACTATATATACTTTTAGGTGCATAATTTTATGTACCTTTCCACTTGTTCCAGCCTCAACATAATAAAAGTTGTTTATTATGTGACATCAAGCTTTTATGTCTTCATATGAAAGTAATACTTAAGTAGAATGTTGGGGAAAACAATCTACAGTTGTTGTCTTGTTCACAGGAAGGGAGGCAATAATAAGTTAATAAAGATTTATCATCGAGATGGTAAATATGGCTTTTCTGATCCTCTGACATTTAATTCAGTGGTGGAGCTCATTAACCACTATCATCATGAATCTCTTGCTCAGTATAATCCCAAACTTGATGTGAAGTTGATGTACCCAGTGTCCAAATACCAACAGGTATGATTACAAAAGTTCTTTTTTTTTGTTTTTGAAAATTTTATTTATTTTATTTTTAGACAAAGGAGGGGAAGGGAGGGAGAATGAGAGGGAGAGAAACATTAATGTGTGGTCGCCTCTCACATGCCCCCTACTGGAGACCTGGCCTGCAACGCAGGCATGTGCCCCAATTGGGGAATTGAACCAGGGATCACTGGGTTTGCACGCCAGCACTCAGTCTACTGCGCTACATCAGCCAGGGCTGATTACAAAAGTTCTTGATAGCTATTTAGTAAGTCATTATTTAAGAGCATCATTTGTTTCTAATTCATCAAGCTTATCAAAAAACCTACTTAAAATTTTCTACTGAAGATTTAAGAATTTTAGGACTTATTTTGTGGGAACTATTAATAGTTTGTGCATGTATTTATTGACTATATAAAAATACTTTATGTTTTCTATTTATACTTTATTAATTTTTAAGATATTAACTAATTTGTTGTATATAAAGACTGATCTTAGTGTTAAAAGAATTTAGTGCTTTTGCATGCTTGATATTAATATAGTGGCTTAAACTTACAGTAGAAATATAATTTAAAAATAAATAGATAAAAAACATTTAAAAAGTAAATAAATGTGAAAATTCATGTTAGAATTGTTAATATTTTTATTTCTTTTGTTTACCTGAATAGGATCAGTTGGTAAAAGAAGATAATATTGATGCAGTAGGTAAAAAACTGCAGGAGTACCATTCTCAGTATCAGGAAAAGAGTAAAGAATATGACAGGCTATATGAAGAATACACCAGAACATCCCAGGTTAGTATAGTTTTGTTATTTAGGCCAATAAGTATGCAATGTTACATTTACATCAGATTTTCTTTAATTCACCTGACGTTCTTTTGTTTTCCTAATATCTTAGTCTTTTTGAGACTTTGATGATATAAATTTCTCTCTCATTCATAAATCAGTGTTTTTATTGGCTAAGGATATATTTTATATCAGTATTAACTAGGATAAGGTTTTACTGCAGGTGGCAAAAAAATAACAAACTAACAAAGGCTTTAGCTAGAAATTTATTTTTCTTTTATGTATAGGCAGTCCAGGGTTTGATGTCAAGTCTACAGTCATTAGGGCCTAGGGTTCTTCTGTCTTGATGCTTTTCTATCTGTGGATTTGGCTTACTGCAATATCAGCCATGACAACTACACTCTAGCAAACAGGAAGGAAGACTAGGAAAGAGAAAGGAATGTTTCCTGCTTTTAAGGCTATTTGCTAGAAACACACACTGCTTCCACTTTCCTCCTACTGGCGAGACATAGCTGCAGATCATAGCTAGCTGCAGGGGAGTTGGAGGAAGTCTTCTATAAGCATCAAAAGAATGAGAGAGTCTTGTGTTTATTGGTTTTGAGTGATTTCTAAGATACATTAAGTAAAAAAAAGCTATAGAAAAATGTATATAGTATACTTCATTTATGGTTAAAAAAAGAAAGAGTAGAGGGTGTTATGTGTATAAGTGTTAACAAACATGTGCTCAGAATGTTTCTGGGGAGAAACTGATACATCCTCTGGGTAAGATCATTAAGACGGTCCAAAAGTAGAAAACTTACCCTTTACAATATGTCCTTTTATATTCTATTTATTTTTTCTGTGTGCATGTGTTACCTTCTTAAAATATATAAAATTAACTGAATTAGAATTCAGGAGGTTTATTTTCTGGTTATGTTAAAAGTTGCTTATGTCCCTTGAGAGAGTCTGTGTTTACAGTTCCCATCTGTAAGGCGGAGATAATGGCAACCCCAACTATATTTGAGGGAGTGTGTGTGGGAGAGACAGACAGAGAATCTGGTTAAAAAGTTCAGTATAACCATCCAAAAACATTTGTTGAATACCTAGTCTACACAAGATACTATTCCCTAGTTGTAAGACTTCCATTCAGTTAGATTCAAGTGGCTCTGAATGATGGTTGTTCTGTAGTTTAGTTGTAATTTTGTTGTGGTTGTGGGAGGAGGCCAGTACCATTTACCTGTGCGGCCATCTTGATGGGAAGTCCGGACCTCATTTCTTAAACTCTCTTCTCACTGTACTTCAACCACATTAGCCCCCTTGTTGTTCCTTGAATATGCTAGACCTGTTTCCTGTATTTGCACTGACCATTTCCTTGCCTGAAACACATCCCTTTACCCCCAGGTAGTCAGGCACCTGGTCACCCCCCTCAGCTCCTTCAAGTCTTTGCTTAAATGTTGTCATCAAAATAAGACCTGCCTGACAACTTTATTTCAAATTGCAACTCATATTCCAACCTTCCTTTCTCACTCTACGTTTTTTTCATAATACTTGTTACCTACTAATGAACTGTGTAGTTTATTTACTTACCATGTCTGTTATTTATTGTTTGTGTAACCCCTTAAACTATAAGTTCTGATTTTATTCGGATTTATGGAAGATAATGAACTGAAAGCACTCCACCCTCAGCAAGGGCATGGAGTCAGACTCATCGTATGAAGTGGACTCTAGGGGAGGGCTAACCGTCCTGTGAGTAGAAGCTAGAAAAAATAGCCACTGTTGCATGTAGCTTTGGCTTGGTATCAAGCTGGATTTCTGCTTCATGGCTGGAGAAAACAGAAAGCTCCACATGTTGTGAACATGCTTAGTAATACTGGGGATTTCACAGCAAATTATGAGCTGAAATGAGACTGGATTCTGGACTTGGAATCCCTGGTTGGAGAACTGGGTGTGGGGGGTAGATGGAGGCAGTCAAAAAACCACAAGTGGGTCAAAGATAGACGAGGGCTAAATTTCTCTATGGGAGAATTCAGAGCAGGGGCTGAGCACAGAAGAACCATGGTAAAGCCCTGGGAGGTGGAGGAGGAGAGGGAGGGATCTAGTGATTAGCAGTACAGAAGGTAATGCTGAGACAGTAAGTGTTAAAGAGAGATTAAAAAATTGGCCTCCTCCATTTATAAGTGTTACAGACCTCCTCGTGTTATAGGGTTTATTAGTGTCACAGAGCTCCTCTGTAGTTCTGTGAAATCTTAGGTAAAAAATGTAGATTGCTTTGATGTAAGTGAATTCTTCCCAGAAAATGGGAAAGAGGTGGTGTATCCCAAGTCAGAGTTGGCACAAGGTGAGAAAAGACAGCATGTGGGGATATTTGACATCTGGATTACATATAATTAGGAGGAAAAGTGATAGGACTTAATGATGGATTGGGATAAGAGATGGGAATTTGGCAGTGAGATCATTGGTGACCTTGGAAAGGCAGTCTCTGTGGAATGGTGAGTACAAAAGCCAGAATAGGGTGGGCTGGAGTGTGACTGAGAGATGAGGAAAGAGCACCATATAATATACAACTTTTTCAAGAAGCTTAACTGTAACTGGCAGAGAACTTAGGGTTCGGGACTTTTTTTCCAAACGGTGTAACTAGAACTTGTTTGTATGTTGATGAGGAGGAACCGTTAGATTGGGAGAGTTAATGATGTACGAGGGGCTAGCTGATGTGATGGATGAAGTGCCTGAGAAAGGAAGAGGAGGTGAGACCCAGAACACAAGTAAATAAAAGGAGGAGGAAGGAAAGGGGGTAGATACCAGTAGGTTTATAGTTTTGGTGGTAGGTATAGTGGCATTGTTTATGGGGGAGCTGCTGCTTTGGCAGTGATATCAGACACACGTCTGTCTGCTGCCTTATTTACCAGCGCATATACTAGTGTACTGAGTCTAAATGATTGGTGTTTTCTTTGAAGATACAGGGCCAGAGCCTTGTAGGTAATTTCTAACCTTGCAAGGGAGTCAAGACCCTCCACTGTAATTTCAGAGTTGTAGAATTTGTAGTTAAATATGGAGATGTGGGCACTTGAGTAAGTTTGAAGTACTTTTTGAGGTATGTATGATGGTAACTTGAACTATATAGAACGTTGGCCCTCATCAGCCAATCCCCTTATGTTCCATCCCTACTGGGCAGTTGCTTATCCCTGAATATCCCCTATTATTTCATGTCCATGCCATGCCACCTATGTGCCGTGCTGAATTTTCCCCCTACCCCAGTTCTTTAAGACCTAGCTCAAATACTACCTTTTCCATGAAGCCTCCATAAAGCAATAAGTAACTAATTCACCCTGCTTGATTTCCTCTACATGACATGAAACAAAACCTATTAAAGTTTAGAAGCCTATTTCACCTGTGTATTCCAAATGCTGTTCTTTATCACCACCTGGTACTTTCCGTATAGTGGGTTTTCAATAATCATTTGTTGAAATTAATCAATGCTATATAGTTCAGGAACTATCTCATAAACACCAAAACTTTAAAAATTATAAACATTAAGGATACAGATGCCCTCTGAGCTCATTGAAATGTACAGGACTATCTACCCTAGTGCTCAGAGGCTTAGCCCACTGGGCTTTGTTCTACAGAGTTTTTAGTTTTTTATCTTACTCTGCATCTGATTTTAGCAGCTGTTCTTCCCTTTTTATTTTCTGCTTCTAATCAGATTAACCTGTTGAAGAATCTGTTTGGAAAACTACATGCTTTAGAAATGAAAGTAAGAATAAATCAACTTTGTAGGGCTCTAGACTCTTTAGTGCTCTTCTGGGAATAAGGCTTTGCATGTTGGTTCATGGACTCCTCTGCTCTATCTGCTCACTCCTTCAGCATCTTCTGGGGGTCAGCAGTACAGTAGGTGCAAAGGCAGAACTTCATCCTAGTCTTCAAGCTGTTCAGGGTTAATCCCTCTTAGCAGCACAGAGGGCTTTCTGTGGTTCCCAGATATACTTCAGGTAATAGTTCTTTTCTTTTAGGGTTTGAATGATGCATTTTACATATAAATAATAAGAGTAGGAGTTAAATAAAAGGTTTTGTTTTCAGCCCAGCAGTTTTCAACCAGTATAGCACAAGAATTTTTACTTATTATTTTTTAAGACTTTATTTATTTTTAGAGAGGGGAAGGGAGGGAGAAAAAGAGGGAGAGAAACATCAGTGTGTGGTTGCTTCTCAAGTGCCTCCTACCAGGGACCTGGCCTGCAACCCAGGCATGTGCCCTGACTGGGGAATCGAACTGGTGACCCATTGGTTTGCAGGCCAGCGCTCAATCCATGGAGCCACAACAGCTAGGGCTATTTCTTTATTTTTTAACCCTCACCTAAGGATATGTTTATTGATTTTACTGATTTGAGAGAGAGAAAGAGAGAGAGCGAGGGAGAGAGAGAGAAACATTGATCGGTTACCTCCCATACTCTCACTCCCTGATTGGAGATTGAATCAGCAACCTAGGTTTGTGCCCTGACAGGGAATCTAACTTGCAACCTTCTGGTGCACTGGGCAATGGTCCAACCAACTGAGCCACATGACCAGACCACAAGAATTTTTAAAACACGCAATACCTGACTATTTAGTCAGGGGCACTGACCTCTTTTCCCTTAGATTGTCAAATAAAAAATTTGACATCCAATACAACAATAGCTGTCCAGTGTGAATGAATCATAATGATAACCTATTTTTTGTCATATCAGCAAAAAATACATTTTTTGGTGTGCCACAGAATTTTAGTAATTAGTTTATGTGTGCCATGAGGTGAAAAAGGTTGAAAATCGCTGTTTTAGACTTTTGAATTATCTTATATGGAATTGTAACAAAGTTACAAAAAAAAGAAAATGAAGTGTATGTCTTTCTTTTTCTCTCCTATAGGAAATACAGATGAAGCGGACTGCAATTGAAGCTTTTAATGAAACAATTAAAATATTTGAAGAGCAGTGTCACACACAGGAACAATATCGCAAAGAATATATTGAGCGATTTCGTAGAGAGGGGAATGAAAAGGAAATTGAACGGTAAATCTAGCTGAAATACCTCCCAGGAACATCAGTGAGACAAGACATCTTTTCTTCCCCAACAATCTCTGCTGCGTTTGCTTTTACCCCTCAAACTTCACGGTCCTTCCATATGGAACTACTTGCTGTTCCCACCAGTGGCACCAAACTGAACCTCTCCTCTTCTGTGTTCTTTCTCCATTCTCCTAAACATTACCTCCTGCTCACCCTTTAGGACTCAGCTTAGACCTGAATTTTTCTAGAAAATCTTCCTTGACTCCCTAGACTGATATGGGGGCTTTTTGTCCCTACCCCTACAATATCTGGTCCTGATCCCTACTGTAACATTTACTGAGGGCCCCACTCACTTAACTGCAAGCTTGTTGAAAGTAAGGAAGTTGGCTTATTTTCCCTGATAGTTATAGCACCTGTTACAGTGCTGGAGCGTACATAGTGGTGCTCATTGAATATCTGTTGAACTGAAAATCAACAGCACCAGTCTGAGAATAAACTGGTAGAACAAGACCATGGACAGGAATGGTAGCCTGACTATCGCAAGCGACTGCAGTCTTTGTGATCATCACAAAGTGGTATCACTTAATGTGGTACCAAGCAAGTTAAAAAATGGTGAGGGCCTGAATCAGAGCAGGAAAAGAGGTTGAGCTAAAGGAAATGCTGAGGCTTGAGGCCTGAGCAGAAATGATTGGTGTAGTATAAGTCAAAGATGATTCCTAGTTACTAAGGGATATGAGTCACTAAGAGATGGTTCTCGCCACCAAAATAGAGAGTATATGAGGTGACTTTGGGGTTGGAACCAGTGAGTTTGAGGTTCCTGTGAGAACCCAAATGGAGTTGTCTGAAAGGTTATTGGATTTGAAATTTGGTACAGAAAAAATTTGGGAGGCATAAGTGTGTAGGTGATAGTAGATGCTAAAAATGAGATTTCATGGGGAGAATGAGCAGCATGAGAAGTATTGGATCCAGCAACTAAAAGGATATTATAAAAGCAAATTCAGTGGAATATGGGAAGACTGAGCCATATAACAGTGGGTTGAAGAGTGAAGAAGTGGATAACAAATAAAAATGAATCCTGTGCAAGGGATAAGTAAAATTATTTCTCATGTTAGCACCAAAGTGTTAGTGAATTTCTGTGTGCAAAAGAATAGGGCTTAGTGCTTTGAGGCAGTGTAGCTTAATGGCTGAAACCATGGGCTTGAATTCTGTGTTGAATATTTATTAGCTGTGTGACCTTGGTTGAGTTACTTAACTTTTTGAGTCTGTTTTCTGCTCCTTACGCTGTGGATAATACCTTGTTGAAATACTGTGAGAAATCAGTGATACACACACATATTCATGATATAGAAAGACATGTTTGTGTATGTGAGTGTATCTTGGCATATGCTATCAATAAATGACAATTATTAATAATGAAGAAATAGAAAAGAATTTGTAGTTTAGTCGCAAAGAGAGGTAAAGTAACATGATGACATTTTAATAGTAATATAAACCCACATATTGAATGACAAATGAGTAGTGTGGGTAATTGTTGCCTTAAGGGTTCTGAGAACAGCAAAACTTTGTGTGCTAGAAAGCTTATAGCCATTATGTACTGTACTTACTAAGATGTATCAGGCATTGCTTAGTCCTTGTATTACTACACCACATTTAATTTACACAGTAACCCAGTGAAGTAGGTACTATTTAAGCACACATTTTAAACAGAAGAGGAAATGAAGGCACAGAGAATTTAAATAACTTGCCCATAGCCACACAGTAAGTAGCAACCCAGAGATTCAAACCTAGGCAGACTGACTGCAAAGCTATTGCTCTTAACTGCTGTATTGTGTTATCTTTTGATACCATACATATAGCTTTACTTGTTCAGTCATGACTTGATCCAAAGCCCGAACAAGATGATTGGGATTCTCTCTTACACTCTTGTCTTTTGGTTCCATTTTCCTCTATGTTGGCTTCATCCTCAGGCAGACGTCCCTGGGAGAGGGCAGTGTAGCAGCCAGGAGTCTTAGAATCACATACATATTCATAATTTAGCAATCACAGTGGAAAGATCTCTGTTTACTGTAGTTCTAGCAAAAGTCCTGGAAACGACTCTCACTAGTCAGTTTGGGTATTTCTGCTATTTCTGAACCAGCAGTCACTGTAGGGTATGGATAAGATGGAATAGAATACTTTTTATTTCCTTTTTATTGAATGTATTGGGGTGACACTGGTTAACAAAATGATACAGGTTTTAGGTGCACAGTTCTGTTAACACATCATCTGTACATGTATTGTGTGCTCACCACCTCAAGTTGGAATGGAATACTTTTATTGTCCAGGCTGTGCTGTGTGGCTTTTCACCCGTGAATCTCAGATGGGGCAGGGAACCCATCAGGCACCATCAGGGTGCTATTACCAGACAGTGGGAATGGATATAGGCCAGGTAAAAATAGCAAATATTGACTGCACTTAAAATATTAGGATTGTGCTCGCACTATAGAATGCCTCTGCTTGGTTCCTATTTTAACCTTAACCTGTCACATATTTTCACAGAATTATGATGAATTATGACAAATTGAAGTCACGGCTGGGTGAGATTCATGATAGCAAAATGCGTCTAGAGCAGGATTTGAAGAAACAGGCTTTGGACAACCGGGAAATTGATAAAAAAATGAACAGTATCAAACCTGACCTGATTCAGCTGCGCAAGATCCGTGATCAACACCTTGTGTAAGTAGTGTGGGTCTGTATGGGAGGGAACCACCAGCATCAGAATACTACTGGCACTAGAAATATTAGAGGTAGAAGAACAGATTTGTAATTGAGAACTAGACAGTGAAATTGTAAGAATGTAGGAAAGCAGTGCTGTTAGTAGTAGGGGTACCAGTGTTTACCTAAAGTTGATGTGTGGGAGCAAAGTAGGACTCTAATCCATACAGATGCCTTGGAAACCTCAGGGGGAGGCTGTGGCATGAGTAAAATGATGCAGCTTAAAAAATGCAGAGTAATGTTTGCCTAAAACACAAAAATCAGAATCTTTGGTAATATAGTAGAACCATAGAAATGGAAATTAGTCCTCATGGGCACAGGCAAGGACACTACTAGTGCAGGCCTATAGATAAGTATACTGAACAGTCTACTAAAGGGTTTTTTTTAAAGAAATGAAATTCTATATTCAAGTAACAGAAATGTGTCGATAGCAGACATGAAGATAATTTTATCTGAGGAGTGGAATCCAACTTTTTAATATTATGGAAAACTGTATGATTTAGCTAGATATAGGAATATTATCCAAATATAGGTTGAAAGATATACCGTATTTTGCCATGTGTAATGCGCATTTTTTTGCCTAAATTCTTTGAGGGAAAAATAAAGGTGTGTAATGTATATAGGTAGTACTAATTCTGTATCTATATAAATGTCTTTAATTCTTTTATTTATGCTTATTCATTAAAAGTGTAACTTTAAAAAGAATTTAGTTTAGTTTTGATACCAAGAATTTAGTTTAGTTTTTTAGATTCAGTTGTTGATAGTTGTGCATTTATTGCCATTTTCATGTTCATAGTTTTGATCTTTTTCTTAAATAAGTCCCTTTAATATTTCATATAATAATGGCTCGGTGATGATGAACTCCTTTAGCTTTTTACCTCGTCTGTGAAACACTTTATCTGCCCTTTGATTCTAAATGATAGCTTTGCTGGATAGAGTAATCTAGGTTGTAGGACCTTGCTGTTCATTACTTTGAACACTCCTTGCCAGCCCCTTCTTGCCTGCAAAGTTTCTTTTGAGAAAATAAGCTGACAGTCTTATGGGAACTCCTTTTTAGGTAACTATCTGCTTTTCTCTCGCTGCTTCTAAGGTTCTCTTTCTATCTTTAACCATGGCATATTATGATGTGTCTTGGTGCGGTCCTCTTTAGGTCCAACTTATTTGGACTCTGTGCTTCCTGGACTTATATGTCTATTTCCTTCACCAAATTAGGGACATTTCTTTTCATTATTTTTTCAAATAAGTTTTCAATTTCTTGCTCTTCCTCTTCTTCTTCTGGCATCCTTATGATTCGGATGTTGGTATGTTTAAAGATGTGCCAGAGGTTCCTGAGCCTATCCTTGTTTTTGTGAATTCTTTTTTCTTTCTGCTGTTGTGATTGAATGTATTTTTCTTCTTTATGTTCCAAATCATTGATTTGATTCTTGACTTCATCCACTCCACTGTTGATTCCCTGTAAAGTGTTCTTTATTTCACTTAATGTAACCTTCATTTCTGCCTGGGTCTTTTTTATGCTGCTGAAGTTTCCAGTGAATTTCTTGGGCATCCTAATAACCAGTGTTTTGAACTCTGCATCTGATAGATTGCTTATCTTCATTTTGTTTAGTTCTTTCTTTGGAGTTTTGTTCTGTTCTTATATTTGGGCCATATTTCTCTGTCTCCTCATTTTGGCAGCCTCCCTATGTTTCTATGTATTAGGTAAAGCTGCTTTGACTGTCTGTTTTAGTAGCGTGGCCTGTTGTAGAAAAGTGCGCCTGTAAGTTGGATAGAGCAGAGCCTTAGGTAACCGCCAGGGCAGGCCAACCTATATGAACTAGGTTGATGGAGTTTCAGGTATGATGTTGCTGCTCTGTGGCTCTATGTGGGGGAAGACTCTGAAAAGGAACAGGGGCTGCTCTCTGGCTGCTGGAGATTTGTCTGGGAGAAAGCTGTTCCAGGCACTCACCCTGATGCCAGACATTTCAGATTCTCTTCGTATGCCTCTGGTGTCCTTCAAGCTGCTGTCACAGCCCTGGAGCCCAGAGGCAGTGAGTCTGCGTAAGTCCTAACCGTTGCAGGCCTTTATAGAGGAGGCATCTGAGAATCCCACAGCTTCTTATGCCATCCCACCCCCACTGGTTTTTATAGCCAGAAGTAATACGGACTTATCTTCCCGACACTGGAACCCTGGGCTGGATGGTCTGGTGTTGGGCTAGGATCCCTTGCTCCAGAAGTATCCCTCCTGATTTTTATGCCTGTTCTGTGTCTCCGCTGCTCCTACTCGTCTGGTTGAATGTGATTTGTTAAATCCCTGGTTGTTGGACTTCTATGCAGTTTGATATTCTGACAGTTCTGGGTGATAGCTGTTTTGTAGTTTAGTTGTAATTTTTGCTGTGGTTGTATGAGGAGGTGAGTTGTATTTACCTACACCTCCATCTTGACTGGAAGTCGGGTAAGGATCTCGTTTTCTTTAAATTAAAATTAATTTATTCCAAGTTCCTGCCTGCTTTGTTATATGAAAAGTATTTTATCTCCGTTATGATGAGGACTCTTCCCATCTCTTGCCCATATACACACACTTGGATCATTTAAGAATGTCATCAGCTCCAGCTGGTGTAGCTCAGTGGATTGAGTGCCGGCCTGCAAACCAAAGGGTTTCCGATTCGATTCCCCAGTCAGGGCACATGCCTGGGTTGCGGGCCAGATCCCCAGTAGGGGGCGTGTGAGAGGCAACCACACATTGATGTTTCTTTCCCTCTCTCCCTCCCTTCCCCTCTAAAAATAAAGAAAATTAAAAAAAAAAAATGTCATCAGAAGTACTGCCAGGAAACCAGGGGAGCAAAAGTCCTTGTCCCCCATCACTGCCATCACTGGGTTTTTCCTTTGCCCCTAATCACTAGATCCTGCCACCTGGTTAAATACTGCTGTTCCAGAAAATTCAGAGGTGCTCTTTACAGTGATCCCCTTATTGGCACTAACAAACAGACTCTGCATCTTAGAATCTTCTTGACCTTCAGCTGGGAGGCCTTATGTATGGGGCAATCTGTTCTGTTAACCCCATCTCACAAAGTAGCCAGTCTCTAGGGAAGCATAAATTCTTCTCCAGGACTTCCCCTCTTTCAGACTGCCTAGTTTAATTCTCTTTTTTTGGACTAAAACACAAGTTCTGTCTCTTAGAGGGTAGTAGTTAGGTTGTAAGGCTAATTAGACTTTTAGAAAGGATTTCATATACACATTATTTTTTCCCTACTTGCTGGGTTGGGGACTAGGTACGGATATGCCAGCTATTTTTTTTTCTCGTTTTTCTTTTTTGTAAAATATATTTTTTTTAAAGATTTTTATTTATTCATTTTTAGAGAGGGGAAGGGGGGAAAGAGAGGGAGAGAAATGTCAATGTGTGGCTTCCCCACCCTGTACCCCCAAATGGGGACCCAGCCCGCAACCTAGCCATGCGCCCTAGACTGGGAATTGAATCGGCGACCCTCTGGTTCACAGGCCGGCACTCAGTCCGCTGAGCCACAGCAGCTAGGGCTCTCTTGTTTTTCTTAACTTCGGTGTAAGCTATGGGAGTAGTATTTTTCCTGTTCTTTTTTTGTTTGTTTTCTAGGGTTTTTTTAAAGAAGAGAATACTCAAGCATAAATAGAGGCTGGATAAAACCACACAATTAGTAACAGAGTGAGAGCTGGGTGTTAATTCTTTTGATTATTAGATCTCTGGTTTTTCCTCTAGAATATACCATCTTTATGAGTGATCCAGGCATTACTCAATAACTAAATAAATATGAATCAACATACTAAAGTTACTTGAGCTTTTGCATAATTATTTCTAAAAGCTAGTCAGTTCCTGATATTGTTAATAGATGTTGAGGGACTCAGAACTATGTATTAGTATTTGAAATGGACTTCTGGTAGATTAGAAAAGTTGCATATATGAAAAGGCAGGACACCATCTTAGATGAAAGATGGGCCAAAAACACTCTTCTCCTATATTTTCCTGGGTGTCCTAACATTTCTCGTGATAGAAAGGGAGGCTCAGCTTAAAGAGGTTGGTGGTTAAAGAAAACAAGAACTCAAGATAAAATGTAGTGTGGTTTGTTCATTTCAAGCCTTTTACTCAGTGTACTTGTCTCTTTAATAAAGGAAAGATAAATTTTTTAAGGATAGAAAAGTTTGGATAAGGGTATTTAGAGGTTATCTGGATATTTTGCTAATAGAAGTAGTGGTGAAGGAGGGGGTTTGTTAATAAATTCTATCAAGATCATGTTAATTGTTTTCTAGTTTCACTAAGCATATAAAATGAAATCCAGGTTAACTGAAGGACTCGTCTTATTGAGAAAGGCTATGAAATCTGTTTAAACAACTTTAAAATTAGGTATAATGCCAAGTTATCTAGTGTACTTGGGGTCAGAGAGAGATACAAGATGATCTTGGAGTTGACCATGAAAATTTATTAAAAACAGCTCACCAGCCAATATTATTGACTATTTATTGAATATCTGCTATGTGCTGACACTCTTTTCAGCATTGGGATTAGCCATGAGCAGGACAGACCCCTTCCTATACAGCAGCTTACATTTTAGTGGAGGAGACAGACATTAACAAGTGAAAATATAAAACAGTTCCAGGCAAGTGCTATGAAGATGATAAAATAAGGTGAAGTACAGAGCACAACTAGGGGATCGCCTTAGTTGGGACAGTGAGGATAGTCATACCTGAGGAGATGACGTTTATATGAGACGGGAATGATCAGGAGCCTTGTTGGGGGATGGCAATGAAAGAGTTCTTATAGTCCACTCAAGTTTTAGACCATCAGCCATCTCAATGGTTTATATCATTTTACATCTAAAATGTTGCTTCATTTTAAAATACTATTATTTGCCTGGTGATGAAGTAAATTTGCATTAATTACTCAGATTGCCACCCTGAATTTCTTATGGCTTGCTCAGGTGTAAAAATAGACCTTGAAATTGTTTTAGAATTTTAAGCTCAACATAGTAGACCTTAGGAATTGAATCCTCTGGCTTAGCGGAGATCACAAACGCATGACACCATACTGACCTAACTGATGATTTCAGTAACACGTGTCCTTCTGTGTTTGAGTGTAAATAAGTGGGTGGTGTGCTTGTGGTAAAACCTAGAAAAGGAAAGTGAAAAGTGAGAGAAGTGCCTCCTTTCACGTACTGCTTTTTGTTTCTGCCTTTTTGCAGAAAATCAAAGGGAAAGTAATGGAGAAACTAGTTTAGGGAAACCTCTGGTCACTATAAGTGGGACTGGGGAAAATAAGAGGTTCCTGGACTCTGGAAGTTTGGTTGGCTTGGACGTGTGTACTTTGTCCAGGCAGAGTTTGCGCAGATGCTAACACTGGTGTCTTCCCTCTGGCAGATGGCTCAATCACAAAGGAGTGAGACAGAAGCGCCTGAATGCCTGGCTGGGGATCAAGAATGAGGATGCTGATGAGTAAGTTCCCTCTGTACCTTTCTGTCAGAGGGCTTTGTTCCCAGGATAAGCATGGGCCTTCCTTATACATGTTAAATGTTGGGTCTCATTGTCATTTGAGAATATTGAATCAAGAGCTTTGTGCCTCTTTTGAACTGAATTGCCTAAAGAGTACCCTATAGGCACTTGAATTCAGAAACCTGCGAAATCACATGAAACAAAAGTATTGGTCATTCAGATATCCATGTGTGAGCTTGTTGGATGAGATGTGTGAATTCTGTGCTTTCTGTACCATAGCAAGTGATGATGTTGTTAAAAAGCATCCAACTGATTAGAATTTCATTTTGTCATTATGTGGTTAAAGATTTAGAAGAGAGTTTTATTTGTGAATTTGCTTTTTGATATAAGTAACCTGATTGTTAGAGTAATGTTTTAACATTTAATTTTTAGGACCTATTTTATCAGTGAGGAAGATGAAAACCTGCCCCATTATGATGAGAAAACCTGGTTTGTTGAAGATATCAATCGAGTACAAGCAGAGGACTTGCTTTATGGGAAACCTGATGGTGCATTCTTAATTCGCGAGAGCAGCAAGAAAGGATGCTATGCTTGCTCTGTGGTGTAAGTCTTCTCTGGGGGTATGACCTTTTGAAAATTTCTGCTTTGATTAAGAGAAAATCAGTCCCTCATAAAATTCAGATTAGATTAGTTCAGGTATAGTAATGAGGACCCATGGCTTGGAACATTAATATTTCATAAAGAAAACATTTGCTTTAGGAGAGATGACATCTGAAATCATTTTGGGGATTTTAATTTAAATGATAAATAGATTAGGCCTTGCAGCATCGCTACTGAATTTCAGGTATTTGTGAAAAGTATGTCAGATCCTCCATGGAAAAGATGACTTAATTCTTTAGTAGTCTTCTGCATGCCTAACTTGGTCTTCATTGTCAGATTTAGGAAGGCTTGATTAAATAGAACTGTTTTTACTTCAGAACAAAAACTTTACATTTTCTACTTAAATAGTATTCTATTGAGGTAGTGATAGAAAATGTTGAGTGTTTTTCATAAGATGATTTTATGACTTTGTTTGGAAAAGTCCGATTTCCTTTCAATGGAAAGTGAAATTCTGCAGGCAACTAACCATGCATTGGTTAGATTTTGCGTAAGTGTTGTGTATATTCTTTAGAAAGGCACATTTCTTTACTGACAAAGACGACACTTAGAGTGGAGGTATAGTGTGAGGATTATGAAAGTAAGCTTTGGTGCCGGATATACTGGCCTGGGTTCAAATCCTAACTCTGCAGCTTACCAGATGTGTGATCTAGGGTAAGTTATTTAACTTTTCTTTGCCCAGTTTCCTTATCTGTAAAATAAGGATAATAATATCTACTTGAAGGTTTTTGTAAGTATTAAATGAATTAAAATATGTAATGTAATGTGCTTTGATCAGTGTTGGTACATGGTAAGTAAATGTTACTTACCATATTATTATGATAATGACGCTACTGATGGACACGGTGGAAGGCAAGCCAAAATGACAAAATGATTTTCCTTTCAAAGAGGGCAAGGTGGTGAGGAGACACAAGACACTCATTAACAGAGTATTTGTTCAATACTTTACATGATCATCTTGTCATTAGTGGTCTACCTCTGTCATTGAGTCAGAGTTTGAATCCAAGTTTACCTGGTTTCAAAGCCCATATTTTCCTATTGCACCACACTTCATTTCACAGATATCCAAGAGAATTAGAATCACTGATACAGATATCATTAGTAGTCTGTGCACATGAAGAACTGTTAATTCTGGTGAGGAAAGAGGTGATTGGGAGGTTTTGGGGTAGAGGTGGAATTTGAGCTGGACTTTGTAAGGACGAATAATAGGATACCTATAGGTAGGAAATGGGGGAGGAGTTGTAAAGTACATTGAATTACTGTTATCCGAAGGTAGAGCTTGAAAAACATTTCATTTCTCTCAATATAGACTGCTCGAGTTATCTGAGTGGAAATGGCATAAGAGGATGGTTCTTGCAGGATTTAAAATCTTTTAAGAACAATAAAAAGAAGGAAGGTAATAATCCCAATGCACTGGTCCCTCATGACGACCCAGGTCATTGGGTGGCAGCCTCAAATAAATCCAGGGAGACCAAGGAACAGCTTGAATAACTTAGGGATTCCTTTTCTCCTATCTTTAGCCACAGACTTGACCAGACTCAAGTCCACAGCAGTGTGGATTTCCCCTTGCCTGTTAAATCCAGCTGTAGCCATATATCATATCGGAGCTCACATTGAAGATTTTCTGTAAGAAAATAAGTTAAAAAAGATGACTATAAACATTTATATTAAAAAAGATACCAAATTAATAACCTAACCTACCTTAAGAAACTAAAAAAAAAAAAGAAAAGAAGAGCAAACTAAGCCCACACAAGCAGAAGGAAACGAATAATAAAGGTTAGAGTGGAATTAAAGACTTCCAGTCAAGATGGAGGCATAGGTAGACACACTACACTTCTTCATAAAACCATAGAAAGAATTATAACAAGATCTCAAAAACAACACCCAAAACTGTCATAAAATAGAGCTGTATGGAAATCCAACAACCCAAGATATAAAGAAGCCACATACATACATCCAGATGGGTAGGAGGGTGAGAGTTGTGGAGATGGGGTGGAGAGATGCTGTGGCAGTGGCAGAATGAATGGTCCCACATTCAGGTGGATAGAAATCAGGAGGGATACCTTGAGAGTGAGCGATTCCAGCCCCAGGCCAGACGGCACAGCCCAGAGTTCCAGCACCAGGAAGATAAACTTCCATTACCTCTGGCTGTAAAAACCAGTGGGGGTTGGGCAGCAGAAGAAACTGCTGGATTTTAGCCACTTAAAGAGGCCACATGGTCTGTGAACGTATGAAAACCTCACAGCAGCCACTGGAAGGGCTCCAGTCACATACAGGAAGTGGATGAAATGACTAGAAGTGGGGCGAGTGCCAGGCAGGCCTCCAGAAACCAGGCAGTCGCATTGTACCCTTTCCAAGCCCCGACCCCCCACAGAGCCACAAAGCGGTGAAGCAGGTTGCCCCTTGCTGGCAATTACCTAAAGGTCTGCTCCACATAATTTACAAGTGCCTTTTCTACATAGGCCTCTCTACTAAGACAGGGAGTAAAAGTAGCTCTACCTAATACACAGAAACAAACCCATGGAGGCTACCAAATTGAGGAGGCAAAGAAATATGGCCCAAATGAAAGAACACAACAAAACCCCAGAAAAAGAACTAAATGAAATGGAGATAGGCAACCTGTCAGATGCAGAGTTCAAAACACTGGTGATCAGGATGCTCACTGAGTATGGCCACAAAATAAAGGAAGAAATGAAGGATACACTAAGTGCAATAAAGAAAAATCGACAGGAACCAACAGTGAAGGAAAGGAAGCCAGGATTCAAATTAATGATTTGGAACAGAAGGAAGAAATAAACATTTCAACCAGAACAGAAAGAAGAAACAAGAATTCAAAAAAAAAAAAAAAACAAAGAGAGGCTTAGGAACCTCTGGCACAACTTTAATCATACCACCATCTGAATCATAGGGATGCCAGAAGGATAAGAAGAGCAAGAAATTGAAAACTTATTTGAAAAAATAATGAAAGGAAACTTACCTAATTTGGTGAAGGAAATAGACATACAAGTCCAGGAAGCAGAGAGTCCCAAACAAGTTGGCCCCAAAGAAGACCACACCAAGACACATCATAATTAAAATGCTAAAGGTTAAAGATAGAGAATCTTAAAAGCAGCAAGAGAAAAGCAGAGAGTTACTTACAAAGGAGTTCCTGTAAGACTGTCAGCTGATTTCTCAAAAGAAACTTTGCAGGGTAGAAGGGACTGGCAAGAAGAATTCAAAGTGATGAAAAGCAAGGACCTACACCAAGATTACTCTATCCAGCAAAGCTGTCATTTAGAATGGAAGAACAGATAAAGTGCTTCCCAGACAAGATAAAGCTAAAGAAGTTCATCATCACCAAGCCATTATTACATGAAATGTTAAAGGGACTTATCTAAGAAAAAGAAGATCAAAAACTATGAACATTAAAATGACAACAAACAACTGTCAACAACTGAATCTAAAAAACAAAAACATGCCCTGGCTGGTGTGGCTCAGTGGACTGAGTGCCGACCTGCAACCTGAAAGGTTGCTGGTTTGATTTCCAGTCAGGGCACATGCCTGGGTTGTAGGCTTATCTAACGGTCTGCTCCGCATAATTGGGAGCCAGTTGGGGGTGTGTGAGAGGCAATTGATCGATGTGTCTCTCACACATTGATGTTTCTCTCCCTCTCTTTCTCCCTTCCCCTGTCTCTAAAAGTAAATAAAATAAAAAATCTTAAAAAAAATTAAAAACAAAGTCAACGACCATAACAGGAACAGAATCATAGCTATAGAGATCATTTGGAGGTGAGGAGTGAGGGGGAGAATGGGGTAAAAGGTACAAGGATTAAGAAACATTATAGGTAGATACAAAATAGGGGGATATTAAGAATGGTATAGGAAGTGGAGAAGCCAAAGAACTTACATACATGACCCATGGACATGAACTAAGGGTGGGGGTCTTGCTGGAAGGAAGGGGACTGCTGGGTAGAAGGGGGCAATGGGGGAAAAACTGGGACAAGTGTAATAGCATACTCAGTAAAATATGCTAAAAATAAATTTAAAATAAAAGGAGGAAAACAAAAAGAATAGAAGTGAAATAGAGAGTAGAAACAATTGAGAAAATAAGTGAAATCAAAAGTTGGCATGAACAAAGTGGACAACCTCAGCTAAATTACAAACACCCCCCACCTACACTCAGAAGACACAAATTACTAAATTCAGGATGAAAAAGGGACCATTACTTGTAGTCCTTACAGAAATTTAACAAGATGAGTGAATACTATAAACAATTATATGCTAACAAATTAAATATCCTAGGCTAAATGGAAAAATTCCTAGAATCACAGGAACTACCAGAACTGACTTAAGAAGAAACATAAAATCTGAATAGAACTATAACAATGAAAGAAATTGAAGTATTAATTAAAAAAAAAAAAGCCCAGGCTCACTTGGCTTTACTGGTGAATTTTACCAAATATTTTTAAAAGAATTTACATAGGTCCTTCACAAACTCTTACCAAAAAATAGAAGAAAGAACACTTCCCAATTCATTTTACAAGGGTAATATTAATTATTACTCTGATATCAAAATCCACAAAAAGATATCACAAGAAAATAAAACTGTGGATAAATATGGTAGGATTCATCCCAGAAATGCAAGTGTAGATCAACATAAAAAAAAATCAACAAAAAAATCAATGCAATAAACCATATTAATAAAGGACAAAAATTACATGATGCCGTGACTGGTGTGGTTTAGTGGGTTGGGTAGCATCCTGCAAACCAAAAGGTCACCAGTTTGATTCCCAGTCAGGGCACATGGCTGGGTTGTAGCCAGGTCCCTGGTTGAGGGGCATGCAGGAGGCAGTCAATTGGTGTTTCTCTTGCGCATTGATGTTTCTCTCCCCTTCCTTCTCCCTCCCTTGCTCTCTAAAAATAAATTTTTTAAAAATTGAATAAAAAAATTACACGATTATTTCAGTAGACTCAAAAAGCTTTGACAAAACCCAACACTTACTTATCACTTGAAGATATGTTTAGTCGTATGTTTATTGTCCCCCACATGCACCTCGACCATAGAGCGAAGCTGAACCTAGGTGTATGCCCTGACCGGAATCGAACCCACAACCCTGTGTTGTACAGGACGATGCTAGCCATACTGGTCAGGGCAACACTCTTTTTTATTTTAAAAAACACTGAACAAACTAGGAATAGGAGGGCACTTTCTCAACCTGATAAAGCATTATCTATAAAAAACCCACAGGTAATATACTTAATGGTGAAAGACCCAATGCTGTTCCCCTAAGATCAGGAAGAAGGCAAGGATGTCTGTGTGCACCACTCCTAATCATCATTGTACAGAAGTTCTAGCTAGGGCAGTTAGGCAAGAAAAAGAAATAAAAGGTATACAGGTTGGAAAGGAGTAAATAAATAATTGGCGCTAATAAGTTCATCAGGGTTGCAGGCTAAAAGATCAGGATCCAAAAATCAGTTGTATTTCTATATATGAGAAATGAACAATCTGAAAAGTAAATGAAGGCACACTTATTAATAATAGCATCAAAAATGTTAAAATATGTAGGATTAAAACTAAAGCAGTACAGGAGCTTTACTGAAAACTATAAAACATCATTGAAAGAACTTAAGACCTAAATAAGTGGGAAGACATCCAGTGTTCATGGTTCAAAAAACTTAATATTTTTAAGATGGCAATACTTCCCTAATTGGTCCATGTGTTCAGTGTAATCCTTTTCAGAAATCCGAGATTTTTGCAGAAATTGACAAAAATCCTAAAATTCATGTAAAAATGCAAGGGACCCAGAACTGCCAAAATAATCTTGAAAGACTAGAAAAAAGATAACTACACCTCCTGATTTCAAAACTTACAGCAAAGCTACAGTAATCAAAATTGAGAGGTACCGACATTAAGATAAACATGTAGGTCAATGAATAGAATTGAGAGTCAAGAAATTCTTACATTTATGGTCAGTTGGTTTTCAACAAGGTTCTCAAGATCAGTCAGTGGGGAAAAAATCGTCATTTCAACACATGGTGCTATGACAACTGGTGAGCCACATGCAAAAGAATGAAGTTGGACTGTACCTCACATCATATACAAAAACTGACTCAAAATGGATTATAAACCTAAATGTAAAAGCACAAGTATAAAACGGGGAGAAAACATATGCATAAATCTTTATGACTTTGGATTAGGCAGTAGTTTCTTATACACCCAAAGCACAAACAACAAAAGAAAAAAATAGAGAAATTGGACTTCACCATAATTAAAACTTTTTGCATCAAAGGACACTTGAGAATAACCCACAAAATAGAAGAAAATGTTTGCAAATCATGTGTCTGTTAAATGACTAGTGTCTTAACACATAAAGAACTCAATAAAAAGACAAATGCCCCAATTTAAAAATGGGCAAAGGATTTGAATAGGCATTTTTCTGAAGAAGATATATGAGAGGTCAATAAGAATGCAAAACAATGCTCAATGTCATTAGGGAACTGCTAATCAAAACCCAATGAGCTAACACTAGGATGACTATAAAATAAAAAAGATGACAATAACAAGTGTTGGTAAGGATGCGAAGAAATTGGGTCCTCATACACTGCTGGAATAAATATAAAAAGGTGCAACCATTTTGGAAGACAGTTGGTCAGTTCTTGAAAAAGTTAAACAGGGTCGCTATATGACTCAGCAGTTCCATTCCTAGGTATACATCCAATAGAACTGAAAATATATGTCCATACAAAAAAAACTTGTTTATGAAAGTTCAGAGCGGTATTATTCATAATAGCTCAAAAGTGGAAATAACCCAAGTGTTCATCAGTTGATGAATGGAAAAACAAAATGTGAGATATGCACACAATGGAATATTATTCCGTCATAAGAAAAAAAATGAAGTAATGATACATGCAAGACTTTGAAAATGGTGTGATAAGTGAAGGCCAGATACAAAAGTTTGCATGATACTCTATGATTCTATTTATATGAAACATCCTGAATAGGCAAACCATAGAGGCAGAAAGTAGGTTTGTTGCCAGGGCCTGGGTGGAGGGAGGACTAGAGTAATTGCTACGTGTTTCCTTTTTAGGGTGGTAAAACGATTCTAGAATTAGGTAGTGGTGATTGTTGCACATTATTGTGAATATTCTAAAAACCACTGATTTACACACTAAAAAAATTATTTTTGATTTGTTCTGGTCCTCTCCAGTATTCTTGCCTAATGAAGATCCAGAACTGAGTGATTGAATAGAGCCATCCATTTTAGCATTGCCAGGTCTTGGTGGGAGGCATCAGGTCAACAAGAGGGTGATGGGTGGACACATGGATGTGACATTTTATAAGCTCGATTGACAAAACATTTCTACTCCCTTACAGAACAATTGCTCTCAGACTCCTGGTCCCTTGGGGTCCTTTTATTATTTTTTTGCCTTAATTCCCATTGGTGTTTCTTTGTTGTATCTTGCAGTGCCGACGGGGAAGTGAAGCACTGTGTGATCTACAGCACCGCCCGGGGCTATGGCTTTGCAGAGCCCTACAACCTGTACAGCTCATTGAAGGAGCTGGTGCTGCATTACCAGCAGACGTCCCTCGTTCAGCACAACGACTCCCTCAATGTCAGGCTGGCCTACCCTGTCCATGCACAGATGCCCACGCTCTGCAGATAAAGAGGGAGTGGGAAGAGAGGTGACTCTCTAGCATTTTTTTCTACAGTTTTTATTAGACTATGAGGGCATTCTTTCTACGTAGACTGCTTGTTTTGCACAAGAAGTGATTCTGTGAATGTGAAGTGGAGAGGCCAAGCAGCAGCCAGCCAGGATGGAGGCACGAGGGGCCTGAGGTTCTCTGGGACTCTCTGTGCCTCTGCACTGGTGTAGGAAGCTGGAAGCAGATGTTGTTTTTGGGAAGTCTGTTTCATTGGGGTTTTTGTTCTGTTTAGCCAGGTACCCTCAACAGAACACATCAGGCTTGGGGGTGGGGGGTGTTGTATCTGGAAGCTTCTGAAGAGTCCATGTCTTCAACTTTGAGAATATGGCAGGGGCATGGCTCTGTGGGGAGTTCTGTTTTGATCTGGCAGTCACTTTTAATTTCCTCCCAAAGAGAAGGTTGTTTTGGTTTGTGGTAGAATGGCATTCGGTGAAAAAGACAACCAAAGGAAAACGGGGAGGCTTGGGATTTCATCTATGGACCCTCATCAAGGGGGTAAAAAACCTTCAACCGAAGGTACTGTATTTCCTTAAAAATGTTAACAGGCATCGGCATCTCATAGCTCCTCCCTCTAAAGAAGCAATGTTTAGATACCAAATTGATCCCGGCAAAACAATGTTTGTTACAGGACTAAGGTCTGATGGAAGAAGGCAGCGCTCGTGTCTGAATGCACACTTCTGTACCAAAACTTGAAAATAAAAGGAAAACTAGAATTTGTTAGTTTTAGCAAACACTAAACTCGGTCAGTGTAACTCCTCTGCCCTGCCCTTGTTTCTCAGAGACGAGAGATAGTGTTCTTTTTGTGGGCATGGCGAGCTTTGAATCATAAAATGAAGTTGGTGCTTGTGTGGTGTTTCCTTAGCCTAAAGAATGGTCTGTTGTTTGAAACCTTTGTAACTTGTTTGTATGAGTAAAGAAAAGGTGCAATTCAGTGCTTTTAGATGGCTTGATATACCAAATAATGATATAGGACAACATTCTTATATGTGCTTCCCCAGTGAACATGGTTTAATTACTCATCTCCTGTCCTTTGCTGGGTAGGGCTAAGGGGAGTCATATATAGCTTGCTAAGGCTGTGGCAGGAAGGGGGCCAGGTTGTGGTCAGCGAGCTCAGTAAATCACAGACCCAGGAGCTCTGGTGTCCAGGGCAGGGGTTATACCACATTACCCATGTTCTTCCATACAGTGGTTTCTGAAACATGTAAGGAGAGGAAGGGCTAGTTTGGAGTTTAGACTGTTAGTAGAAACTATCTGGAAGCTTTTCTCTTTGCTTTTTTTTGTGATCCTACCATTAAGATGATATGCACACACTGTCCTGATTTTAGGCCAGGATCTTTTCCATGTGGTTTAAGCCTTCCAGTTGAGTGAAGCTAGACGAAGTTGGAGTTGGAGGCAGGCATCTCCTACTTCTCTTATGCCCCATCCCCATCAGTCAACATTCATTGGACAAATAGGGTTCAGCTGCCTCTGAGCCAGTTTTGGAACCATAACAGGTTCAGAGTGAGTCAGCTGTTTGAGCCCCAGGCTGTGCAGTCAGGCATCCTGACCGAGCTAGACATGAGGCCAATATCTGGGTCTTGATATATAAGGCTTATAGCTAGGAGAGCTCTAGTTTGGGGGATGAAAGAAACAAATAGTGCTTTCCCTGAGCACTTATCTTGGTGACAGGGCCTATAATGGACCATGACGTAGAAATTACACAGAGATAAGTAGTTTTGGAAAAACCTTCAGAGCTACTAACTGATAGGAAGGGAAGATCACATCTTTGGCTTTTCCTTGGTTATGTTGCAGTTTCAGGATTGGGTAAGGCAGACAAATGACCCCCTAGCCCCCTTCAGTGTCACTGTTCTAACTTAAGCCCTTAACTGATAGTCAGAGAGCTGCACATCCATTCCCCAAATTGCCAGATTGAAATCTTGCTGAAAGTTTACTGTGTAATGTCAGGCTAATTGCTGCTAGGCACACTCGAATAGCCTTGCACTTGGTTATTGAACTTGCTTATGCAGTTAGATGCTCAAGATTGGGTGCAAGGAACTCCTCCTTTCTGGTGCTAAAATTTAGTGCTTTGAATGTCTTAAATGGAAATGGGAATAAGGACATGAACCTGTAGCGCTGAACTGTGTTGCTCCTCGTCAGGTAGACATTAAGGGCGTGCAGGGCGGGAGCACTATCCGCTCGCTACACGTGGGCTGGCTTATGGAGAAAGGCTGCTCTTTTTCAGTCCTACATGCCTGCACTTTTTGTTTCTTTCCTGTTTTTCATTCTTGAATTTGTTGCTTTGTGGGGACTAGACAGACCTAGGGATCATTTGAGAAGTTGAGAAGTGAGTAGTTGCCATGATTTGCTTGATCGTGAGTCAGTGGAAATGGCATAGGGACCAGTGTGCTAGCCACTCGGAGGGGTAATATGCTGCTCCTTACTCCATCGTGTTAGTAGCAAGTCTTGGCTTCCATCTGAGTCTAGTTCTGTGTTCTCTCCCATGACCTGGGCCCTGGGATTCTCCAGTGACATCTTAACTGCAGCCTCACTGAGGCAGAGGGTAAAGAGAGAGAACAAGACCAGAGGGGCCCATTGTTCTGGCTAGAGAAACCAGCTGCCAACATGGAAGCAGCTCGGGCCTGGCTGAACACAGGTCCTAGGCCTTTCTATTCCAGGTGGAGCTTTCATCACAGAACAGTGCTGTCTCCACCTGGCCATAGATGCTAAACCTTGGCCATGGCTCAGGCTGTTCAGGGTAGCTGTGTCCTTACCACTGATTTAGCCAAAGTTGAGGACTTCCTAATAACTCTTGTACGCCATCTCATCTCCAAACCCTGATGGGACCCCCAACTTATTTTGGGCCTCAAGTGCTCTGAAGAAGCTGTTCTGACAGCCAGTGTGGTGTCTTCCATGGGTCTCTTCTTCTTACTGCAAGGAACCAGCCTTCTGAGTCCTCTTGGGTCAGCAATTGGATATGGGCAATACCTGGTTTTCAAGGTGGTCTCTGTTGCCAGTTAAGACTCCAGAGTAGTCTTCTGTAAGGTGTTAGTGGCCTCAAAGGGTCCAGATGGGGGTCTGGGTGGGCCCTCTGCTGCCAACTGCTCAGCCTTTTTCCAGATCCAACCACTTGTGACAACCTTGTTTCCTTACAAATTCCAGCATGTGACTTTGGTGCCCTGTTGTTACTTGTGAAAAACCTATTCTGTTGTCTTTGATGTAGTCAAAAAATTTCATGTAGTTTACGTAAAAATATGATTCACAAGGAAGCCAACTATATGTCTTGTGTTGGGACTTCATAATATAGTTCCTAGGCCACTTTTGCAAATTGTTCTTGTCACCAGATGTGTTCAGACATTGCTGTGCAGTTGTAGGGGAGGGTGGGAAGAAGGTGGGGGAGATACTTTTTGGTCTTTTTGTTTTTTACCTTCACCAAGAGGGGACAGTCTGGCCAACTTCTCCAGTAATGCAATAAAGACATTGCAATAAAGTATCTTTTTGTTCTCGTCCTATGGATGGGGGTGGGCTGGGGGCTGGGAGCAAAAGGACTGGGGTGTTGAAAAGCCCTGAAACTTACAAGCTTTCTCTCCCATTGGCACTGATTGGTCATGGGCTGAACTGGGGTCACCAGAGACTCTCTTCTATCCCTGCAGAGGAAGGAAGTTGACCCTAACAGTTATGATGCCAGAACCCTGTCTGCCCAACACAGGACACAGTGAAACTCAGAAACTAATCCTGAGAAAGTTAAATCTGAGAGCCATTTCCTCCTCACCCCATTCCTATTAGAAAGCCCAGTTTATTGATTCTCATCATATCCTTTCTGCCTGGAAATAAGTTTCCACATACTATTCTGGAGGCAGGGGAAATGAGCTCAGTCTTAGTTTATCCTGTTGTTGCCCTGGGTCCTTGGCACCCTCCTGCCATGGCACTTTGTTGAGGCTCCTGTGTTAGGAATATAATCAACAAACAAGTGATGACCTCTGTTTGTTTGCACAGAACATTGCTGGTCTCGGCTCCCTCAAGCCCACATGCGTTCCGAATTACAAATCAGATCATCTAGGGGAGCAGTCTTACTCTTCTAAATGACCTAGCCTATGACCTTCCCTCATTACACTTTAGCTACATCCCCCAGGCCACTCCGAGGAACTGTGGATGATTTCCCTGAATCCCACGAGTTGCTCCCACTCTACATGGGACACTCAAATTCCTGTCTTCAGTTCCACTTGCTGGCTGGGTAGCTCCACTGAGCCTTCTGCATCACACAGGCACTGCAGACTTTTTCTTTAGAGAGAAAACCTGCTTGGTTATGACTACCCTTCATCTTTTTACCACCAAACCCACAAACCTGTCTGTGGCCACAAATCTCCCCTTTCACTTATTAAATTACAAAAGGTAGCCCTCTTCCAACTGAAAGCCAATTTCTCCATATGTGTTTTGGATTTTATTTTCTTCTACCTTCTCAGGAATCTCATGTGATCAGTTATCAGTCTTTCACTGTTGTTTTCCCTCAACTGGATTGATTGACATTTGAATACAATTGGGTATTTGACCTTTATTGGCTAATGTAATTGGAAAATCTGATTATGGGCCTCAGATAGCCTCAGTACCATGTGTCTCTGTTTCTGCTGTGCTAGTTCCTGCTTCGTTTCATTTTGTGCCTAGATTCTCTCCTCCAGGTGGACAAATGGCCTCCACTAGTGCCAAACTCACATATCCTCTGACAACTCCACAGAGAGGTCTTTTTAGGTGTTGACTGTTGCTTGTTTTATGTATCCATAGCAAATACAGCACAATACCCATGAGAAGAGGCCTTGATAGGCGCAGCCTAAACTGTGCCCCTGTGGTGAGATGGGACTTGGCATTGACTGCTCCACAAGGATGACCCGAAGTACAAGAGGGGTACTTTTTAAAGGAAGCAGCGATGACCAAGTTTAAAAGAAAAACAGCAAGAATGAATTTTCAGTCAAAAATGTATCAGAATAATGTAACAGAATCTTAATAGTCAATGAAATGTTCCATGTGATTTTAAAAATACTGCATACTTAACTCTTCCATCAATATAATGAAATAAACTATTAACCCCCCACCCCCCCCAGAACATCTCTTCACTTTCTCAGTCCTATATCCTTTTCTTTCTCTCTTTTCTCCTCTTCAAAGGCAAACTTTCTGGGGGGAAAACCCCTCTAAATTTGTCTTTATTGCCTCCCTTCCTCAAGCATTTCTCAAACCCTCCTAACCCTCTTCTCTTTATGCCGTTTCCAACTTCCTAAGGGGGCAGTTCCCTCTCCCCCATGAACTGCTGCAACATATACCTGCCCCAGCCCCTTCACCTGGTGCTTCTAACCAGATCCTGATACACATGGGGGTGGGCTTCCCTAGGCAACCAGGTACCTGTATTCCCAGCATCCAGTACAGGAGTTGGCAGTCAGTTAACAGAAGGAGGAAGTGAGTTCAAGAGGGGACCAGAAGGCTGAGGGAACCAGTCCATCCCACTTGTGGGCCGTCAGGGGCAGGGCGCGCCCTCTGGTGGCCACAGCCTTTGCCATGTAGGGTGACCAAGAGGCATTTTGCAGTTTCCAAGCCCCTTGGACACCTCTTTGGACCTCGGCATTGGATTGTGGGACAGTTAGGGTGAGACAACAGTTTTCCAAGTCTTGTCACCTGGAGGCACTTTTCTAGCCGTAGCACTGCATCACAGCCCTGCTCCCATCTCTTGACTCTTCCAACACAGTGGTCCCACAGATATCCTCCCTCTCTTCAGCACCACACACCACCCAGTGCGGCTCCACTCTGTGGGCTGCCTGGCTCAGCAATGGCCATCTCCACCGCAGAGACCTGCCTGACCATAGCCCAGGAAGGGCTCACTGGTTACAAATGTTAATGACATAACTAAATACAGAAAGTACTTTATTTTTACCCCACCTGGCATTTTACCAAGTAACTCGACCCATTTTAAAACTCTTTTCTCTTGGAGTTTATGACTCTTCTGGCTGCTGCTTCTAAGTCTCTTTGCCTTAAATGCTTGTGCACCTCAGTGCATCACTATTGCTACATGGCTCTCAATTTTCTATCAGTCTAGGTTTCTCTAGAGCCCCACACCTGTTCAGTTACTTTCTGGACGCCTCCCCCCGCCGCCCCACCAAGTACCAAGTTCAGTTGTTCACCTCCCTCCACCTTTATTCCTCATTTTCTGGCTAAAAGGCATTCCAATTTGGGAGAGTGAAGAGAAACCTAGGTTTTAATCCTGGCTCTGCCCAAGCTGTACTACGTTGTTAACATCTGAAAACCGGAGTTCCCTTATCTATATAAAAGCAGGATTATTAGTTGCTCCATGGCCGCCTTGGATTCCCCATCACCTACCGAAAGTCTAAATCCTTGGAAGACCACTGTGACCCTTGCCCGACTCACCAGACCCATTTCTACTTTGAATTAATTTCAATTCTTTGAATATACCAGGAATGTGGCTAAGTGTTACACTTTTTTTCTGGACATTATTTCTTACACTAATTCCTGCTCTTCTAACCGAGCACACCACCAGCTATCACTTATCCTTCAGGTTTGAGCTCAGAAGTCATTAATTTCTGGGAGGCCGAGCTGGTTTAGATGCCCCTACCGACAATGGAAACTGTCTCATTCACTCTATCAGCAGCAACATAGGACCTTGGTTATCCTTGCGTTGACTAAAGGAAAGCAGCAAGCAAAAGACAAAGATGGTTTCCAAGAGCATGTATTACACAGGTCTGAGTGTGAGAAATGCCAGACAACTGCTATGTTTGCTTTAAAAGCTCATCGGGTGCCAGTGCCAAGTCCTGATGCTTTTGAGGGCCCCCTGGGTCTCGGCCCCTCCAGAGCCGGCTGGGCCCAGGCTCCTGGGTGAGGGGGCAACTTTTGTATGGAACGTTCTGCCTCCTGTCACCTGAGGCATCAGGCACTTTGGTGATGCCCAGGGCTGGCTCCTCTTTCTCTGTTTGTGCACACACAGGCTCCCATCGCCAGCTTTGGCTGGAAAGCTCACAGGGTTGGTGGGCCAGCCCAGGGGCACTGGGTGGCCGTGACTTCCCCTCCAGCTTAGGAGACAGGTTCTCAGGGTGGGCTGGAGTTGTGGCTTCCAAATCCTGGGAGCTGACCAGCCCACCTTCCGTTGTTGCCTTTCTGCTTGAGGAGTTCCCCTCTGAGCCCTCAATAAGGAATTTCCAGGACCATCGGCCTGGCTCTCCTGAGGTGGAGCAGCTAGTGGGGCCACCGGTGGGAGTGAGTCCTGGCGAGCTGGGACAAAGTGCTGTTAGTGCCTGGCTGTGGAGGGGCTGAGCCTTCATGTGGCCTTCAGGGGGGATGGGGTCTGTGGTTCCAGCCCTACTCGGGCTGGGCACTAGTGACAAGGAGCTGGCTGCCTCCTCAAAGACTTGTGGGATGCCAAGCCGCCTCTGGGGTACACCTGGGCCTTCCATTCTAGGGTCCCTAGGCAAGAAAGCATCTTCTTCCTCACCCTCTCCTGCTCCGCTGAGGGGTGGATCCCGGCCCACTTCTGGGTTAGGTACCAAGCTCGGCCCCTGCACACCTTGGCTGTTCTCAGGCCCCTCATCAGTGTCATCCTCTGAAGAGTCAACCTCACGGATGGCTTCCTGCTTCTGCAGTGACTCTCGCCGCTCAGCTCGGTCCTGTCGGAGGGTGCCTAGAGCTCGTGAGGAAGCAGGCTGCAGCACCCCCTTCCCTGGCAGGGCCCCCTTCCCAGACAGCACGCTCCTGGTCCCAACTACCTCCAGAGGACTGACTTCCCTGGGTGGCAGTTCCTTCTTTAGCTCAGGGTGGGGCAGGTCAAGGCTATGCTTTCGAGAAGTGGCCAGCTTCTTCTCAGAAGCGGCAAGCGCAGCCGCCAGTTTCTCAGCTGACTGCACCCTCTTAAGTAGTGGTGAGCGGGGAGGCTCTGCACCCTTGGGCCGTGACAGTTGCCTGCCCAGGGGAGGCGACAAGTGAAGCTTGGTGGGGAGGGCCTGGGTTCCATGGCCAGACAGGGGCGACGGGGAGCGCTGGGGTGAAGCTGCTGGTGGTGGTGAAGGGGTGTGGGCCAGCGGTGACAGTGGGATGCTGCCTGCTGACTTGCGCCGTGGAGAGCGGTACTGCCGTTGCAGCTTGGGAGCCAGACCATGCAGGGAGCTGGGCCGTGTGTGACCAGAGGCGGCTGGAGAGCTGGGCACACTGGAGCTGGGGGAGCTGCTCTGTGACGAATTCCCTCCCACTTTGCACAAACAGACAAAGGCAGAGCAATGTTAGCTGTTAGAGATGACTGAGGGGCAAAGCAGGGCTTAGCCCTGGAATGTCCCAGGATCAAGGTCATACCACCAGAGAACTAGAGCCCAGGCTATAGAAATGAAGTCACCCTCCACCCCTGTCACCTCCCCCAAAACTGCTGGATCTTTCACGAGGTGGGCTGAGTAAGTTCAGAGTGGGACCAGTGAGAAACACAGAGGGCCCAGGTGCTTTCCTACCTCCCAGGGATCGCATCTGTGATCTACAAGGAGCCCTTCCTACCTGAATGCACAGTATCAGGGGTCACCCGGTAGCCCTGAGTGGGAGATCGGGGGGAAAGGCTGTGGCTGTGTGTGGGAGAGCCCGGCCCGCTCTCCCCTGATGACAAGGAGCGGTTAAGTGAAGAGAGACTGCGGCTGGTGTGGAGCAGGGTTGCCTGCTTGGTGATCTTCCGGAACAGGGAGCTCCTTTTTCTGCTGCAGAGATGAGAGTCAAAGGCTGTCTGACTTTTTGCACCAGAGTACAGCATATGCTGGGCTCAGGGCCAGGGTCCCCAGCACACACAAGCGCTATATATTGGCTAAGAGCAGGTCCTTGGTTTAAGTGAGGCTCACCTTTCTTGCCCATCTTTGCCCCGGCTCCACTTGCTCCTTCGGGCCATCTTGGCCTTGTAGCTGCCCTTCCGAGCTGGCCCCACTTTAATGGATGTGTTCTCCAGGGGAGTTGTTGAAATCGACAACCTGTTTCCACTCTGGGGAACAGAATATGAACCTAGGCTAAGGCAGTGGCCATATTCTTGACCCAGTCCCTATCCCTGAGCATGGCTAGACCACAGCTCTAGCCATTGTCCCTGGATCAACATGTCTGACCCACAAACCTGTCTTCCCTCTTCATAAGTTAGCAAATGGTGCCAGCTGGAGCCCACATAGTTTGGGGCTGGGAAGGTAGAGAAGAAGCTTACCAGTCCTGTTCTCCAGCCCCACCAGAGCTCAGAAGTGTACCTGGGCCTCGGTTGGTGAGGACGCTGCCTTCCAGCGAAAACTCATTGCTATGGCCAAACCCAAGTTTTGCGTGTATGCGCATCCATCCTCAGTGAGTACCAGGTGTATGTGTGCCCAGCTCTCCCACTCCCCTAGGGCCAGTCACAGACTCAAGGCTGGGGTCGACCACAGCAGCAGCACACCCAGCACTAACCTTCAGGATCAGCTCCACCACCTCTGTGTGCACCAGCCCATGCACAGGCTCTCCATTGACATGAGTGATGAGGTCACCCTGACGAAGCCCCGCCTCACTGGCTGGACCTCCTTCCTCCACGTGCTGCCCCAGGGAGAGAACAGTTCTCAGTTCTCAGCCTGTAGCCTGAGTATGACCCCCGAGGGTAGTGTGGGCACAGATGGGGGCAGGGACAGGCAGGTCCTAGTACGGGAAGACAGAGGAGTGATGAAGCTAGGAGATTACAAGTATGGATGGCCAGACATACCCACACCATATGGTGCACAGTGTAGACATCTGAGTCACCCATGTAGACACGGATGGCCCGCAGGGTGAAGCCATATTTCTTGCCAGCTCGGTGGATGATGATGGGGGCCCTCGAGCTGCTGAGGGCTGGCAGGAAGTCCCTGCTTGGAGAAGAGTCCCTGGATGATGGGTTGGATGACTGGGAATGTGGGGACATGGGGCTGGCCAGTGGAGAGCAGGTGTGGTGTTCTGGAGAAGGAGAAACCAGGACTTAGCAGTGGGTCAGGGGACCCCAGCTTAGCCATGCTCCCAGACCAGCCCTGTCTACGCTGTTGATCCCACACAGCGCTAGTCAGAGACAGGGCCTGAGCTCAGGTGTGTCTTCCTGACAGTCTCTGAGCAGCAAAGCCCCTACATGTCCCCAGACCCTCGCGGGCCCCAGGAGGTGATGGGGAATGGCAGCTAGCATTTACTGAGTGTTTACTTACACGTATCACGGACCATATAAGGTCTTCATACATATTTAAAGATCACAATTATCGTACGAGCTACCACTATTGATATATCCACATCTTTTGATGAACTTGAGGCTCAGAGGGGTTAAGCAACTTCCTCAAGGTCAAGAATAAATTAGTAATGGAGCCAGGAATTGAAATAAGCTCTGTGCCTCAGAGCCTGCACTTTAAACATGGTTCATATCCTGCCTTCTCGGATATACACACAGAACCCCAGACACCAATACACACCTTTAGAGACATCTAGTTTCACACAAAGACAGCAATGACACCCAGTCTCTCAGACACCTGTTCCTCAAGATACAATGCAGACACGCCTGCCATGCACAGACCCCTGCCACAGGCCCGCAGAGATGCCAAAGCCCTCCCTGTTTTATCCTAGGCCCCAGAGGCCTTACCTGCAGGAATGAGGAGGGACAGGGCTGTGGCAGAGGCAGACTTGATCACTTTGTTGATGGGGCGAGCAGCGCGCTTCTCTATGGAGTCCCCAGAGAGTAGCCGATGGCGGGCCCTGCGCACTGCCAGGTCACTGATTGCCTTGGCTGTGGCTCCCTCAGCCAGCTGCGGGGTCCCACGGCCTCGAGTGTCCATGGCTGTGGGCCCAAGTGAGCAATGAGACCTGCAATGCAGCTGAGTCTCCCCTCCCTGCCTGCCTGCACTATCGTCCAGCCTAGGCCCTTTGGACAGCTGCTGGGCCACTCCTGGACTAGAGCCACTGCTCTGGCCAACAGGCTCCCTGTCCCGCTTCAGCTGCTGCTCCACCGGCCGTTCAGGGACAGGCCCAGGTGCCCCTTCTCCAGAGAGGGGTGTCAGAAGCCATATGCCCTCCTGCTGCTGCTTCCTGGGGGTGCTGGTAGCCTCCTCGGGGCTTTCAGGGAAGCGAGGCACATCCAGGAGGCCCGAGCAGCGACGACGCACTGTCAGCGGAGGGCTGGAGTCACTTTCTGTGTGGGATGACTCAGACACCGACAGCCGCTTCCGCAATCTGCGAGACAAGGCCTACAGTGAGTTGGCCCCGGGGTCTCCCTCCTCTGGCCCGGGCTTCCTTGGGGGCTCACAGAACTCTTCTCAGACATTCCTCAGGAGACGTTCTTGTGAATGCCCCCTCACTGCCGCCAGCACTCCTCCCCAACCTCTGAATCTCGCCCACAATCTCTGACAACTGATGGGTGGCTGTGCTGCCCACCCTGGGTGAGCTCTGGGTGCTCACATCTCAGGGGAGCCAATCACCCAGCTCCGGTCTCGACCCTTCAACCCTGCCAGGCCATCTGTGCGGTCTTCCTTCTCTTCGCTCAGGCTTCGCTTGGCGGGGGGCGGTGTCTGGCGCTCCTCGAGCAGTGACAGCCGCTCCATGCTGCTGTACACCTGTGGGCACAGGAGATGTGCTGGGGACGGACCCGAAAGACACAGCTGAGGAGCAGAAAGTGTCCCTGCACCTGAAACCCAGGAATCTGAACCAGTTTCCCCTCTCCTCCCCTATATATACTGGTGAATATTTGAGGAAAATGTGATTCCCCTGGGCTGACCTGGCCTCACCCCTGGCGTCTCATGTCAGGGCTAAAGTGGTTCTAGAAGTATGGCATATGCAGGCCCAGCCCTTTCCTCCTCTTTTTCTTGAGGTAGCTCCATTACCTCCTCCCCTAGCCTGCCCTAGGCATACTCCTTGACAGGTCCTCTTCTCCCCGTTCTCCAGCCTGTTCTGCCCTATCTGGGTCTGCCTCAGTGGTACCTTGCTGAATCTGGGAGAGCAGGAAGAGAACTGGCGGATCTCAAGGCAGCCATCTTCACTCGCTTCCTCCTCATCCTCTGAGTCCAAGTGGTGGTATCGATCTGAGCGGGCTGGGTGGGAAGCACAGGACAGTCCCCTTCAGAGGTCCCTTTTGACCCTAACAGACCTCAGGAGGGCCTGGAGAAGTTGCTCTCCCAATGCCAAGTTCAGAGTGCACAAGTGTTTCTGAAAAAACAGGCAGGAGCCCCGCTCCTCCCCATCAGTGGCCTTACTGTCAAAGTAGCTGGTATCATCCTCTGACTCCAGCTGAGGGATAAATTCAGCCTTCTGGCGAAGAAGTCCCGTCCAGTCCAGGCCGGTAAAGAATGGGTGCTGCTTCACCTCACACGCGCTGCCTGTGAACGGTGAGGGTGTGGGCAAGGGGGTGAGATGAGCTGGATGGAGTCCAGGTCTGCAAGTCCAGTGAGAACCCAGACCTCAAGAGGCAAGGCCTGGAGGCCTCAGCTCCAGTACTTTCCAAGCTCTTCTGCCCAGAGGGAACAGGGCGAGCTTCAGGATGCAAAGACACTGTCCACACTTGAAGCCTGGCACTCCTGGTTGCATGGACTCAGCCCTTCTCCTCCAAGTGGTGAGAAAGGTTAATGGGGTCTCTCCTACCTGTACCCAGCCTCTCCAGAGGGTTCTGGTGGAGCAGTTTAGAGGTGAGGTCCTGAGCATCTGGCGGCAATGCATCATCCCCATCAGGCCACACAATCTCATCTGAAGAGTCATTGGGGGTGAGAAGAAAGGAGTGGGCTGAGAGAAGGGTCTCAGCAGTTGTGGGCAGAGAGGGGAAATGGAGATGATTCTCAGATTGGATAAGGGTAGGGAGGCATAAAGGGCTCAGCCTAGAACCCTTAAATCTTGCCTGGGACCCCAATTCCTTAAGTTCTATAGGTTCCTGTCCTCAGAGGCCACACACCCTAGACCATGGCTTGCTCTTTGATCCAGGGTGGACACTGCAAAGCAGAGGCTCCTCTGGCCTGGAGCTCCATCCCACCCTGCCTTTATATTCCAGACACATGCACATGGACACACAGAACTCACACTCACAGGATACACACGCGGACAACACAGGTGCACCCATGTACATATGGGGGATAGATGAACATAAGCAGAACAAGCCCCGGGTGATACACAGTGTCCCTGTGCACGCGCGCACGCGCGCACACACACACACACACACACGCACATCTAAGAGGCAAGCACACCATCACACACGAACTCAGGAAAGAACTCAAAAGCTTCACAGGTGCACACGTAAATCGTATTTGTGGATCCAGACTCTGCCTCCCCAGGGTGATGGTACCTACCACTGATGACTTGCCCAAAGAGCTCCTCCGGAGTATCTCCAAAGAAAGGGACGCAACCCACCAGGAACTCATAGAGGATTATGCCCATGGCCCACCAGTCCACAGGCTTCCCATAGCCCTGACGCAGGATCACCTCAGGCGCAATGTACTCCGGGGTCCCGCATACCTAGGCATGGAGAAGCCAGGCTGGCTCAGCATTCTGGAGCAACTTATTGGCATGACAGCAAGGCGGGGGGGGGCGGCAGGGATGTTCCCACCTTTGGGTTACAAAAGTCTCTGAATGAAGACTAAAAACCCAGCTAACTGGGTAACAAGCAAGATCAATCACGGTACCAGAGTTGGTACTGTTGGTGGGGTGGGTTTATGTGTTTCCTAATTACTCAAAACATCTCATTCTAGCCTGGGACCACAACTCTCTTGATGCCTCAACACATCCTCTGGCATCTCGGGTCCCCACCACACAGCTGGCTTCTACCTTCTGGCCTCCCAAAAAACAGATCCTACAGGCACATGACTACTGGAGGGACTCGTGAACAGTCACGACCTTAAGTGTCAAGGCAGGGAATACCAGTGGCTACTATCAGGAAGCCCAGCGGAAACCTGGAGCTGTGTGCCGAGGACGAGCTCCAGGAGCGCCTTGCTCCCAACTGAGGCTGGGAGTCTCAGGCTGAACTCACACCAGTCCCTGAGAGTATCATATTTTCTCCAAACTTGGAGGAAGATGATTTTTGGACTTTATGTCTATGTAATTCTTTGGTCCACCCTATTTTCTAAATGTGCTTCCTATCTCAATGCCTCCTTGGAACCAACCCAAGAAAAAGACAGGAGTTCCCAGCCTCAACACATACCTAACAGGGTAAGCATACGGCCCTAAGTCCTTATTCTGAGGCCTGGAATTCAACTCCCAGAGTCTCAACCATCCCTCCTCACCTGTTTGTCCAGGAACTCCCGGGCATCTTTTTCAATGTGGCCCTCATACAAGTTTGTTGTCAGACTCATGAGGCCAATTTTAGAAAGGCCAAAGTCAGTGAGCTTGATGTGCCCCATGGACGTAATCAGGAGGCTGGGAAACCAGAGAAACAGAAGGACGGAGTTGTTTCCCAGTTGTCTAAGAGTGCCGATTTTAGTACATGCCAAATTTTCCCACTCAGGCTTCTAGGGGGCTACTGCGGGACATCAGAAGGGAGACAGGGAGCTGCGAAAGAAGAGCACACTCTGGCTTTGTGAGCGCTACATTCTGCACAAGCAACCTGCGTTCCGACCATTCCCCCAACCCACTTCTGTTTATTGTCCTGAACTAGGTTCTGCCCTGGGGGCAGGTGTCAGCCAGCAGAGGAACGCTGGTCAGCCTCATCCTAAGACTGCAGCCAGTCCCAGTCCCCTCTCTTCACCTGGGTTGCTCACGACACCCCGACTCAGGGGCACATACCCTTGTACCATGTCTACGGTTGGTCTTACAAAGAGGGTTGGGAGAAACTAGAAATAAGATCTCACAAAGAATTGTCTCTTTCTTCTCTCATTACATACTTTGCCTAAGCATCTACACTACTTCATTTTGTGTAAAGGCTGCTCCCTGCCCCCTTTATTTTGTAATTCCCACGTTGGTATCCCTGGCCCTGACTCCATGTCTCCTAACTGCCCAGGAGTCTCACAGGCGCCACCAACCCCACCTGTATCCAAAACACAGTCACGCTTCCTAACTGGTCCTCCTCTCCTCAGTGAAAAGCAATTAATTTCTGTTACCTACTGGGCTTTGTTATAAGTGCTCTGTTGATTATCTATAAAAATATTTTGGCTCCTGAAAAGTCATATAGAGTAATTAACACAACAAAAGTAGGTATTATTATCCTTATTTTAAAAAGGAGGAACATGAGGCTCAGAGAGGTTTAATTCACAAACTAGAGCTCAGAGTTAACGAGTGATCATTTGAACTCAGGTCTGTCTAATGTCAAAGCCACTTTCCACTACAGAGGCTTATCACCATGCACCAGTCCCAAGCTTGAAATCTGGAAGATACCCCAGACACCTCTCTCATTTCTCTCTGCAGCCCCACCCCAACCTTACTGCTTCCTCTCTACTCCCTACCACTACCCCCGTTCTTCTGCATCCTGACTCTGTTCTAGCACAGGCATTGCTGTTTTGGTCTCATCTACTGCAACGGTCTCATCTCTTTCCGCTGGTAATGACCTCCCTAAACTAAAAACAAGATCTGAGTGTGTCATTCTATCATACCTTTGATTCATAAACCTTTCAAAGACCTCTAGGACCCTTTAAAATAAAACCCAAACTTAACAAAAAGGCCCCTGATGATCTCTCTCTCTAGCCTTCTTTCTTACTACTCTGACCAACGAGTCTCAGCTTCAGCCATACTGTGTCATTTGTAGTTCCTGAACAGGTCACACCTGCGTGCCTTTGCAAGTTCCATCCCCCAGCTCTACAAAGCTCCTCCTACCTTTTTCCAACTAACGCCTTCTGAGAAACAGCCTGTGCACAGATACTTCTGTCTCCCACACTAGACCAGGGACTATTCTATAGCCCATAATAGCATGCTTGTCAGAACACCTGCTCGGCCACCTATTATATATGCTGATTCTTTTGTTCCTGTTTCTTGAGTGGCACTCCTCAGTACATGTCACCAAAGCCTTACAATGCCCCTGCCAGACCTGGTTGGCAACAGTCTTTGCGTGTGGGGTGGCCAGGGGATAGAGTACTGGGCCTAGATGGATGCCCACAGGAGCACTGTTTCCTAGCAGCCATTCTGGTACAGATTCAAACATGCTGTGTTTGCCTCCATTTATCTAGAGAAGCAAGGAGAACTTGGAACAAGGGACTCAGAGAGTAGGCGTACTTGTCAGGTTTGAGGTCACGGTGCACGATGCCATAGTTGTGCAAGTACTCCAGGGCTAGCACGGTTTCCGCAAAGTACAGACGCGCCATGTCCACAGGCAGGGCCCCGATGTTCTTCAGCAGAGTGGCGCAGTCTCCTCCTGCAACAAGGGCAGGCCCCCATGGGGGAAGATCCAGCTCTCTGCTCTAGACGGTCTCAGGCTTTCAGTCTCTAAGGCCCCAGAGGAGACAGCCTCATGGAAGCCCCTGGGGCTAAGGACTGTAATTCTAGCCCCTCTATTGCTGGCATGGGTTGGAGTCAGCATGTGGAGGGGAGCAGAAGGTAGGTGAATGGCTGTCTCCGCCACTGTTCAGGCCAGAGACAGGAGGAACCCCAGGTCCTTATGTCTGTAAGTTGATTTGTAGGGATAGGACCAAGTTATTCTAGGATGGGATCCTGTACACTGTGAACACATCTGGCTGAGACTTCAGCACTGTTCATTTATTTCCTTTCTGATGGCTGTCCTTTACTTTTTGAGTGAAGTAACACTGTAAACTCCTAGCATGTACCCACTAATTCAAAGGGGTTTTTTTTTCAGCTTCAAGGCTTAAGTAAACTATCTTTGGAAGCTGTACCCAGTAGTGAGAAGGGGAGAAGAATGGCCACTGGCCAAGCTGCTGCCCCATGATGCTCTTGTGCTCCATCCCAAGAGCATTTTGTGTGGCGTTAGGGGGTGTTCCCTTCAAAAGTCGTTAGCCAGGGCAATGCCTTTCCTGCCTTTTGAGGGCCCAGAGGCAATCCTCCCAGCATCCAACCCTGGGCTTTTGCGGCTTGGCCACCTCTTTTGTTCCTGTCTGGTGCCAGTAGTAGAGGCTGTAAAGGCTTTGGGGTGCAGGAGTCTATAACTGCCAAGCTGACACATCCTGTCCCCGAGTGCCTTTCACTGCACTTGACATGGGCAGCCTCAAGGCAGTTACTGCTACAGAAGCCTCTTCCTGTGAGGGGCAGGGAGCTCTGTGCTCACCTTAGCCAAATAGTCAAAGATCCTAAGGCAGAAGCCAATGTCAAAGAGAGACTGGGAAGCCAGACCCTGAAACTTTACCCCTATAAAAGCTATTGTTCCCAGCTCAGGGCTAAGTCTCAGAGTGTGCCTTGACATCCACGCCAGGCCACCTTTCTCCAAGTACCTTCAACATACTCCATCACCATGCAGAGGTGGCGCTTGGTCTCAAAGGAGCAGAACATGCTGACCACAAAGGGGTTTTCGGCGAAAGTCAGGATGTCGCGCTCCACGAAGGCCTGCTGGATCTGGTTCCGCAGGATCAGGTTCTGCTTGTTGATCTTCTTCATGGCAAAGCGCTGCCGGGTGGACTTGTGCCGCACCAGGAACACGGCCCTGGGAAACGCAGCCCATTCAGTCCTTCAAGGGCCCTCTGAGCCTGAGCTGTGCTCTCCACTACCCACAGCGGGGGTGGCCAGGCCCCCTGCTCTAACACCTTATAAATGCACAGAACAAAGAAGCAGAGCTGTGCTTACTGATGAGAAGGATCTGGGTCCCCTGCCCATAAAGCTCTTCAATTTCCTGATGTACCAAGTCCTGAGGACACAGCTAAACCCTTCCCCAGAGCTCATGAGAGGAGTGCTACCAAAAGGAGTGAGAATCGCCTGGGAGAGGAGCAATGCTCGGGTGTCAGAGAAAATTGAACTCCTACCTCTCCGGGAGGCTTTGGGGAAAGAGAGGGCCCACCCTGGGGCATCTGCTGCCCAGAGGATTAAGCAACATATACTTCTAGAAGCAAGGGCCCCAGGGCTGACTTAGCTTCAGTCCTGGCCACACCCTGACCCCTGCCTTTACCCATAGGCGCCATTGCTGATGAGCTTAATGGTTTCGAAGTCCTCTTCAGAAGGTGTCTTTTTAGATGTCCGAGATGCCCCATGGCCCTGGAAGACGAGGGAAAAGGCAAGAGGCAGGCATGCTTCTCGGGGCTCGTATGTTTAGGGAAGCACAGTGGCCCCAGCATCAGCTCAGCTCTTAGCCCTGCTGCGGCCTCCCGCCCAGTCTTCCCCAGGAGCTGAATGGCTTCTCAGGCAGTGCCCCCCACCCCACCCGCCTTCCTTCAGGTGTTCTATTCAAGAAAACGATGGGTCCTTTGCTTCACAGGGCCTAGGCTCCAGGATTGGGGCGGGAGCACAGGATCTTCACCTCGACAGAATCATCTGTTTCCGGAGTATCAGGACTGTCATAGCTGCTCAACTGGGCCATTTCTAGAAACAAAGCAAGGACACAGAGAAAAGTGTGTGTGGCACTGTCAGGCATCTCTGCAGTCCACTCGTACCACAGGACAGGTGCGTGCAGGGTGGGCATTAACGCTTTCTGCGTCAGTCTGGGACGCAGATCTGGCCTTGTGCCTCTCCTTAGTGTGGTCACAGCTTTTGAGCTTGTCTGCCAGTTATATGGCCACTCCTATTCTCTAGAAGTCCAGTGCCATTACAAGGCCTGGCAAATTCTATAAAGCTCCCCTCAAACTTGGGACAATTGCTGGAAAACATGGCCCAGAGCTGGGCTCTCAGCCCCCATCCTGCGGGCCAAGACTAGGCTTTGCCGGGCGGGGCTGGGAAGCAGGGAGGGCAGGGTGATGACAGAGTAGGGACGTGGAAGCCCGCAGTTCATGCAGGGACTCAGTGCGAGGCCCAAGAAATGGAGATCACATTCTGAAACCCTGAGTCAAGCCCGCCCCAAAGACTCAGAAGGACTTGGAAGGTGCCAGCAGGCGAGGAGAGCATGCGCGGGAGGTGAGCATTTTTGAAAATACGACTGTGGTCCTTTGTTGTTAACCTCTTGACGTTTGGCTCTAAATCCAATCCGGCTGAGCTCCAGACAGTCCAGGCTGGGCTATGTCAGGCAGATGCGGACACTTTTGACGGAGGGGCTGCTTTGTGACAGAGAACACAGGACTCCTCCTATGGCCCTGAGGCCCCTGATGCTGTGCCTTGCCCTTGTCCAATCTAAGCCTCTTCTCCAGGTGCTCTCCCTGCTGTCAGAGCCTCTTGGCTGTGGGGCTTCTCTGCAGCCACCAGGCAGCATGCTCACCCTCGAGGGGATCCCGTGTGAGGCCCAGCTGGTTAATGATGTAGCGGGGAATGTCACATTTAATCCCTTGTCCCACTTTGGCATGGCCCTCGGCTGCTTCTAACAGGTGGTAGAACTCTTCAGGGTCAAACTCCTGTACCAGGGGAGAAAGGTAGTCAGTGGTAAGACCCATAGGGGGAGGCTGTTAGCCTCCCCGATTTCACAGCATATACCCCACACAGGATGAACAAGATTTTTCCTTTGTGATGGGACACCCCTACCCCTGAATGCCCAGAAAGATCATGAGTCCGGAATTATGAGAACGGGGACAAAGCTGCCTTACAGGAGCACCTCCAGACTGGCCATCCTAAGCATACGCTGTCTCCCCGGCAATAAGAACCAGAGCTGCTGCTTTCAAAATAGCTCAGCCTGTTCACCTGGTCCAAAGCCGTCCACCAGCCAGATGGCACTGTCAGGCGTGTTCACACGCCCAGTCCACAGAAGCAGCCCTGGCACACTCTCCGACATGACTCACAGCCCTGGCGGTGCATGCACGCCTCCAACTATTTACTGAGCACCTCCTGGCTGCTAGGAGCTAGGGAGCCACGTGAATTAGAGCACAGCAGTCCTTGTCTGTATGGAGCACGTAATAACTGGGGTCCCCTTTACCAACTGCCTAGGAAGCGCCACACTCTGGGCTAACCCCTGATAACGCTTCTGTGACCTCAGTGAGGAAGTGAAGGCTCACAGAGATGCACTGACTTGTCCGTGGTCACAGAGGTAGGAAGGAACACAAAACCAACACTCAAACCCAGGCCTGACTCTGGCCATTTTTAACCGTGGACTTCATGAGTGTTCTTGAGGGAAAGTCCTTCTTCTTCACCACAACCCCAGCCTCCACTGCTTTCTTCGCTTCTGATTTCACTGTTTTAGAGAACTGTTATTCCATTTTCTATCTGGATACAATCTGAGCCAGACCTGGAAGCCCTTTTAATTTTATATTCTTCCTCAGTCCCTGTAGTCAGAATGTCTCCTCCTTAAATCCCGCTCCGTTCTCCCATCGCTGTCCTGGTCTGAGCCACTCCCGTCTCTCCCATGAGCTGCTGTAAGCGGCTCTGCGCTGACTTCCCTGGCTCATCCCGCCCTCGCCTCTAATTCGCCGTCTATGTTGCAGTCACAGCGATCTTTCTTAAGAGAAAATCTGATGATATATTACTCAGAAATAAGTAGGAACCAACTACTGACACATACAATCACATGTATGAATCTCAAAAGAATTATCTAAGTGGAAGAAGTCAGGACACGCCATATGATTTTTTTTATATAGAACTACACAAAAGGTGAAAGAGAGCAGATAAGTGGTTGCCTGGGAGTGGGAGGGAAAAGGGACTGACTGCAAAGGTGCACAAGGGAACTTTCTGAGGTGAAAAGAAATGCTCTCTTTCAAATGTGGCAGTGATCATACATGTTAAAAACACATTAACTGTACATTCAAAAGGGATATGTTCTACTGTATGTAAATTACACCTTTATAAACGTGGTTTAAAAAAGTAAATCTGGCCCTGACTGGTGTGGCTCAGTGGATTGGGCATCGTCCTGCAAACCGAAATGTTGCTGGTTGGGTCCCAGTCAGGGCACACGCCTGGGTTGCAGGCCGGGTCCCCGGCTGGGGGTGTGCAAGAGGCAACCAATCCATGTCTCTCTCGCACTCTTATGTTTCCCTCCTTCTCCTTCTCCCTCCCTTCCCCTCTTTCTATCAATGAATAAATAAATAGCAAATATCTTTTTTTTTAAAAGTAAATGTGTCACTTTCTTGCCTAAACTTTTTGATGGCTTCAAGTGGCCTAAAGGATAAATGCAAACTCCTGGGCTGAGCACTCAGTGAGCCCCGTGATCGTGTCATGGACTGCCGTCCAGGCTCATCCCGCACCAATTCTTCAAGCACTGCCTGTGCTGGGCTCCGTGCCCCTTACCTGACAAACTCAGCTACCTTCAAATTGCTGAATGAGCTTCATCGCCCCAGGGAGCTTCCACTGGTGGCCCGCCCCAAGGACTGCAGAACTTTCGCCATGTTCCCACTGTGCCTTGCGCTTGCCTCAGTTGCAGCGCTTCTTGTAGCATCATTATTATTATGTGCATGTCTCCAGGCCTCACTCGACTAACTCTAAGTCCACTACAGAGGAAGCATCTTAGGATCGGGGGCTCAGTTATAGTTATGTCTGTTTCTCCAGTGTCTGGCATGAAGGAATTTGGTAAAGCATTGCTGAATGATTAAATGAAGGACTCAGCTTGTGCAAACAAAACTGGGTGGCTTCTCACCTGTAAGGTCCCACTGACCCAGGGCCTGCTCAGTGTGGGGTGGGCCAGACTACTGCATCTCCCTGCCACACCCGTCAGGATCATCCAGTTTTCCTCACAAGAACCTGTTGGGTCCCCCAATGCTTTCGTATCATATTTAAATAAGGACTTCAGCAGCGGAAATGGCAGTGGGTGCCACCAGTAGAATACTTCCTCTATAGCCCCACTCCTACCTCTCCAGTCCCCTCGCTAACATTCCCCAATGTCCACTCACCAGGCATTCCAGGAGACGAGCTGGGCGGGCAATGACAATCATCAGCTTTTTCACCAGCTGCATTACAAATGCCACTTCTGAACTTTCTGAGCGCTCATGAGCCTACAAAGACAAAGGATGCTTAAGCAATCCACTGGCCCACTGTGGTTTAGCTAAGCGGGACTGGGCTGGGCACAGCCATACCACAGGGAGAAACAATTTGGTAGTACGGAGAGCTCTGCAAAGCCAAGAACTCCGAGAAGGCCAGTGCGCCATGAGGGGGAGCAGGCTGCTCACTGAGAACCATGGGAGCTTTAGAGCTGTACATGGCATCAAGGAACGTCACACAGACACACTAGATAAGGCTAAGGATAGGGAATTGGTTCCTTGGTGACTTTTGCCTGAAATGGTTTTAATGGAATGGTGTGAAGGGAATATAGAAGGTAGATGACTGAGCAGTGGATAGGTTGTAAAGAAAGAAAAACAGCAAATGAGGACCATTTGAAAAAAAAAAAGTCTATGAAATGAAAAGAGGCTAGGCACTTAGTGAAATCTTGTTTATTCTTTTAAGACTTATCCCAAATGTCAATTCTGTGAGGGTTCATCTACCTCCCCTGTCTCCTAACCCTCCTCCCCCACTCACAAGAAAAACAAGAAGTAACTGTTTTCTTTTCTGTGTTCTCTCAGCTGTTTGCTCATACCACATGGCGCTGTCATGTTGTCTATAATCAGTTGTGTATCTACAGCTACACTGTAGGGCCTTGTGAACAGACAGGCTGTGTCTTCTTTCTTTTCTTCCCTCACATGCTAAGCCTAGCATAGTGCCTCTTATGTAGCAGAGGTTAGTCAATGTTTGCTGACTAAGTGTTTGAAAATGTATGATCTTAAGCTCTGCAGTAAGCCAAACCTGGTTTGGGGGTCTGGCTCTGCTACTTAAGAAATGCATTTTCTTGGGCTGACATAGACCATTAAAGCTGCAGTCTCCTCATCTGTAGATTTAGGGGATAGTATTTTCCTTACAGTATTGTTGTGAAGATTAAGTTGGAGAAATTAAATGACATGATGTAGTGTCTAGCATGAATAAAGTATTCGATAAATGATAGTAATTTTATTACTTTAAATCTAAATCTTATCATGCCATTTCAATGTAAAACCATTCAGTGATTCCCACTGCCTTCATGTTAAACTCAAAGCCTCTCACAAGGCCCTTCAACTTTTGCTGCCTCCCCACCCCATGCCTAACTCTTCAAATTCATCTACAACCTTCCCTTGCAGGCATTTTTCACGGTAGTCATGCCAAACTACTTTATCTGCAGTTCCTGGAATGTACTGAGCTCCCTTACATCTCTGAGAGGCTGTTCATACTGTTTCCTCAGTCTAGTAAATGCCTACTTACTCATCAAGACTCGACTTTTCCTCAACTCTCCACGTAGCGTCACTACATCCTCCTCTGTGCTCAGAACTGACCTTTAATTACTGCTCATCAATCACACTTACTATAATAAACACAAGTGAGATAATTCCATGAAGCATTCAGTGTAGCGGTTGGCACACAGTACATTTAATAAATGATAGCTGTTATTTTTACTGTAAGTATGTGTTGATAGGTCTGTAAAATGAGCCACCAGCTAGAACCTGCGCAGACCTTATTCTGCATTTCCAGGGTCCATCAAATTAGGGAACAGAGGATGCACTGGCTCCATTTTCAGTGCTCTTCCTATTGCACCAAAAAACCGACCCCCAGGGGCAATGAGTCTGGGGAAATGCCTGAAGGTTTTGGGCAGCGCTCTGACTGTAGTGTTTCAGATCAACCTTAGATGTACAAGCAACCTTGGCAGTCACTATGTTGATCCTTTACCTGATGCTGCAAATCTGTGACTCCAGTCCACTACTGGAGAACTGTTAGACAGGTACTTTTTGAACAAAAACAAAGAGCTGCCAATAATTTTCATGAGATGTTAGCTTTCTAAGGTCATATTTATACAATGTTTAAATTTAAATATTCTCTTGAAATCAGAAAAAATATTTTTATAGAAGGAAGTACTTTCTCATCTATTAAAATCAAAACCTTTCTCATTACAACTCTTGCTCAGTGGGCTCGTACACCTTTTAGGGGACAGAGAATAATCCACTACCTATTATATATGATAAATCTTCCAATATTTGACAGCAATAATCATGATCATCTTTAGTCATCCTTTCTCTAGATTCAACTATTTCCTACATTTAAAAAAAAAGCCCTGCTCCTAATTTCTAGACCGATACACTGAAGTCCTGCTTTGACCATTATCACTCGGTTCTCAGCTCTGCTGGTAGGTGCTACACCAGAGCAAGGTCATGGGACTAGAGGCAACAGGAGTCTGGGCTGGGAAATACTCTTGTGACATGAAGAGCCCTGAGGACACAGGCACATCTCCTCTCACTGAAACCACACTAATGGTGTAATATGGGGCAACTGTGATCTGAGCGGGAGGGCACCTGCCCGCTTTGGAGAGGCTGACGGGAAAGCAAGGACCCGAGCACGGAGCGGTGCTTATGAACTCGGTGTCTGCTCTGGTCTTGACCACTGGTCCTGACCACCTCTGGATTACTTGGTCTTTAGCCTCCCAGAGACTTTCCACACTAGGGAGGATCAGGTCTCTCGACACTGAAGTCCCCACTAAAGAACTTCTTACCACGCAAACAGAATGTCAGCAAACAGATAAACCTATTGTGAAAGTCTCGGGACTGCTTTTCCTTGGATGAGGAGAAACAGTTTGAAGGCTCTGCTTACACCAGTATTTCTACTAGAAGAGAGCTTCCCACAGCCACTGGGGCCACTTTACAGCCTGACTTACAAATCTCCTAGTCAAATATTTATGACTACTACCAAGTTGGTGCCTCGGGCAGTGTAATTGGAATTACAAGAAGAAAGGACACACAGAACTGGGTTCTTCTGATACCAAACAGGCTTCCTCAGTAACAGAGAGGACTGAGGAGGAACCTAAGTCCATCAGCACCACACTTGGGGTGGGCCCTGCAGACTAGCAAGGAGGTGGTAGGTGGCAAGCAGGCTGAGAAGACTGGGAACACCATTACTGCCTTAATCTTACCTTGGGACTACTAATCTACTACCACATGGATGATTCACCAGAGTTCCAGCACAAGGACACTTACATCTTGCAGAAGTTTCTCTAAATTCTCTTGAAGTTCGTAGAAGTACTGTGATGTAATGAGGCCACTCTGAGATTTATCCAGGCAGTCTCGGGCCATCTCGATCACTTGATGATGAATAAAGCTCAAGGTTCCATCTGCCAAGGGCAACACGCTGTCTGGAGCATTGGAGGAAATGAACTCTGCGAGGCGCTCTTCCATTTGTGCAGTGGCCTAGGAATCAAAATAGGAAAGGTGACACTTGCCTTCTAGTTCTAGCTCAGCTGGAGCTAAGCCTGAAGGACCCAGTAATAGCCTAAGGATAGGCTCTGTAGTCCTAGTTTCCTGATGTTGTATTTTGGACACCTAATGACTGGAGACATGAGCGGATCGCCTTCAAGTCAAGTCAAAACATTGTAATCAAGGCCCTCTCTCACCTGGCCTTGTCTATTTCCCACAGCCTTGGTGGGCATGCCCTTTTGCTCTAAGGACACGGAAGTGTTCGTTGTTCTCCCTTATTATGCTGTTTCATGCCTCTGTCTGTTTATGCCATTCCCTGTGTGTAGCTTTTTCATCCTGCCCGGCAAACTCCTATTACGCCTAATCTCATTTCAAGCATCATCTCTCCTCTGGGAAGTTTCTGATTCCTTCAGGCAAGCCAGGGTTTTCTTTCCTCTGTGCTTCCACTGGGCCTCTCAACTGTATAAACTTAGTGAATGGATACTGACGGCTTCTAAGCCTTCTTCTAAACTGGGAACCTCTTCAAGTCAGAGAAAGTTTGATTTATCACTTGACCTTAGGACCCAACTGAGCCAAGTAGATGTTCAGAGAATGTTGATTGAATGTGTGAACCTGCCTGCCCACAGATCTGGATTCCCAGCAGAGCAGAATGGGAGCCTGGCTCAGAAGCCTCTTGGGGACCTAACTGCAGTCATGTCAAAATGACAAATAGACATCAGTTAACAAGTTCCTAGCTGCCTTTCTAGGACTTGGACATTTTTCCTTTGCCACCAGATGGTGATTTCTGATTTCCAGTATGTGTTTAGGGGTGTGTGTGTAAACCCATATATACATATGTATACACATATATATACACGTATACATGGTATGTGTGTGAAGGGACAGGGGAGAGGGAGAGAAGGAAAAGAGTAGGGAAGGGGAGAGGAAATAGGAAGGAATTTTAACACATTTTCTCTAACACAACAGTTCATCTTACACGAATGACTTGGAGACCTGCACATAAAACATAAACATGCAATACCAGAATGACAATACAACACAAAATATATGAGGAAGAAACATGTGAGATGCATTTCTAAACACTACACGCTCCCAAACTTCTTTATAAAGGAACAAGCATAACAAAATGATTTCCCAGCTGTCTATTTTGCCCCTCTTCCTCACTCACTCTCCAAGGTTGGCCAGCACAGGGCACAGGGTAGCAGAAAAACAATAGCTGACACTTCCCGAGTGCTCACGATGTGCTGGGCACAGGAAGGAATGCTTAATGCTCGTTAATCTTCACAAACTTCCATGAGATAGACACTCTCGTTATCCCAAATTACAGGTAAAGCAAATAAAGCTCAGAAAAGTTAAATACTCTGCCCAGGGTCATACAGATAGCAAACAGTGAAAGCAGATTTGAATCCAGCCAGTCTGGTTCCGGAATCTGTACTCATCTGTACTGCTCTGCTGCCCTATGCACGTCAAGAGGGAAGGCACACGGGCTTCACTCTTTGCCCCAGGCCACCCACCCGTGTCCAGGGGGCTGTACCTGAGTCTAGGAAAAGCACACTCTCTGGAGGAGCAGGAAGCCACACATGGCAGACCCTACATACAGGTGAACAGGTAGACCAAGGGAGGTCTAAACAGAGGATGTAGGAGGCCGAGGACTCCCGCGCCCTGCTGTCATGGTCAGGGAGCCTAGGTCAGCACCCTGGCTATCTGTTGGACAGAGCTGGTCGTGTACTGCAGAAACAGGCCCCGTCATTAGAAGGCCAGGTCAGAGTGATAAGCATGTGGTTTTTGAAAAGAAATGCAAATGGGAAGCAAGGGTCTAGCTCCACATACAAGGTTTGTGGCCAAACTGCTGAGTTGTGAAGATGATTTCTCAGCTATCTCAGGACAGTATCCTAACTTTCCTCCCTCAGCATTTTCCTGCTTGAAAACAGAAATCCAAGTGTGAGCAGGCAACCCTGAGACCTGTCTCCCACAGTACTGCTCTCTCTGGCCAACTCCGCACCGACCAGCATACCTGTCTGTGCACTCTTGTGTGCCTAGCAAGGAGCTGCTGCTTATGACATCTGCATGAACAAAGGTGCTCTCAGAGGGCAAACCCCATTCCGGGGGAAGCCTAACTCATAGATCCTGATGTGCACGGTGAGAAACAAGGTCTCCACTTCCTTCTTTCCCCGCTAATACATAGTGGGATTCCTTTTTGACACTGCCCTCTAGATACCTCTCCCTCCAGGGAGTGGAGAAATAGAGGCCCTGCAAGTACAGTCCCTAAACTCACAGTTCTCTGTGCCTTCCTCTTCCCCAGCAGTCTGGAAGCTCTTGTGCCTGTATCCTCCTTCTCCATCTGGTGCCTCTCTGCTCTTCTTCTTGGTTACCTCTGGAGACGGCACTCCATCCCCGCACCCGTCTTCCCATGGGGCTGGCTGTAGGCAGCCATCCTCAGGGGCATTACCAGTCTCCTTTAAAATGGATCCTTACCTTGGGGAATCTTTCTTTGTACACATGATTCATCATTATTATTTCACTGTCAAAGGAAACTGGGGACCGTCCAGGACTAAATGAGAAAGAAACAACTGTGTTACTTTAGTGCCATGGAACTTTTGAGAAAAAAGATGGCCATCCCCAGAACCCCTGCCCGTGCCCTTTGTCCCCAGTACCCACACACTCCCACCTTAATGAGTGCTGAGTTCTAGAGCCTTTCTTATTCCTGGAGCTAGCTGCTAGCACAACTTCAGCTCAAAATAATGGCATCTGGAGCTAGGCTGCCTTCCTATAAGAAGACTGGCCTTTACAAGACCTCTGCCAGGGCCTGAAGGCCTGCAACGGAGGAGACCAATCCTGAGCCTACTGGTGGCTTTCCTAGGGTGACCTCCCCTAGAAGAGGACTCTCTGGGTCTTCTTCATTTGGCCAGTAGAGTAAGGTATATCCAGCATGTTTTAGGAATCAGATAAAGTCGAACCACCACCAAAACCACCAGAGGAAGACAGTGCGTACCGACATATTTTCCCAAACAAGCTGCAGCCAATGGGGCAAACTCAGGCTCTGGCCTGGGGGACAAATAAGGCTGATCCAGCCTGTAGGGGGTCACAGGCCTGGGTCATCTAAAACTTCCCCTTGGCCCTTGTATGGTTACATCTCCTTAAAGGATTTCAAAGTTAGAGCCACGCAGCTGAATGGGTATTTGGGCTGTGCCCAGTTTGGTGCCCCTGACACATGATCCAAGCTGAGCTAGGTTCAGAACTGTTCCTCTCTGCCTTTCTTCCCTGAAGTGGGCCATAGTCAGCCTGCTGCATTGATGCACATTACCACGGATTTTAAGATTGCCAGAGGGAAGGGGGATGGGTAGAGGTGGAAGACGGTAAAGGGGGAATAAATGGTGATGGAAGGAGACTTGACTTGGGGCAGTAAACACACAATACAATATACGGATGACGTATTGTAGAATTGTACCCCTGAAGCCTGTATAATTTTATTAACCAATGTCACCCCATTAAATTCAATTAAAAAATGAGTAAAAAAAAGAAAAAGAGTAATACAGTAGGAATTCCCTGAGGTACTATAGTTTTTTCAATCTCAAATGGCTTAAAAGGCACCCTTTCCTCTGTGGATTGTGGAGACTGTCTTACACAGAGGAACACCAAGACGCAGGCATTCCTTTGTGTGAGACAAAGAAAGGCCCTGGGATCCACATGCCACACTCACTCATTTGTGGTTTTGATCCTTTGCCTTGTAGTCCTAACCATCGTCATCAGTCCCTGAACCTGAACCAGTCTGTGGCCTAGTTCAGCTCATTCCTTATCGCTCACTGTGCCACCATTACCTGAGGGGATTCTTCCTGGGAAGCATTGCTCCTCTGGGTCCCCCTCTTGAACATGTTAGCCAATTTATTATTCCCCAGAGATCCTTGGGAAGCTAAGCTCAGTCATTAAAGCCATGCTCCTTTTTATACACTATGATATACAGATGATGTATTATAGAATTGCATACTTGAAACCTATATAATTGTATTAATCAGTGTCAGCCCAATAAATTCAATTTAAAAAAATGTTTTAAAAGCCATGCTCATTTTAATTTACACCCTGTTCCTTAACCTGGAATTTTGGCAAAGCTCTACCAGCTAACACCAAAGAGAAGAGCCAATTAATCTAAGAGGCGTTCACAGATAAATCAGGTGTTATGGTTTGGTTACATGAGCCCAGGTTATTCAGGAAAATGAGACAGAGTCAGATGGGCGTGTAAGTGTCCTTGGGAAATGGGCTTCTTCCTTGAGTCAGCCACATGTGTCTTCAGCAGCAACTTTTTTAGCTGGCTTAGCTCATACACCATGGGCCTCTGAGATCTGCATCCAGGTAACCATCAGAATAGATACTATTACTCTCCTTTTACTGAATTGACTCTAAAGTACATTTCTAATGCTAACTACTTTCAAAGGGAGAAAGTGGGTGACCGCTCGACACCATTATCAGGTATCTCTTGGGGAGGTGAGTTGGGCTGTGCCCAAAGCCAAAAAATCTCGAGCTTCGTTTCACTTCACTTCAAGCTGTGCCAATGTGCTATGTTAGGGGCTGACAAACTATGGCCCAAAGACCAATTCTGGCCCGCTGCCTGTTTTTGTACATACAATTTACATAATGTCTGAGGATGCTCTCACACTAAAACAGTAGACTTAAATAGTTGCCATAGATATTGTATGGCCTGCAAAACCTAAATTATTTACTATCTTGCCCTTTATAGAATAAGTTTGCTGACTCCTGTGCTGTGCACACAAGTTGAGCTCCACAGGTCCCGGGGCTCGCTGAGCAGGGAGCACCCCTTACCTGAGGCTGCGGGAACGGGGTCGCATGGCTGGGGACTGCCGACCCTCCTCGTCGGGTACACTCTCTGTGCTGAAATGCTTTGTCAAAAAGTGCAGCTCATCAGCTGTGGGCTGGAAGGGCAACTGGTGCAACTTTTCCTGCGAGGAGCATGATGACTAGAGGGGAAAACATTTAAAAAACAGTATTAAAGGCATGTCTAAGGACAGTCAGGAACGAAGAGGAACTGAAAAAGGTCAGTGACTTCTAGTCAATGTAAATCCAAAGTCAACCCAAAGTAGGCATTCTTTCTACTGCTCCCTTCAGCTCTCACTGTGCACGATCCTACCACTTCAGGCCCTCAGTCCTTGGAAAGCCAAGACACTAGAGTCCTTCACAAGCCTTGGAGAGAGTGGGGCCCAGAAGGTCATGTGATGTGAGAGCACCACAGCTATCTAGAATGCCTCTTTAGTGGCAAGAAGGCAATTTTTCTGCATGAAGCCTCTGCCCTCAATGAAGCTTTTGGCTGGTTAGAATAGCAGGTACTTAATAAATCATGCTTTCTGGCTTAGGAAATTTGTATGCCCAATCTACAAGTGATATCCCCTTAAGATTTTCCTTTCCACAACCTTGGGGAGTACTTGGGATGGTTCAGCAATGTTTCCTTTTGGCCATTACCCAGAGGACAACTGGCTTTGCTGAGGCTGTGAAGGTTATTCCCAGACTCTGGGGAACAAAATCTAGGTAAGAAAGCCCAGCAGGGAAGAAAATGACTTTTAGATCTAAGTTACTTTTAGACTTCCAAAAGGTTAGACTTGACCTGAAAACAATGAAGAATTCTAAACACTGCCCAATGACTGAGGCTCCAGACAAGAGCCCACTGCCAATCACAACAGACTACAGAGGGAAGTGAACTGTATTACTCTAGGGCCAGGGATGTCCAACCAGCGGCCCACGGACTGCATGTGTCCCAGGATGGCTATGAATGCGACCCAATACAAAACCGTGAATTTACTTGTATTTTGTAACAATGTATTTAATGTGTGGCCCAAGACAACTCTTCTTCCAGTGTGGTCCAGAGACGCCGAAAGGTTGGGCGCCCTGCTCTAGGCATCCTACAGATGCAGCCATTGCTGCCGCAGCCAGGGTCAGTGAGCTACCCCTTTACCTGACAAGGTCGGCTAAGAGATCAGGCAAGTCTAACGCCACTGGCTCAGTTTCTGTTCACCAACTGATAGAGGATCTGGGGTTGAAAAGGTTAAATTCATTTAGAGTCAAACCTTCAGCACCACACTAAGAGAACTTTGTTGCCAATGTAAACCTCAATGCCAAGTGAGAAATTATTATCATTATTTTTTTGGCTAACAGTGCACATTTCTCTCACAGAATGCTATAATATATGAAGTTGTGAACAGCCACTGAAAGGTCTCCACAGGGTTCTGTTTTGGTCACATTTTTAGAAATGATTTGGGCAGAAATTTCAAAAAGTATCCTCACCCAACTGCACCTAACATGAAGTAAAATTGGTAAAGTCTATCACTAAAATAAGCTGGAGCAATGGATTGAGTCCATTAAAATTTATTGAACAGAATATATACATATTTAATATATGACTCTACCTTGGGTCTAAAAAAATCACCTATTTGAGTAAAGGATTATGTGAAAAGGGGCATTTCATAAGGAAAGATCTGAAGCTTAACAGCTGCCAAAAGACCGATGAGATCTTTGGAGTAAGTGTAATATTAATTACTCTTAAATAACTGAGTAAGATTAATTTAAGAGTATATTACTAATATATTAATTTTAGTAATATACTAAAATGATAGCCCCTTTACCTTCTTGGGGTTCATGAATACAGACACACTGAGCTGAGAAGACCTGAAGAATGGTGGAGGGTCTGGGGAACAAGTCATCCAGTCAGTGGACTGATTTCACACGTCTTGCAAAGCCTAAAATACTTACTATTCGGCCCTTTAAAAAAGAGTTTGCTGACTCTGTCATCCTGGCTTCAATTAAGAGTTGCTTAATGAGGAAGACACATTTTAGGGTCAATTCTGCATGGTAGCAATTAGGACATTTGTTGTGTTTTTAGAGAAGGGTTCAGCTTTTTTGCTGAGACACATTACATAACAATCATCCTTCCCTCCTGTTTTGAAAGGAAAAGGTGAAAAAGGAGAAGGGAATACCAAGCCTTTGGGACATCAGAGCCGTTATCTGCTCTTAGCTGCAGTCTTAGAAATAGGTGGGATGGGGAGAGGAACCATACTTAGGAGCCCTGCTGCCCAGCCTCACTGGCAAAGCAAAACTCCACCCCCAAGCCCTCCTCTGACTCCACTAGGAGTAACTGATGCCCAGGGAGCATGCTGGCTAATTCCTTCCAAAGGCATTTTTGTTTTTTAAATGGGTATGGCTATGGATGCAAAGGGCCACCAGCCCTCTGTCCCACTCAGCCTCAGCCCTAAGCAACCTCTTTGTGTTTGGCTTTAAAGGAAAAGTTAAGAATCATTTTGCAACACTGCAGGGACAGACAACAATAATTTGTAGGGAAGTATCTCCTAAGGATGAAAGAGGTATGGCCACAGATTTGGCTACTTACTGAGACAGTAGAGCTAGGAGTGTTTGTTCCATAGCCTGACGAAGGTAGAGAGGCCAAAGACCAGCGCCGCCCATCGGTCCTATGTAAGAAAAGACTATTAGGCAGTTTCTACAGGAACCCACCCTGAGCCTCAGACCTGCCTGTCTTTCCATCAGTATTGTTTTGGATAGTGGGTTCACTTTCTTGTCTCAAGACAGCACTGCTTAGTCTAGTACATGCTTTCATGTCTCTCTACTACAGGAGCCTATTGTGTTTTCTCCACTTCAAAAACAGACATCTCTGACTATAGAGGAGTTCATGACTTTGATAACTCTGATAATGGAAGAAAACATCTGGTATGCAATACTGTCATTTTGGAATAAAAATCTTTAAACTCCCAATGTAATCACTTTTGGAGAAGCAATGACAGAGGATACCAGCTAAAGGCATCATTACAAGGAGAGAGCTGCCACTGAAATGCAGTTATTTCCTCTTTTGAAGGCTCCATGTGAAGGGCTCTTTGGTCTTCCCCAGGCCGCTGGGCTGACAACCAGGAAGAAGTGGACCACCGTCTGAGTCTCGGTGTGAATCAATCATGGCTAACAGTCCAAGGCTACCTAGCACCCAGTGGCACCCACAAAGCCAGTGTTTGAGAATGTTTGCCAAAGAGTGACAGTAACTTATAAAACAGGAGTGGGGTGGTATAGCCTTGGCTGTACATGAGGCTTTGGGGGCAGACTTCCTGCTGCTCTTGGGAGGATGTACCCTTAAGGTCTCATCATAGAGAGCCACAGTGATGTGCCTTGTAAAAAAAAAGAAAGATTAGGCAGATATCTGGTTTCAAGCTTTTATAACACGGACAAGTGATTCTTTCCTGGACTCTGGATGTGCTATAACACAAGTGGAGCTTGGGGTATAGCCTGCTCTGGTTGAACTTCAAGAAAAACTTCTTTGCTGCTACCCACAGAATCTTAGAACATTAGCAATGGAGGACCTTTAGGAATTATGTTCAATAACCTCAGTCTTCAGAGAAAACACTAAGACCCAGAGATTTGGATGATTTGTTTCAGGCTTCACAGTTAAGGGGGTAGAGGAAGTAAGGGAGAGGAAGGAGAAAAAAGAGAAATCGATCTTTTCAGGGCCTCTTCTTTTGAAGCACTCTCCACCACCCCAATACCTAGCAGCTTTTCCTACTATGTTCTGTAAGGGGACAGCCCAGGGTTCCATGCCACATGCACATGACTCAAACTTCATGCCACCCAGGCAGCCAGCTCTGCTGGAACCTAGTCTCTGAGGCAAAGAAATGTCCAGGAGACTGCTCAAAGGTGATATTCTTTCTGATTTCTTTGTTGAGTCCTGAGTCCTGGGAGCTCTATACAAGACAGCAAGTCAATTCCAGGAGAACAGAGCTCAGCAAAGATGGACTAGTCTAACTCAGGGAGGGATTTCCCAAACCCCTGTCAAAAACACTTTTCCACAGGTGACTTTTCCTCCTTTAGTTAGAAATGGAAACCAATTGCACAGTAACATTTTTTTTTTTTAAACTGAAGCGCCGGGGCCACCAGAGTCAGAAAGAAATGTCACTATAGGGTGCCTTCATTTCCTCTGCCTGGTCATCTCACTGGGCAACTGAGGAAAGTTCTGGGAATGAGGGTAACTTGTCCCTAGGCTCAAAAACTTTAAACGACCTAGCAATTCCTGCCTCCAAGCATATGAGCTCTGAGCCTTGGTTCCAGCAGGTAGATGGGATTCTCTTAGGGCCTCTCTGCTAGTTATGAAAGGCCAAATGTTTCTACCCACAGTCAGAGAAGACTCGTCACAATCAGTTCTCACCAAGCACAAAACCATTTTGTCTGGCCATGCATAGCAGTTTCCCAGCCCCTCGCCCCACCACGTCCGCTATTACCTGTCTGCTCTGTGGCCATGGCTGTAGTGAAAAGACATACATTATAATGAGAATCAAAGGGATCTGGAAAGACTGATTCGCTTGGCTCCTGGCATTTGGTCAAGCTTGGCAAAGGCAAACTTTCTGTTTAGACACTTGTGGAGTTTGAAGTGAAGTTGTTGGACTGAAAGGTCTATCCTTAGCATGCTATTAAATCTGTATTCTGTGTAATATCCCAAACTAATGTGATCCTTATAAAGCTCAAGCCTGACCTCAGTAATCAAGGAAACACAACTCTTAAGTACTTTGCTTGGCAGGGTTGAAATCTTCCTCCCTACCCCACCGTTACTTAGCTGCTTTTCCTGCTATGTCCTATAAGGGGGATGGCCCAGGCTTCCATGGTCCATCCCTATGTGTCAAACTTAAAAGCCATCTAGCACAGACCTGTTTGGATCCCAGTGGTAAAAAGCCCCCTGGCTGATCCTACTCCTAAAGCCCAGGGAATGAAGCAGATACAAGGGCACCAACAGAACATATTCTTCTATCTGCCTGGAACGGTCTACACACCTATGTCCTCATTCCCAACACGGTAGCCTCTTTCTTACTCTTCATATCTTAGCTTAAAAGTCAATCCTCCAGAGAGACCTTATATTGTCCACTCAGGTTCTCCAGGCCCATTCCCTTCTTATACTTTCATGTAGCATCATGCTCTCTTCCTTCATGGAACTTGTCAAAGTTTTAAACTATGTATCTGCTTGCTTGCTTGTTCAATATTCTCGCCGCCCCCCCACTCAACCAATAAGCACTGACTGAGTGCTCATTATATATCTGGAGGCACAGTTTTCAACATATTAAGATATCTCTATTAAAGGTACTTTGATTTTGGTTGAGGGGAAACAGAAAACAAGCAAATAAGAAAATATCAGGTGTTGGAAAGTACTAGCCTGAAAATTAAAATGGATCATTTGATGAAGAACAACGAGGGGTTTCCTTGGTATTGCATGGTTAGGGAAGGCCTCTCTGAGGAGTTTACATTTAAGACATTTAAGATGAGAAATGAAAGACAAGAATGAGTTAACTAGGTGAAGACCTGAGGGAATAGCATTCCTTAGAAAGGGAACAGCTACTCCACAGACTCTACTAAGTCTAAGTTTCAAGAAAGTAGGGGTTACATCTGTATAACTAAGTGCCCAGCATAGTACCTGGGAATGTGGGGTGCTCAGTAAACATTTGTTGAATGAGTGGGAAATGACTCAATTCCACTTACAGAGATCAGCCACAGGCCTTGCTATCCCAGCTCAGACCAAATCTGGGGCTGCAGTCCACACGTAGTCAAAGTAGAAAGTTTGGGATAAGTAAGACTTTCCAGTGCTGTCTGGAGCCATGATTTTTTGGAAGTCTTAATGCCAGAGACTGACTCTAACCAAGAATATTTTAAAATAAAAAATAAAATCAAAGAACATGAACTCTGCCAAGAAATAATTTTAGAAAATATTCCAAAAAGGAAATCATTTGTATATGGCGTCTCGGTATGTGGTTTGGATGGACTCATTTCAGTCAGCTTGGTATTTCTCCAGAAGACAGGTGATACCCTGGCAATGGGCTGAGCTGTCAGGATTGCTATCATGTGCCAGATATAAATTTTTATCACTTCCAGAGACTTGAAATGTGAGGAGGAATATAAGGATAGTTCTGTAATGCACCGAATCTTTCTAAATGCATGGGAGAATAAGTCAAGACCTGGTAGTCCCTTTATCCCAAAGAAGAGGAGGCATATCCGGCCTGTCCCAGCTCCTTGGGACTGACTGAGTTAGAGAAGTATATATGTTTGGTTCTCCTGGGAAGAGAGCCCACTTTTCCCCTTCATTGATCATGCTAGGAATAGCTCTCAACTGAGAGTATAAAGTTTTGGCATACACCCCTCAGGAAACCAGGGACTTGGGCTTAGAGTTATAAAAATAAATCCACACCTAATATCTATCTACACAACTAAACATTCAAATGCAATACCTAAAGCATACAGAAAGCAAAACTTGAACCTAGATGAGGAAGGCAGGAAAGAATTTTGGTAGTTAGTAGCTCAAAATAACACACTTGGGAAGGCAGTACCTCAAAGGAAGAAGCTGATGTTAACTGACATTCACACAAGTGCCACACATGCTAGTCACACAGGAGGTTTTCTATCAACTTACCTACGGGCTGGAACAAAGGAAAAGTGAGCAGGTGCATTTGGAGAGAAATTCCGGGGGCTGTCCAAAGGACTGTTACCTGGGGGAAGGAAAGCGAACTCTGTGATGTTTGTTTCTGAGGACAGTTAAGACAAACTTTAGGGAAGAAATCCTCCCCTAGCATCGGCAATTAGCACTTAGGGTTATTTTTTCAGGCCCACCATTAGATTAATGATCCTCTCTTTGTAAAGAATCATTACCTTCTTAGTAGAGGTAATGTATAATTTTGTAGAGCATCTACAAGCTTCTTTTGTTGAAGGCTGTCAGCCCAGAGGTTTCTCTCTCCTTCCCAAGTTGCCTTTAACCATCTCTGTCTCCCAAACATCCAATCTAGATGCACCAGCGACTTGCCGATTTCCTGCCCTCCTAGAACACCTCAGGTTCCAATATACCTAGTTGAGTTAACTCAACTTTCCAAAGGCTCGAAGAACTCATTCAGTGCAGATGGCATGACCAAACACTCAAACATTTCTCAAAGGGCAACAGGACTTCTGGTCCAAAAGACTCTTACGCATGTATCTCTGCACACTGTGTCCAAGGAGCTGACCCAGAAATACGTGTGCTTAATTAAGGAAAACTGAAGTTCTTAGGCAGGGACTTAGTAGAGCAGTGTTCCTTAAACAGTCCATATACAAGGCCTCTAAGTCTGCCAGGCAGACTCGGTATAGAAATTACTCTCATCTCTTTATTAGCTTTTGCATATACCCTGTAACTTGCTAACTTACAGCACAGGGACTTTGAACAAAACTGGGTGCTTACCTTTGCACTAGTAACAACATTTCTGGAACCTAAGCCGGCCATACTTCTCTGGTTTAACTTCCAATTGGGGTCTGGTTATTAGGAGTTCCTAGCAGGCAGAAGCTGTCAATGTGTTCCTGTCTAAAAGGCCACGATGTGGCTACTCAATACATCCCTGTCTACTTCCTTACTTCTCTGCTCAACTCTGTGAACCAACACTGGCTATGACAAATTGCAGCTACCCAGCGGCATGGTAGTTCAGCATGCCTTGCTTTTTCTTTAACAGTGTTTCCTGTATAAGGTATGTATGTTCCAAGGTGCCACGAAGTTGCCCAGTTGTTTTCCATTATCTCCATCCAACAAGGTCTGGTAGCACTTAGTATTTTTCTGTATTGACCCAGGAAAAAACAGCCTCACAAACAATGCCAAACAACCCTATGAAACAATCTTTATCAGTTATATAAAGGTACTCTCTTTGGGAGAACTAATTAAGAAACAGAAGAAATATTTGACACAATGGCTGAGAATTTCCTCAAGTTAATTTCAGACACTAACCTACATACAGATCCAGGAAGCCTGGAGAACACCAAGCAGGATTAAATGGAAAAGAAAAAAAAAAAAAGGATAAGAATTATACCCAACTTCTCAGAAACCATGCAAGCAAGAAGAGTGAAATACTTAGTGTTAAGGGGGGGAAACCCCATTAACATGAAATTCTGTACCCTGTAAAATTATTCTTCAGATGTGAAGGAGAAATAAACACTTTTCAAACAAAAATTGAGGGCATTTGTTGCCAGTGAACCTGCCTTAAAGGAAATGCTAAAAGTTCTGAGAAAAGGAAAGTATATTACTTGGAATACAGGTCAGAATTCAGGTTTACATATTGAAAGGAATTAGTGAAGATAAAATTAAGACTTTGATTTTTTTCACATCATTCAAAATAATAACAGCAACAATGTATTTTATTATGCTTGTGTGTGTGTGTGTGTGTGTGTGTGTGTGTGTGTCCGTGTCCTGGTTCTTACGTACAAGTGAAATGAATGCCTGCAATGGTACAAAAGATAGGAGGGAGTGATACAGGTAGATGGGCTGGCCAGCTCTGGGTTAAGTGAGGGGTCACAGGAAACGCTGGAGGTGGCAGGGGTGAAGCTAAGCCAGTGCATGACACCCCCGGGCTGAGACCTGGAGGGAAAAGCACTCCTACTCCCTTCTGGAACATGGTGGAACGGGGAAGTGCAGACCTGCCAGTCTAGCCTGAAGAAAGGATGGGATTGGCTGGGGAAACTGCCAGAGCACAAGGGTTTTGGGCCAGGAGATTTAAACGAAGGGTAGGAAGAAATGTGCAGTTCTTCTTCCCCTGGAACCTGCAATCCAGGCATATGCCCTGATGGGGAATTGAGCCAGCAATCTTTCATTTTGTAGGATGATGCCCAACCAACTGAGCCACACCAGTCAGGACAGCAAAATCATTTTAAACATAAAGATACAGACAGATTAAAAATAAATAAAGATATATGAACACTAATCAAAAGAACATTGATTGGAGTAGCTATATTAATTTTAAACAGAGAAGACTTCAGAGCAACAAAAGTTATCAGGATAAAGAGGGGTATCACATAATGATAGAGGGGTCAATATTCCAAGATAACATAATCTTTAATGTACAGGTACCTAACAACAGAGCTTCAAAATTGTTAGAACATCAAGGAGAAATAATGAGTTCATTTTTATAGTTAGAAACTTAAGTGCCCCTCTATCAGAAACTGGCAGATCCAGCAGGCAGAAAATCAGCAATGACATAGCTGAACTCTACAGCACCACGACGCAGCTGGATACAAATGACATCTATAGACTACTTCATCCAATGACAATAAAATACACATTCTTCTCAAGCTCGGATGGAATATTCACCATAATAGTCCACATTCTGGCCCATAAAACACACTTTCCCAAATTTAGAAGAATGGCAATCATACAATTTCTGCTTTCAAATGCAATTTAACTAGTAATCAATAACAGAAAGATGACTGAAAAATCCCCTAATGCTCAGAGGTTAAACAACACACTTTAAAATAACATAGGGGTCAAAGAAGAAATCTCGGGAAATTAAACAGTATTTTGAACTAAATGAAAGTAAAAATACAACTTATCAATATTTGTGGGCTGCAGGAAAACACAGCTTAGAGAGAAATTTATAGTATTAAATGCATATATTAGAAAAGAGGATCTAAAATTAATCATCTAAGGCTCTACCTTAAGAAACTAGAAAAAGGTCCTGGCTTGTATGGCTCAGTGGACTGAGCGCTGGCCCGTGAACCAAAAGTTGGCTGGTTTGATTCCCAGTCAGGGCACGTGCCTGGGTTGCAAGCCAGGTTCCCATTTAAAAATGGGCAAAAAATCTGAACAGACACCTCATCAAAGATATACAGATGGCAAGTACGCATATGAAAAGATGTTCAACATCATATGTCATTAGAGAGAGATGCAAATTGAAACAAACAGATACCACTACAAACTATTAAAATGGCCAAATTCCAAAACACTGACAGCACCAATTGCTGGTGAGGCTGTAGAACAACAGATATGCTCATTTGTTGCTGGTGTGAATATAAAACGGTACAGCCATTTTGGAAGACTATTTAGCAGTTTCTTTCAAAACTAAACATATCCTTAGCCATATGACCCAGCAATCAAGTTCCTTGGTATCTACCCAAATGTACTGGAAACTTACATCCACACAAAAATCTGCACACAGGTATTTACATCAGCTTCCTTCATAATTTCCAAAACTTGGAAGTCACCAAGATATCCTTTACCAGGTGGGTGGATAAACTGGTACATCCAGACAATGGAATATTATTCAGCGTTAAAAAGAAATAAACTATTAAGTCGTGATAAGACATGGAGGAATCTTAAATGCATATTACTAAGTGAAATAAACCAATGTGAAAAGGCTATATACTTTATGACTCCAACTAGTATGTGACAGTCTGGAAAAGCCAAAACCTATGGAAACAGTGAAGAGATGAGTGTATGCCAAGGGCTGGGCAAGGGAGAAATGAACAGGCAGAGCACAGAGAATATTTAGGGCAGTGAAACTATATGAATGATAATACAATGGTCAATACATATAATTATACATTTGTCAAAATCCATAAAATATACAAAACCACCGAGAGTGAACTCTAATGTAAGCTATGGACCTGGGGTGATAATGATGTGGCAATGCAGGTTCACCAATTATAAGAAACGTGCCACTCTGGTTCAGGACATCGGTAACAGTTGTGCATGAATGGCGATAAGGTATATGGGAACTCCCTGTATTTTCTGCTCAATTTTGCTGTTAAACCTAAAACTGCTCTAAAAAGCCAAGTTTATTAATTAAAAAAAAAAAAAAGAACTAGAAAGATTCCATTTGCGGAATGGCTAAGTGCCTCCTAAACTGACACTGTGTTTGTAATCTACTTATATATAGTAAATATTTAATATTGAACTGAAATGTGTAAAATAAGTGGGCCTAATTTCAAATCAATAGGTCTCATATTAATCAACAGACTCCAGACTTTAAAGAGAAATTAAAAAGTCTTTGAACATCCTGAAGACCCAAATATCGGGATATGTAGGATTTGAGGACATAATCTAATGTGAAGTTTGATCTGTATGGAACAATGCTGCCTCTCTCACCAGCTGGGTAAGTACAGAGTCTACATCCATGAGCTGGGCTTTTAAATCAATTCTTCCTCCCTGGATCTGAGGTCTGCCTGGATTTTCTGCAGTGATTTGAGGAGAGATAATAATGATAGCTAACATTTATGATGATAATAACTAAGCATGCTACAGATACTAACTCAAAGCTAGAGTCCACAGACCCAGGCAGGTTGAAAAGGCCAGATGATGTTCTCAATCAAAGCCACTTGAGTAGGGAAGATTTAGTCCTAAACTGTAACTGCCAGGAATCTAAATAGAGAGATAATCATCTCAGAGAGGAGCAGCCAGCAGTAATTACTGCCCAGTACTCATATTACAGTTAGGAAACTATGTACAAGGTCTAGATGTGCTAAATTTACTTCCATATGATGAAAAGGCAGGTCAGATATATGCTGAGTTTTCACAAACTTCCAATGTAGAACGTGCTCTCTGAGATAATGTATAACCCAGTCAATTTTGGGGGCTAAGTACCCAAGCACAATAAGACCTTTGCTTTGAAGGCCAAGTATGTCTTCAATTCCCTGAGTCCTCCTCTCCTGCTCTTGGTGGTGTCTTCTAATGTAAGAGTTAGTGTTTGAGAGTTTAACTGATTCTTGGAAAAGGGCCACGAGCACACTGAATAGCTGGTTCTGGGCCCAGTAAAGTGAGAACCTTCTATCAAGGACAACGATCAATTTCAGAATCACCAGACTCTCAAGGTGCTCAACCAACTATGCCATATGACTCTCACTTTCTCTCCCCCAAGACACAGCAAACTGTGAGCAAAGAGACAAACCCAAGTGAAACATACCTGCCTTTGTTTCACTGCTCTGGTACTCTTACTGCCCAAAGACAGACAAGGCCTGTGGTTTACCAAACCCAGGCAGCCAGCTCTGAATGGCTTTCTGTGGTTTCAAGCCTGCTCCATTTCCATTACACTTAGGTCTGGAACTTCCACTGTAAACAGTGTAGCAGTGAATAGTATAGCAGTGCAGCCATCCTTTCAACACCGAAGTCACCTCCTCTGGCTCCTCTGGGATGCAAGAATACATGTCTAGAGCAAAATGCATGGCTAACTCAAATGAGGTCTTCTGCCTCACAATTTTTATAGATTCCTCAGCCAGAGGCAAGTAAATCAGCCCTTATACTGTCTGGAGGGGCCCATATGGAGTGAAGTCTGAACGCATGAGGTCATTTGCTTCATCTCCAGTATGTGAAATCAGTATCAACATGAAACAAATATTTCTCTCACTTTTGTTGACTCCTGTTCTAAAAGAAGGAAAGTTATCAGAAGTCCCATTAGGCAGAAAATCATCACTGTGAGCTTTAATCCTTGGGCATGGTGGGATAAAATGTTAATGGAGCCCTTATCACATGGCCCCAGATAACTGCAGCCATAACACACTCTTAACACACTAGAACAGAGGCTATGGCCCCAGGATACATACCTAGCTCCAAGATAAGCACAAGACCAAAAGAAATGTGGACAGGTCAAGGCGAGAAACAACTAAATAAAAAACAGACTGAACACATTCTCCCACAGAAAGCATGTTCATGAGCTCTGTATGCTTCAGTCAGGAAAATGAAGTGACAATGTAATGCGTTGAATTGCACAAAGTGAGAAGTAGAAAAGAAACTGGGCGTCTTTCAGTCTACCTTTCTTAATCCTTCAAGCACTCACCTGTGTGGCTATGGAGTGGTGAGTGCGGCCGTGGTAGTGTAGGTGATGTGCTAGAGGTCACAATCAAACTCTTACGGTTACTTGTCCGGCAACTGCAATGAAAGCACAGATGTTAGTTGTAACAGGGCTACCCCATGGGCCCACAGACCTTGAATGGCTACTGAGGAACAAAAGAATGATACCATTCCATGGATTGAGCAGTATAATGTTCTAAACTGGGTTAGCAATTACTGTCTGCACCAGTGAAATTGCATGATTCACTGTATTTCACCTCTGAATAATTTCTGTCACTGTTTAATAACTTTTACTTTGTATTTCTATTGCCATTTTGGCTTTTGCACCCCAAGCAAACACAAGGAGCTCCCTAAGGGTAAAAATCATTTCTTAAATGGTATCTAATGAAGAATAATCACTACAAATTTGATTTAGAAAACAAAATCACAAGTCATAAATATTATGGTATCTCCTAAAATTTAATGTTCTAGCCGTAAACAAAATTATTAACTTCATCTATGAAATTCATTTTTTAATCTGCTTAATCCATGAATTAAGTAATATTCTGATCTCACCATAAATTTCAAAACAGGTCTGGGTTCCTTCTAAAGTTGGTTTTCTATTACATGTTAATGCCTGAGGCTTTTTCTTGTGATTAGAGTAAACCAGATCATGATGGAAAGCCATTTTATGCTATACCTTCTGCTGAAAAGTGTGTATACATTTATTTGAAAGTCACCTCATCTTTTAAAGGCATTAGGGAAGCCTGTCACTTACGTTCATCCAAACAATTATTTACTGAACAACTACTATGCACCAGGCACTGTTCTAGGTGCAGAAGGTAAACAGGAGGAAAGGAGAGAAAGTCTCTATTCTAAACCTGCAGTGAACAGTACTATGAAAAAACAGAGAGAGAGAAAGAGAATGCTCAAGAAATAGCAAAGAAGTCTGGTGGGTGGCAGGAGGGGAGAATGACAGGAAAAGAAGCAGGTTTATCGGAGCTATGGGGGTAGGCCACAGACGGACTCTGTGGGGCTGGTAGACTGTCACAGAGAGCTATTGGAAATGTGATAAGAAACCACTGGAAAGATTGAGATCAATTTTAAGAAGGAGGTTATGATGAGAAATAAGTACCTTTCCCCAAGAAACCATCACCATTAATCGAATCATGAGCACCCCCCATCACTTCAGTCGCCATCCAATGTCCAAAACCCCCATTCTCTAATTCGGTGGTCTCTCTCTCTGCTGCTTGAGCTTCAAAAAAGCTTACGCTGCACCTCCCTGAACTCCGTCTGTCATCAGTAGACTTCTTATATTTTCTTTTCTCAACATTCACTTTAAATTCTAGCTCTAACTGAAACCTTGCTACCCCCAAGACACCACAGTCCTGGTGAAATCCCTTTTAAACCCAACTTTCCATCTATTTTGCAGCTGCACTTGAGTAGCTGAAGGTGACTGAAGAAAAATTGCAAATCATGCTGGCTGGTATCTCTTTATGATGATAAACATCAAGTGGGTCTTGTCAACTATACGTGTACCTAAGCAACAGGCAATTGCACACCTGCATGTGTTCTCTCTCTCTCTCTCCAAGGTAACTAATTCACATCCTATCCCCAAACCTCCAGCACTCCTTCCCCAAATCTAATCCTCATCTGCTGACTTTGTTTTTTATTCAACTGAGGGTAAAAAAATAAAGAAAAAGAAACACACATAAAAAAATACATAAAGTAGTACTACGAAAATCTATTAACCTAAATCAATATCCCATATACTTTACTTTCTCATCTGTATTAGCAGAATGAAAGACCTTGCTCCTATCAAAGTCAACTTCCCCATCTCCCCTATTCAAGAAGTCTGCACCTGCACTGCCTTCTCTCTCCTATGCCATGAATTTCCACTTTCTATTGGATCACTCTCATCATCATAGAAACATGCTGTCATTTCTTCCAGCTTAATAAAATAAAAACTTTCATAGACCTCCCCCAACTTGCCTACTTCTTTTCTCCTCTGTTTAGGAAAAATTCCATGTAGCGGTTCTGTACTTGTCATCATCACATCTTCATTTCCTATTCTCTCTTTAGCTCACTCTAGACAAGTCATCTCCATCTTGCCCTTGAAACCACTGTTTTCAAGGTCACCACTAACAACATTCAATTCTGTCTTTATTTTATGTAACCTCTCAGTATCATGTGAAAGTTTTAACTCCCTTTCTAAAAACAAAATTGGAATATAACTTACAGTCAATAAAACATACAGGTCTTAAGTGTTCTGTTTAATGAACCTTAACAATTGTATATATCCACGCAACATACCAGGCAAGAGACAGAATAACTCACTACCTCAGAAAGCTCCCATGTGCTCTTTTCCTGTCAACACTCGGTGCCCTAATCACTTTCTTCTCTCGTCATATATTAATTTTGTTTTGCTGAATTTCCTATAAGTAGGATTATGCATTATGCATTTTTGTGTTTGGCTTCTTTTGTTCAATCTAATATCAGTGTAACTCTTCTTGACATACTTCTTCATTTAGCTTTTAGAACATATTTCCTCCTATCTCACTAGTTGCTCATTTTTCATTCTCTGTTGTTAGTTCCTTCTCTTCCTGACCTCTAAATCATTTACTACTCTAAGACTCAGGTCTGAAATACTTTTTCTTCTCTCCCTATACTCATTCCCTAAATGATTTTTCCAACTTCATAGCTTTAAATCTATGACGCTGATGACATCCCACTTAGTATTGCTAATTCTGTGCTCTCCTGAATGCAACATTCATATATCCAAATGCCAACTGACATCTTCAACTGGATGTTTAAGAGGCATCTTAAAATTAACATTTCCAAAACAGAACACTTGAATTTCTCTCTAAAACCTGCTACTCCTCCCTAAGCTGTATCTATCTCATTACACAGCAACATCATTCATCCAGAAGTTTAGCAAAAGCCTATGAGTCATTGCTCATTCTTCTTTTTTCACACCAACATCCAAAACAACCAGCAAGTTCTGCGGATTATACTTTTAAAATACAGCAGTACCTCGGTACTCGTCCCAATTCATTCTGGAACTCGTGACGAGTGCCAAAACTGACAAGTATCGAATAATGAAGCATTTTCTCTTGCGGGGCAGCGTCGTGATCCACACAAGTTCTAGCAAGTGCAACAAGTACTGAGCAAGCACCAAGTGCTGAAACATTTTCTTCTCTCATCAAAATGCGATGAGTACAGGGTTTGATGAGTTCTGAAGCCCACGGGTACCGAGGTATGACTGTATATTCTGAGTCTAAAAATTCTCATTGCCTCCAGTTTATGTCAATAAAAGATTTCTGAATGATCTTCTTTCCACTTTGGTTCTTCCTGTTCACCCACATGTCTCTACCAGTCTATTCTTCACTGTCAGAATTACAAATTTTTAAACCATAGATTAGATCGTGAGAATTCTTTCTTAAAACCCCAAATGGCTTCCCATAACAGTTTGAATATAATTCAAACTGCTTTTCATGGCCATTCATATTAATCCTACTGTAAAGAATCTACTTTTGGCCCTGGCTGGTGTGGCTCAGTGGATTCAGGGTCAGCCTGCGAACCAAAGTGTCACTGGTTCGATTCCCCAGTCAGGGCACATTCCTGGGTTGTGGGCCAGGTCCCCAGTAGGGGGCATGCGAGAGGCAACCACACATTGATGTTTCTCTCCCTCTCTTCTCCTCTGTCTAAAAATAAAATAAATAAAATCTTTTTTAAAAAAAAGATCTATCTTTGCTTAGATAAGGTTTTGTCTTTTGGGTTTTCTTAAAAAGGAGCATACCTATGTTTATTTAGCCCCTTGTTCTTAGAATAAGATACAAATATTCTAAAAAAAAACTCTGGGTCATTCAGTTCTGAACATGAGAAATTATATGAAACCACACTGACCTTTGGAAAGCTTACCCAGACCAAGGGAATACTGAGCAGCAAGAAACCTCAAAGATTTCTGTACGTTGGCTCACATTACTGCTCTCCTCCCCTCTTACCACATTCTACCACTTCTTTAGGAACCATTAGCTCAAATGAGGTTTTTTTTGGTGTCTCCGAGTTTGAGATTGGCTGTTTGACATTGAGCAAGTCTCATAAATTCTTGTGCTTTGGTGTTCTCAAATATAGAATGAAATAATGTAAAGATTATGTGCCATTCTAGCTTCCTCTCTTTCTTTTATATATTAATTCATTGTAAATCTTGTTGGCTTTAACAGTAAAATATATCTAAAATCTGATCATTTCTCACTTCTTCCACCACCACCACCTTGGACCAAGCCACCATTATCTCTTACCTGGAACAGCTTCCTCACTGGTATTTCTGCTTCTATTCTTGTTCCCTTGTCATCTATTCTAAACAAGACACCATTTAAAATATAAATCAGAAAAGACTCCCACTTCCAATCATGATGGGGTAACAAGGAATAGATTTACTGTCTCATGTTATACAACTAAGAAGCTGGACAAAAAAAGAGAAAAAAGGAAAGAAAGAAATAATTTTCAAACACTAGACAACAAACAATGCAGGACAGTGATCACTAAGACAAGGGAAATGAACAACGTGAGTCCTAGGATTGTCTGAATTGACTATCTGGAAAGATTTCCCAGCAACAGCATAGGGAGGAGGTGTCCCATATAGAGCCTTGAAGTCTCCCTGAGTTGAGGAAAGTACCAAGAAAAGGAGCAGGTGGAACACTCCTTGGTGCTCACACAGGGTCAGGGATAGTTTGTGTTTCCACCATCCAGAGGGGAAAAACCTGGTAATCCACGAGGCAGCAGCAAGGAAAAATTAGTCCCAAATGCTGCTTTAGTTCCACCTAACAAAGCTTAAAAACAACTCTCAAAAATACCAAACTATTTCCAAGTAATCTGTGTCCCTGAACAAGGTTTGAACATATTGAAAGAAATAAAAAATATCCAACATACAAAACGGTCAAATTCACAGTGTTGCAAAAGTAATAAAAAATTACTAGGCATAGAAAAAAGCAAGAAAGTACGACCCATAACGGGGGGGCGGGGGGTCAGTATACCCAAAGATGACACAGATGATAGAATTAGTAGAAGAGAGCCTTAAAATTGTTATAACTATAGCCTATGTTTTCAATAAGATATAGGAAAGTATAAGCATGTTAAGGAGAGATTATGGATGATATTTTTAAAATCTCAAATAGATCTTCTATGGGTTAAAAGTGTCTCAGATGAAAATTAAACTAGATGCCATTACCAGATGATTTATTGCACAAGAAAACATTAGTGAACCTACACATAGCAAGAGAACTATGCAAAATGTAAAAGAAAAAAATGTTTAAGGGAAAATTTAAAATTTTCCACAGTGAGCTGGGACAACTTCGAGCAGAGTAGACATGTAATTAGAGTCCTGTAAAGGGAGGAAGGGGGAGACAGAAAAAATGTCTGAAGAACTGATTGTTGAAAATTTTCCAAATTTGATGATAATTATACTCATAGAAGGATAAAGATAATGACAACAGACTTCTCATTGGAAAAAGGTGCAAGCCAGAAGACAGTGAAGAAACGTCTTAAAGTACTGAACCCAGAATACAATACCAAGCAGAAATATCCTTCAAAAAGGCAGTCAAAATAAAGGCTTTTTTAGGCATACAAAAGCTGAGGTAATTTATGATCTGTAGGCTTGTGCCAGAATAAATGTTAAAGGACGTCTTTCAGGCAGAAAGGACAAAATACCAGACATAACAAAGGGGGATCTATACAAAGGGGGAAAAGAACAAAAAAATGGTAACATGCGGTTAATACATATCGCTTGTTTTTATTTTTAAAATCTCTTTAAAGGATAATAAAACTTTAAAGAAAACATAATAATTTATTATAATAACATATGTAGGTACCAAATGTAGGACAGCCTTAGCACCAAGGCTGGAAGAATGGAAGTATACTAACATTAAGTGTGAAGTGGTATAACATAAAGTAAACTGTGACAAGTTAAAATTTTATATTATAAACACTAATGAAATTACTGAAAAAGAAAAATGAGTAACTATAGTTAATAAGCCAACAAAATAAAATGGAATCATAAAAAATAATCATTCCAAAAGAATGCAGAAAAATAACAAAAGGAGAACAAGTACAGTTGGACCAACTAGAAAACAAATAGCAAGTTAATAGATTAAAACCCAATTATACCAATAATCACATAAATTGTGTATATTATAAATGCATTGTTAATTAAGGCAAAGATTGACAGATTGGATAAAAAAGCAAGACCCAACAATATGTTGTTTATTTTTTGTGACAACTAAAAATCAGAAACCACCTCAAATATTCACTGACAGGTGAATGATAAACAAATCATAATATACCCATACAATGGAATTCTACTCAGCCATAAAAAGGAATAAATATTGATTCACTCGATGGATCAATCTCAAAATAATTATGCTGAAAGCAAGAGGCCAGACATAAGAGTATATTCTGAACAATTCTATTTATATAAAATTCAAGAAAATGCTAATTAATTCATAGTGACAGACAGCAGATTAGTGGTTGTCAGACCAGAGGTGGGGGAGGGATTATAAACAGGCATGAGGAAACTTTTGGGAGTTATAGATAGGTTTGTTATCTTGACTGTGCTAATGGCTTCACAGATATATGCCTTTGGCAACCCCCTATCAAACTGTATGTTTTAAACATGTAAATTCTATTACATATTATACTTCAATCATAAGTCAATGAAGCGGCAAAATTTTTTTTTTAATGTCAGTAAAATCTAACAAAAGTCACTCTTTTGCTTAAAATTCTCCCTGTCTCACTAGGAGTAAAAGTTAATGTTCTTACACAACAGTCCACAAGGCATGGTCTGGATCTCTATCTCTTTCCCTCTTACTCACTCCGCTCCAGCCACATGGGTCTCTTTACTTTTCTTGGAACAGGTCAAGCATGTCACTGCCTCAGGGCCTTCCTTCACTGATGACACTTCCTTAGTCTATATTTCCTCGCTCACCTGTATCAGGTCTTTGTTCAAGTACAATCTTCTCAACAAATTTTCCCCTGATCATTCAATTTAAAACTGTAACTGCCTCTCAAACTCTTTATCCCCCTTTCCGAATATATTTTTATCCATAGCACTTCCCATTATCTAATAGTATATACATATTTTGCATGTGCATTTTGTTTGTTGTTTCTCTTCCCATGAGAATCTGAACTCTACGAGGTCAGGGGCTTGTACTTGCTTTATTCACTGTTGTAATCACCAATGCCTAGAACCCTGCCTGGCACATGGTAGGTTCCCCATAAACATTTGTTAAATGAATGAATGGATGAGTATGATTTGTTACAAGGATTAAAATAAAAGAGGATACCTGTACATCTGGCACATGTAAGGTATATCAAACCATTATATTAAAGTTTTTGTGTATGGAAATAAAGATCTCCTGAAATGGCAGGGACAGATAATTGATTCTAATTTCATTTTCCACGATCTTGTTTAAAATTTAAAATAAAATTCAAAACACTGAAGATCGTATGTCCAGGCCACATGTCTTTTTATGAAGGTACACATAATCTCACTTGGCAAATCAGCAACAGCTGCCAGGGGAAAAAAAAGGTCAGGCACCCCAGTACAGATGCCATGACTCAGCTGCGATCCAAAACGAGGAACTGGCTAATTTTTCCATTTCGTAAGACTCTGGACATCTCCCCAGGATCCTAGAAGATACAAGGTCGTAATTCTTTCTTCCCAGTGAGATGAAAATACTGGATGTTTACAGAATCAGGCACACTAACTCTCAGCTGATGGGAGGTAACCTGGAAGCCTCCTGAGTTGATCCTCTGCTGCCTATTGCAGACGCTGGGTTAAGCCATACTGCCGCCCAATACAGCAGTCTCCCCTGATCTGCAGGGATGCCTTCCAGGATCCCCTGTGCATGCCTGAAACTGCAGATAGTACCAAACGCTACATATACTTCATTTTTTCCTACACATACACACCTATGATAAGGTTTAATTTATAACTTAGGCACAGTAAGAGACTAACAACTAATAATAAAACAGAACAATTATCACAATACACTGTAATAAAAGGTATTTTTTCTTACAATATACTATGACAAAAGGGTCATTATTAAGTAAAGTAAGCACAAGCACTGCGATATCGAGACAGTCAATCCTAATAACTGAGACACCTACTAAGTGACCAATAGGAGGGTAATGTATACAGTGGGGATACACGGTACAAAAGGATGATTCATGTCCCAGGCAGGACTGAGCTAGACAGTGGGAGATTTCATCACACTACTCAAAAAGGTGCACAACTTAAAGTTTATGAATTGTTTCTCTCTAGAATTTCCCATTTAATATTTCTGAACCATGGTTTACCATGGATAACTGAAAATGCAGAAAGCAAAACCGCAGATAAGGGCAGACTATTGTACCGCTTCAGTCACTTACTTGGTCACTCTGAGCAAGGCCTGGCATTTCATCTTCGTACATCTTTACCATAATCATCTCAGTGGATAGTGGGAACAATGACCAAGGCACATTGTGCCACCTCTGTGATACTACTGAATTGTGGCCATATTTGGAGAGTTCACAGTTTTCAAAATAATTGTGGTTAAATATATAGAACATATTAAATAATAAACACAATTTAAAAATAAAACTATAAAAAAATAAGAAAAATGAAAGGGAAAGAAAAAGCAAAATTATTATAAACTATGGGATCTATCCCATGTAAATCTAGTTTAAAATCAATTAATATACCAACAGATTCACAGAATAAAGGAAAAAAGTACATGACCATCTCAATAGATGCAGAAAACACAGTTTAACAAAAGTCCAACATATACATAACAACGGTTCTTAACACTAGAAATGGGAACATCCTCAACTTGATAAAGGTCATCTATGAAAATCCCACAACCAACATATTTTAATGCTGAAAGGCTGAAACAGTTTTCTCCCTACGAAAGAACAAGGCAGGTATACCTGCTTTTGCCACTTCTATTCAACACTGTACTGGAGGCTCTTGCCAGTGCAGTAAGAAAACAAATTTTAAAAATCATAGATAGCATCCATATTGGCAAGGAAGAAGTAAAACTGTTATTATTCACAGATAAAATGATCCTGTATGTGGAAAATCTCAGGGAATTAAAAAAGAACTACTAAAACTAATAAACAAATTTGGTCATAGGATACGTGAGTACATATACATCAACTGTATTTCTACATACTAGCAATAAACAGTCCAAAAATGAAATTAAGAAGAACAATTCCACTCACAAAAACATTAAAAAGAATAAAATATTTAGGGATAAATTTAACAAAAGAAATGTAAGACTAGTACATCACAGATTGGGAGACTCAGTAACATCCAGGTAACAACTCTTCACCCACCCAAAATTGATCTATAAATTCAAAATAATTCTTATCAAAATTTCAGTAGGCTCTTTCATAGAAACTGACAAGCTGATAGCTATTTATTTATTCTGGAACAAATGGATAGTCACATTCAAAGAGAAAAAATAATCTTTGATCTTTACCTCATACCATACACAAAAATTAACTCAGATGAATCACATAGTAAAATTTAAGAGCTAAAAACATAAAGCTTCTAAAAGAAAACAGAGAAGAAAATCTTTATACCCTTGAGTTAGACAAGTAGTTCTTAAATACGATATCAAAAGCATGATCCACAAAATAAAATATTTTAAATATTTTTACTTCAAAAGACTCCATCCAAGAAAATTAAAATACAAAAAATTAGAAAATTATGTATCTGATAAAGGACTTGTATCGAGAATATGTAAAGAACTCAAAACCCAATAAGATAAATGAATCTATTTTCTAAATGGACAAAATATTTGAATATTCAGTCTGCCAGAAAAGTATACAAGTGGCTGACAATAACCTGCTAAGATGCTCAAATTACTGGTTATTAGGGAAATGAAAATTAAAACCACAATGAGCTATCACTACAAAGTCACTAGAATAGCTATAATCAAGAAGATAGAATATCTAGTGTTTGTGGAGATGCAGAAAAATGATCCCTCAAATATTGCTGGTGGGAATATAAAATTATATAGCTAGTGCATAAAAGTTAACTTTTTAAAATTAAGCATAACTTTACAACACAATTCCATTCCTAGAACTGTGCCCAAGAGAAATGAAAACATATGTCCACACAATGACATGTTTGTAAATGTTCACAGCAACATTTACTCATAAGAATCCCAATCTGGATACAATACAAATGTTTATTAACTGGTGAATGGACTAACAAAATGTGGTTTACATAAATAATGGAACATTATTCAACAATAAAAAGGAACGAACTACTGATGTGTGCTACAACACGGATAAATATCATGTTGTTTATCCATCATGCTAAATGAAAGAAGCCAGAAACAAAGAACTACAATGCATGATTCAATTTATATGAAAGTTTAAATAGGGGCAAATTTATACAGCCAAAAAGCAGCAGTGGCAACCACTGCTAAGGCTGGGAGAAAAAAGGATTAACTGCAAATGGGTACAAGGAAACTTTTTGGGTTATGAATATGTTGTAAATTTAGATTATGGTGATAATTGCAGAATTTTATAAATTTAGTATAAATCATTAAATAATTAATAATGGCCCTGGCCGGTATGGCTCAGTTGGTTGGAGCATCGTCCTGTAAACTGAAAGGTCGTGGGTTCAATTCCCAGTCAGGGTACATGCCTAGGTTATAGGTTTGGTCCCCAGTCAGGGTATGTAAGAGAGGTAACCAATGGATGTTTCTCTCCCTTTCTCTCTCCCTCCTTTCCCCTCTCTATGAATCAATAAGTACATCCCTCAGGTGAGGATAAAAAATAATTACTAATTAGTAAAACTTATAGCATTTAAGTATATCTCAGTAAAGTTATTTTTAAAAAATTATTCAGGCCCCTGAGATTGCATCTGATGTACTTAGTGGATTTAGGAATCCTCCCTCCTCCCCTTCCATCCTGAATTATTCAGTCTAGAAACCATTAGATGATGATGTCAGCCAAGTAGTTGGGGGAAGAGAAGAAGGCACCTACAATGGGTATCAGAGACTGATGTGGGTAAGGAGGTGGTCTGCTTGGAGAGAACAGTGGTATCAGTTTTGGCATGGGGTTTTGGAGACCCAGGCAAGGTAAGGAGGGCATATATATACAGGTCCGTGACTACAAAGGGAAACTGGCTACATACAGAAAGAAATTATCAAATAAGTAAATATTTCGAAGACAATGGGAGTCAGGTTTTTCCTTATCTAAGAAAGTTACATAAGGGTGCAAATGGAAAAAACTAAAATGAATTAGAATTGAAAGTAGACGTATAAATGTGAACTTTAAAAGTTTCAATATACAGAAACCAAGAAATTTAAAAAGGTAAGGTACATGTGTGTTACATGTATACATTGTGGTCGAAAAAGGGGCCATATACGAAACCAGACAAGCTCAAGGAGGCCTGCATGGTGGTCGTGCAAACTCAGAGACCAAAAGTAACTACATAGGACAGTCTGAAATTAAAACTTTCTAACTAAAAGCAGTTCAAGGAGGGCATTCATGTCCTAGGGCAGTATTTTCCCCTAAAAGGCCAATCTTTACCTTACCTGAGCCTGTTTGTTGTCTTTTGGTATCCAGGATAACACAGCCATAATGCCTTGGGAATAACAGAGTAATTCCCTTTTTTCCAGACCCCTCAGGGCACATCCACTACACCAAAGCAGAGACCACAAATCTCCTCCTGGTTATTATTATCATGTTAATTGTTAATGTTAACGTTCCTATGCCGGCCTAGGTAAAAGAAATGTGTGTCTATTCCTTTTACTTTTTAATCCAATCCTAGAAATTTCCCTGAGGTGCCTTCTCCCACCTCCCTAATCTATCACTAATGAATTTCATGTAATCCCCTTAAGAGTTCCCCTTTGATTCTAATGTATAAAATAAGTGGTAAAACTGCCACTTGCTGAAGCATTTTCTCAATCCTTTGAGATTTTGCTTCCTGTCAATTGTCAGTTTGGCTCAAATAAACTCATAAAAATTCTTACAGGTTTGGACATTTCTTACACTGACAGGAGTTTAACCATTCCTTGGGTTTCATTTCTTTTCTGTGAATTCCCATGCATGCAAATATTAATAAAAATTGTATGCCTTTTCTCTTGTTAATCTGTATTTTGTTAGTTTAATTAACAGGCCCCCCACATACTGACCTAAGAGGGTAGAGGACAAGTTTTCCCTAACAATGTATAGCCTGAATCTAATCCTGAGAAAATATCAGGCAAACCCAAATTGAAGGACATCCTATCAAATAACTGGCCTGTCATTTTCAAAAGTGTAAGGTCACAGAAGTTGAGAAGAGACTACAAAATTGTTCCAAACTGAAGAAGGCTAAAAGAGGTACCAATAAAACTGTAACACATGAGCCTGGATTAGATCCTTTTGTTACAAAAGTCATTACTGGGACATGTAGTGAAACATAAATTAAGCATGTGGATTAGATGATGCTACTTATCTAATTTCCTGATTTTAATGGATACCTCACAGTTATAAAAATGTCTCTGTAGGGAGTATACACTAAAGTATTCTGGAATGATGAGACCATGTCAGGAACTGATTCTCAAATGGGTTAGGGCAAGAGCTGGCAAACTTTGTAATGGGCTAGTTAATACTTTAGGGGTTGTGGGCCATATGTGGTCTCTGCCACACAGTCCTTGTTTTATTGTTTTTAAATATATCTTTACAAATATAAAATTCATTAAGTACAAATTGGTAGTTATTAAATAGTCATGGGAATGTAACAGTACAGCATAGGGAATACAGTCAGGAACATAGTAATTATGTATGGCGCCAGGTGGATACTTGAAATATTGGTAGGAAATCATTGTGTAAAGTATATGATTGCCTAACCACTATGCAGAACACCTGAAACTAATACAAAATAATACTGAAAAAATGTAAAATCCATTCTTAGCTCATGGGCTATACAAACACAGGCTGCAGGTTGCATTTGCCTATGGGCTATAGTTTGCTGACCACTGGTTTGGGGCCCAGGGTGCTTTTTAAAATATTCTTGCAATTTTGAAATTATTTAAAAAAATATTTCTGGTAAGTCCAGAGCAATCACCTGAAAAGTTCTGGGAATGGCTGCAACGAAGGTTACTTATAGGATGAAAGTTTATTGGATAATAAGCATTCCCTCTCCATCGCATGCTGGGACCTTTCCTACTGTGACGATTGGGATTATTCTCTAGCTAAGTCGGCCTACTTATACAGGTGAATTAATGGATGGATGCATTTGCTAGGACAGGGAAACTAATTCTCTCCACATAAGGCTGGGAAATAAATTCTTCATCTTTAAGGAACATTTCAGTATGACTTTTAGTTAGCTACTCTGAGATACCATTTCTTACCTGTCGAATTGGCAAAAATTCAAAAGCTGGGTAATACATTCATTCTCCTGGCAAAACTGTGAGCTAACAGACACTGCCTTACACTGCTGGCAGAAACACAAAATGGTATAACCACTATGGAGAGAAATTGGACAAAAACTAATACAACTACTACATATTTATTCTTTGACTCAGCAACCTGATTCTAGGGATTTATCCTGAGATACACGATGAAAATTAATTTTTCTATGCCAAAGGCCTACTGTTGAAAATTATTTGTACCTCTGACTCTTCCCCCAGTGTGCTAGCTCCTCAGTGTGCTTGCCTAGCCAGGAAGCTACAGCTTCACACCCCAGGGGATTACAGTATTGCTCTGCCAAGGGAATTAACACTCCTCCCTTCCCCCACTCCTGTACCAGATTGTTGGGGGGCACAGGGGAAGATGCTTGACTAAAGAGGTCTGTCAGTCTATCCTAGGGAAAGAAGGGATTGGTTGGGAGGTGAGCCCATCCAAGCCCAAACTAATATAATCCCAGGGGAACAAAGAAGCTCTCACTCTCTCTTGCCCACCTGGTGAGGCATTCATTCCCCCAATTTATTCATGTCCTCTCTTGCCCAGGAGCATGTGACATGTTGCCCTAGCAGCCACATGGCCCATAGTCATGTGGGCTCCACACGCAGGTTCCAGGAGGGAGCCTGAAATGGACTACAGCTGGAAACACATGCTAATCTAGCTGGACGCTGGACTGGACTGTACTTTAATATGAAGCAGAAACTCTGGACACAGGTTTTGGTTTGGCTTGGCTTGGGACACAGTTGGGTTTTTCCCATGGCGGGACAGCGGGAGATGGGAAACGGGAAACCCAGGGGGCAGCTTCTATCTCTGCACAAATGAACCACGCCACACCACAATCTCCCATGTGTGGGTCCTTGGGATGCTTTCCTTATGATCACGTGGAAAAGCCTAATTCCGACTTAAACATGGACAGTAACACCCTCAGGGATGCAATCAGCACAAACCAGATTGTAGGAAAGTCTACAAGAACAAACAACTCAGCTTCTTCAACAAATGAAATGCAAGAGGGAAAAAAGGGGGGTGGGGAAAACCTAGATTAAAAGAAAAAGTATGGGGATCAGACATCCCAATTTGTCCATGATAATCAGGGATATGCTTGTTATACCAGTATGGTTGTTAATAAAATCTCCCTTCATTATTAAAACTTTCTTTGTTTAGATAGTAAATAATAATGTCACCCTCTTAACAGACATAGTAACCAAATAAACTGTGTTGGCATAGTTTGAATACTGATTCAAAAAATCCAAATATTAAAAAAACAAAACAAAACATTTGAACACTGACTGGATATTTGATGACATTGTTAAATTATTAGTTTTAGGTGTGCTAATGATAATGTGCCTATGTTTTAAAGGGTCCTTACCTTTAGAGATACAAACTGAAATATTTAGAGAAGAAATAAAGTCTAAGATTTGCTTTAAAATAATGAAGGCAGGAGGTAATAGATATGAATCTATTTTAGGGTGTTTCTCATTTTAGTCCATGTCCTAGTGTACTCCAACAGGCCAGTTTTCAGTAGCAACAATTAGTGAAACTGTGTGAGAGGACAGAAGGGCACCCAGCTGCCCCTGCCGATCTTATGGGCAATAACAAAGCTTCCACACGCAGGACATAATGATAAATGAGACCTACAGCTATCTATGGGAAAATGAGATTATGAAAAAACTATGGAAGCAAAAGAAAATTAATGAAAGCAAACGAATTGTGAGAATCAGCAAGATGTGAATTTTTTGACAAAGGCAGCAGCAAAACTACTATTATAGCAACACTGCACAATTTTAGATGTATGACCCACTTAATCCTTATAGCAACCTGGAATTACGATCCACATTTTAATGATGTACAATAGAAAACTGAGGCAGAAAGCAGTGAAGTAATTTGCCTACAACAGGGTCAGGATAAGAACAAGTTCCAAGATATTCCTCTTTTAGAATTACTTTGAAAAGCAGTTGTTTAACCACAATGAGGCATCACCTCACACCTGTCAGAATGGCTATCATCAGTAAATCACAAATGACAAATGCTGGCTAGGATGTGGAGAAAAGGGAACCCTTGTGCACTGTTAGTGAGAACGCAGACTGGTGCAGTCACTGTGGAAAACAGTATGGAGGTTCTTCAAAAAATTAAAAATGGATCTGCCTTATGGCCCAGCAATTCCATTTCTGGGTATATACCTGAAAAAACCCAAAGCATTAATTCAGAAGAATATATGCACCCCTATGGTCATCACAACATTATTTATGATAGCCAGGTTATGGGAGTAACCCAAGTGCCCATCAATAAATGAGTGAATAAAAAAAGCTGTGGTACATATATATGGTGGAATATTACGCAGCCATAAAAAAGAGTAAAATCTTAACATCTGTGACAGAATGAATAGACCTAGAGGGTATTATGTTCAGACAAATAATAAGAACAAAACAAACAAACAAACAATGAAAAAAAATGAAACAAACTCACACTGAGAACTGGTGGTCACCAGAGGGGAGGGGACGGGGGGACAGGGATTTCAAAAGAAGGGAGGGAGGAAGGTTAGGGAGATGGGTGAAAACGTGAAGGAATTAAGAGTATAAAATGTAGTTACAGAATAGTAGTCACAGAAATATAAAGTACAGCATAGGGGAGGAATATAGTCAATAATATTGTATGAACTATGAATGATGTCAGATGGGTATTAGACTTATCAGGGTGATCACTCAGTAAGTTGTATAATGTCCAATCACTGGGTTATACACCTGAAACTAATATAATATTGTGTGTCACCTGTAATTGAAAAACAAAAAAACTATTTTTAAGAAAGCAGTTATTTTAAAAAAGACAAGAAAAGCAAGTGTTGGCAAAATGAAAATAGTGCTTTCTCGTTGGCAAGAAACAATCTTGACACTAACAGAAAGAGGTTTCAAAGGCCGCCTAGTTTTGGAGAAGGCCCAAAGGAACACCTGTCCTTTTCCATAAAAGTCTACATACAGAAAGCCTCCCACAAATGTGACACGGGAAAGACAAGAGGCTGAATTAGTAGTATTGGCTGCAAACTTCAGCAGTGAACTTCTTATTGCCGAAGATGTTCAAGCAAAGGCTGAAAAGCTTTTTGCTAGACATTGTATGAAAGTAATTCCTAATCAATAGCGTCACCTAGGGCTAGAACCCTTCCAATAGAGACATCACCCTGAAAATGATTTTGTGCTGCAAATCCTCCCACTTTAGGTCTGATGAAGTCCATGGCAATTCAAAACTGATTCAAAACCTAAGCCATTAGATGATCCAGAAAGTTACCAATACTAAACTTCTGTTTCTAGGAGGCCTAAGGTTAGGCCAATGAGTAGCCAGAGACACAACTGTCTCCTCTCTCTTTAGGGACACCAGTTACACCACAGACTGTATCTAGCACTCTTTCAAAGGGGGTTATGCCAACAATGTAATATTCAAGTCTGAGTGCCAATCAACAGGCTTGAATCATATTCTTAGAAGATGTACAAGTTAACTAACGGTTAAAGGTTAATTACTGCAACCCAAATCACAATAATATTTACTATACCTCTTAAGGTTGATCATACCTGTGAGATAATAGGAATATATATATTTACACACACATGCACACACACCCCAGGTTCCTGACCCAGGGATCCTAAATCCCTTGTAAATTCCTCAGTGATAAGAACATTAGGAGCATGGACCTGGAGATTATTATTCTAAGTGAAATAAGCCAGTCAGTGAAAGACAAATACCATATACTCACTTTTATGTGGACAAAACAGAAACAGAGGCATGGATACATGGAACAGACTGACAGCTGCCAGTGGGGAGGGTGGGAGGGGGACTGGATGATAAAGGTGAAGGGATTAACCAAAGAACATATATGCATAACCCATGGACGTAGACAATAATGTGGTGATGGCTGGAGGGAAGGGGGTGGTGAGGGCTGGGTGAAGGTGGGCAAAGAGGGGAAAATGCGGACATCTGTAATAGTGTAAACAATAAAAATAAAGTTACGAAAATCCTTACATAGCTTAAAAGGTCTAACATTTTCTGGCTCCTGCTATCTGTCTATCTCTTAATAGTCTCTTTCACTAAAGTCACTTTGCCTTGACCACACTGACCTCCATTCTGCTTCTTGAGCACATTAAGAATGCTCCCGTGTCAGAACCTCTGCTCCTGCTTGTCCTTCTGCCTTGAATGCTTTACATTTTTTAAAAAATCTTTACTCACTCACTTACCTCATATGTGATCTATTAAAGGAGGGCTCCCCAAACCTCTCTATATTACATTCCATTCACTCTTATACAGCACACGATGTCTACTTTACTGCTTTATTTCATTCCCATACAGATATCACCGCATAAAAATCACAATTTAATTGGTTATTTCATTATTTGTTTATCTCTCTCCACTAACATGCAGACCTACACGATAAGAGGTAGTTTGTCTATTAGCTCACTTCCCCTAACAGTATCACCTAAAACAAACATTTGGTAGATTTGGATGTGTAATAAGTATTTGTTGAATAATATAAATTAATAAACCTAAAAAAAAATAGAAGGAAACCTAGGAGCATCTTTTCTTCTACTACAGTGACTCTGAGTGGGCTATTAAGTGGCTTCTGGATGGGGACTGGTCACCAGAAAGACCAAGCCATGATTAGAAGTTTCAAATATCAGCATTCCCCTCCCATCCTCCAGAAAGGGGAGAAGGACCAGAAAAAGAGTTAAGAAGAAGTCACGCCTACATGAAGAAGCCACCATAAAATCCCAATAGTATGGGGTTGGTGAGCATATCCGTAACAGAAGGAGGATGCACCCCACTCCACGGGACAGAAATTCCTGAACTTGGGACCCTCCCAGACCTTGTCCTACGTACTTCTCCATCTCGCTGTTCATCTGCATCCTTTACCATATCCATTAATAAACTGGTAAACATAAGTGTTTCCCTGAGTTCTGTGAGCTGTTCTAGCAAATTAATCAAACCTGAGGAGGGGGTTGTGGGAACCTCCAATTTGTAATCAAATCGGACAGAAGTTGTGGGTAACCTGGGGGACACAGTACTTGTGATTGGCACCTGAAGTATAGTGGCAGGAGTTCTCTGGGACTTGGCCCTTAACCTGTGGGATCTGGTGCTATCTCCAGGTAGACAGTATTAGAATCACACTAAATTGCAGGACACCCAGCTGGTGTCACAGAGAATTGCTTGGTACAGGGTAAAACATCCACACATTTGGTGACCAGAAGTGTCGGAAATGAAAGGTTCTGTGTGAGTAATAAGTAAAGGAGAAGCACAATAGGGAAGAACTGGGTTTTCCCCTATACAGGAGGAGGAAAACTGAGTTTTTCTAACATAATTCCCATCCAAGACACTAAAGAACTAGAATCAAGTCCTGTCTATATAAGAGACCCATTGCTTATCATCAAAGAACAAACAGAAATGTACTAAAGAGAGTGGGCATCATTTAACACTGTCTTGACTGTCCTGTAAATTATTATAGGCAACAATCTGTAAGGTCCTAAGCACATCACTAAGATGCAATCAATAAGAGGTTTACCATTCTGAGCAGGGCCAGTTCTAATTACCATGCAAAAGGTCACTGTTTCCTACTACTTTCCGGCAATGCAGCCAAAAGCTTCAACAGCTGTATTAGTTTCCTAGAGCTGTCATAACAAAGCACCACAGACATTTATTTCCTCACAGTTCTGGAGTCTACAGGGTGTCTGCAGGGTTAATTTCTTCTCAGGCCTCACTCCCTAGCTTCTGGATGTCTGTCTTCTCTTCCTGTGTCTGTGTTCTAATCTCCTCCTCTTATAAGGACACCAGTCATGTTGGATTAGGGTCTACCCCAATGGCCTTATTTAACCTTAGTTACCTCTGTAAAGACCTTTTTTCCTAAATACAGTCACATTCTAGGTACTGAGGGTTAGAACTTCAACATATGAATTTTAGAGAGACACCGTTCAGCCAATAACAACAGTTATACTCTATAGGGATAAAAGACATCCAAATATGGCCACTGCAAAGTGGCAGTGTGTAGGTCCTGGTTCCCTCTCTCTTGAATCGCCTATTTTCAAATAGAGGTCAAATTCACTCCTCCCAGCAGCTCTCAATTTTTTAGTTCTCCACTATTCACTGAAGTTATTTTTCTCCTCTTATCACTTACATTTGCTCAATTGATTAGTAACAGCAATATTTGATAGGCATGTGTAAGGATTATAGTAAGAATTTTGTAGAATTTAGGTTCATCATTGTGTTCACTGAGCACTAATTCTGCCCTAGACTCTGGATGTGAATATTAAATAAAACTAAGTCAGTGGAGGACAGCAATGAGCTGGGGTAAAAGATAAAATGAAATGTCATCAGTGTAAAAGAAGGAAAATTTTAAAAGAAGATATAAAGGTAATAGCCTAGAAGTAACAAGGGACTGTGAAATACCAATTCTTAAACCGAGTATAAGGGGATTTATTAAAGAATGTTATGAATATGTCACCTTGGGGAAAAAAAAGCCTTGGGGCTGCAAAATTATTTAGGTTCCGAAAATACTATATTATATACATAAAGGGGTATATTAGAAGGAGAAGCAAAACAGAGTAGTTGTTAAGAATATGATCTCTGGAGTGAGATTGCCTGGGCTTTAACCCCAGTCCTGCCACTTACCAACTGTGTTATCTTGAGTAATTTATTTACTCTCTCTGTTCCTCTGTTTCCTCATCTACAAAACACACAGTAATATCTACCTCATAGAACTGGTATGAGGATTAAAAGACCTATAAATTTTTAAAGGCCTAGAATGGAACACGGGAGCTATTAAGTCCTCAGAGTTTGTTCATTTGTTAACTAAATACACAATAGCACATGTTTCATCAGAAACATTACAGCAGAGAGGTTAAAACCACAGACTTTGGAGTAAGATTCTGTGGGGTTGAATGCCAGTTTCTGCAGCTTATATAATAACTCCCTTAACCTCTTTGTACCACAGTGCCTTCATCGATAAAATAGATTTACTTGGATTATCCACTTAATCACTAAAATGGACTTATATTATCATCTTATCAGTATATTTTAAGGATTAATTTCAATACATATAAACCATTTAGGAAAATGTTTAGTACACAATAAATGCTAAGCAAATGTTACCTATTTTTATTATTTTGTTGTTTCATTTCTTGATTTTTCTTGACAAAGCAAGGTGAAACAAAGGGTCTGTTCTGCTTCTACCAGGTTTATCTAACATGTGAATCAGTCAAGCAATAATCTCATGAAGCAATCTTCACTTCTGGTGATAGAAGCATGATTTCAAAATATTAGGTAGATCGGGTTTCTATCACCTGCCATTATAGAGAAACACAGGCTGGGTTTGCCCTTGTGCCTTAAAAACTACAAAAACAGAAACATGTGGTCCTGGCCATGTTGCTCAGTACATTGGAGCATGGTCCCATACACCACAGATTGTAAGTCTGATTCCAGGTCAGGGCACATACCTAGGTTGCAGGTTCGATCCCCAAGCGGGGCATGTACAGGAGGCAACCAATCAATGTCTGTCTCTTCTCTCTCCTCTCTTCTCTCTCTCCCTCCCTCCCTCCAACTCTTTCTAAATAAAAAAACAAAAAACAGAAAACTAAAAAAACAAACAAAACAGGAACATGTGAAACAACAGTTTTTAGACATTGCACAGAAGGTTAACATAGAAAGTAAGCCTTAAAACTTAGAACTAAGTAAGTTCTAAGATTGCCCAAACTTACTACTGGAGAATATTTCTAGGAAGTAAAAATGGAAAGTGATACCCCCCAAAAGCCTAGCAGTCTCCATGAGTTGAGGAGACAGAATTAAGAATTTGGGGAGGCACCCTGGCTGGTGTGGCTCAGTGGACTGAGTGCCTGGCCTGTGAACTGAAGGGTTGCTGGTTTGATTCCCAGTCAGGGCACATAGGCTGGGCCCCTGGTTGGGGGTGTGCCAGAGGCAACCAACTAATGTTTCTCTGGCACATCAATCTTTTTCTCCCTCTCTTCCTCCCTCTCTTCTCCTCTCTGAAAATAAATAAATAAAATTTAAAAAATACAAGAATCTGGGGAGGCTAACAGGCTAACATGGCTACACTTTGGAAGACAGAGTCCTAGAGAGGAGAGCACTATACAGAGAGAGCTCAGCAAGGGGTTCCTCAAGTTTTCAGCTGAGTACCAATCAGTGCATGGGGGTAAGGAAACTATCCAAAAGAATTAGCAGGTGGTACACTACCCAGAGCTCACACAGGGCCAGGAATAGATCATGTTCCCACTAGCCTGAGTAGAAAAACACATAATGCATGGGCATGGAGTGCTCAGAAAGTACTGCCTCAGTATTAAGGAAAAATTAGCCCAAATGTTGTTCTGGGCCCACTAACAAAGCCTAAAAGTAATCCTTAAAAGGACCAAACTCTTTCCAAGTAATTTAACTGTATCCCAGAACAAAATTCAAGGAGCTATAAAAAAAATACAGAAATATCCAGCAAAGAAGATAAAATCATCTTTCCGTATCATTAAACTGGTACTTTGCATGGGACAGATACAAAAGAACAGAATGAAACACTAATATAGTAACCAGGCATGTAAACGAGTCTAGGAAAAAAACAACAAACCCATGAAACTTAACAAGTTTTCAAGCCAAAGCTGCAAGACATAGCTTCAAGTTGCCCTAAGGTCACAGGTTCAAGAGATAGCACTTGATGTTGTGTCAAGACAGGGCTCATTTTAGGCTGTGAGTGCCACCCAACTTACAGTCTTTCTCAGCCTCGTACCACGGTGTAGTATATCCAGAAGGGTGACTTCAGGGAGAAGAAGTCAGCCCCTAACACTGTCTTATGTCAGTCAAATACTGTCCTAAATTGTGGAATTTGAGCTCCTATATCAAAAAATCTCACTTAAGTCTGTATAAGTTGTGCTTCCACTTAAACTTTTAGTTTTTCATGCTACTTTTTTTGCCTAACAAAAAGCTTAACGAAAACCTACTGATCAATCATACCTCCCTTCTTGAAAAATTTTTTCAACTGGCTTCCTACGTACGTCTCTGTTGGTTCTGAAGAGAAGAACCAACAGAGAAGGTACGTAGGAAGCCAATCTATCCTTTGCTAGTTCCTTATTTCCCTAACCTCTTACAGTCACATTGTGCCATGGTTCAAACCTTTGATATTTCTTCATTCTCTATCAGTAGTCACTGACTGGAGGACTTCATAAATCTAATGATTCATTTCACTTATACAATGACAATTCCTAATTACATATCTTTATCCCAGAGCTCTCCCTCTAATTAAATGTCTGATTAGCTATTGCTTATAATTTCCAAGTCTCAGGTCCTAGCAATTCCAACTTCTAATTGTTCACCTCAAAATCTTCCATCCTCATCTTTTTCTCAAACTCTGCATCTAATCCATCAACAAATCCTACCAATTCTACCTTCAAAATACATCTCCAAATCTGACCACTTCTTACTACTTGAATACCATGAGTTCAAACAACCACTGTCTCTTACCTAGATTATACCAGTAGCCTTCTACCTATAGCCAGTGACCCTTCTGATCTAAGTCAGATCATGATTTCTGTTTTAACCCCTTCAATGGCTTCTCATCTCACTCAGCGGAAAAACAAAAATCCTTATAATGGCTTTAAAGTTCTACTTCATCAGGCTCCCCACTGCAATTCAGATCTCATTTCCCACCTCTCACCTCATAATTTACCCTACACCAGCTTCACTAAACTCCGCTGCACAAAGAACACATGAAGTAAGTTCTTAGATCAGGCCTTTGGTACTTCCTGTTGCCTCTGTCTGAACTTTTCTTCTTTCAGATACATCTATCCTGGCTCCAATACTTCCTTCAGTTCTTTAATCATATGTCAACTTACCACTGAGCACCTCCTTGACACTCTTCTATAAAATGACAACCCATATCCCTTTATCCTACTATATTTTCTCAGTATCACTTATGTCCACCTGTTACATAGTTAGTCATTAATTTGTCTCCTTCCACTGGACTCTAAACTCCCCTAGGGCAGGGACTTTATCTCTTTGTGTTCACTGGTTTGTCCTCCTTGCCTAAAACAGTGCCCAACACATATGTACTCAAATAATGCTTAATATACAAAAAGAGAGGCAAGAAGGAACGGGAAGAGGACAATCTTCAGCAGTCTGAAAAAAATCACTTAACCTGTTTTGGAATCAGATTTTCCTGTTGTGTAAAATGTGGTATTTGAACTATTTAAGCTTTAGAAAGCTCTCACACTGTTATGCTATGCTTCTACTATGCCGTGATCACAGTCAGGACGGACACACAACTACCAAACTACTAATCAATAGCCTACTTTGTTCTGAAAAAAAATTTTTAAGATTTTATTTATTTATTTTCAGAGAGAGGGGAAGGTAGGAAGAAAGAGAGGGAGAGAAACATCAATGTGAGAGAGAAACATCGATGTGAGGGAGAAACATCAGTTGGCTGCCTCTCACACCCCACCAACCAGGAACCTGGCCCACAACCCAGGCATGTGCCCTGGCTGGGAATCGAACCAGAGACCTTTTGGTTCATAGGCCAGTGCTCAATCCACTGAGCCACACCAGCCAGGGCTCTCTTGAAATTCACAGCAGAGATTTGTGAAATTCCTTTCACTCCTCACCATAACAGGGTCACTGACTTTTATTCACTTTCTCCCCACTATTAAAGACAAAAGTTTTGGTTTTACCTATTAGGCCAGAAGCAATGACCCAGGCCTACATGTCACACCACAGCAGGTCTCTTACCTCCACTGCAGTGGGCGGCTGGAACAGGGGCTGCCAGGGCTGCTATGGGCTTGTGGGTTCAGGAAAAAAGCAAGAGGAGTGGCAGCCAGAGCACAATCAGCACTATATGGGACTTTAATGAGGGACAGGGCTGGAGCCGATGTGGGCGAATACATGTGCTGGTTTACTTCAGATCCTCGGCAAAGAGCAGAGATTCTAACAAGCACCATAGTAAAGAAAAACACAAGGTCAGTGATCACTTTTAACCAAAAAGAAACATCTTCAAAGTGAATTAATTTCGGCAAGAGACTTAAGTGGTCAAAAATCATTCTCAAATATCATAGCTCAGTACCAATGTCAGCACAGAATGATCATTGAGACTAAAACTTAATCTACAGAATTTAAACCAAAATTTAAGATTTAGGTTTTCAAAGTATTTAGTACTGACTACTGGGAAAATATAGCAAATTAACTACAATTCATCAATTAGCAAGCAATAGGTATTATTTTGTGTGCAGTGACTAAAACTTCCCACAGAAATTTTATTTCCATAAAAGTAAAACATTCTAAACAGAATTTATAAATTGTTAGATTACATCTACAATGACACCAACTTTATTCAGTTAACTTTTGCCTAAAGAGTACATCAACTAATGTCACAACTCTGTCTAATCAATTTGTTTCTACTTAAACTTTAGTTTTCCAGGTTACTTTTTCCCCCTAAAAACAATCTAACCATCTTGATGTGTTAAGTCCTAATGAAGACTATTAAGTTAATAAGATTATTAGACTAGAAACAGGTGATAAATATAGATTTCTACTTTGTTGATCATTGACAGATATGCCACAGATTATGACAAATTATTAACAGATTCACAGCATTTAATTTGCTATAGTAGCACCATAGCTTTCTATATAAATTCCCTATTAAACTATAATATTTTATTCCCAAGGTTTAAAAAAAAGTAACTATCACATAAGCACTTGAACTGTTTTAAAATGTTAGTTTTTTGTATTGCTATTGCTGACTGTTTGGATATGGGTATGTGACATTCTACTTGTGTTTAACTGCATACATTCAAAGGAAATTTCTACCTTCCCATATATTATCCTCCTAGCTGTCTTCAGCATATTTCTCAGGTGAGTACACAATGTGAGGATATAATAGGATAAGAAAGCAGAGGGCAGACAAGTATTTAAAAATACAGGTGTCCCTAAATTTTCTTAAACTCAACATATTTTTTTAAATTATAAGGAAAATATTAATTCCTGACTTCAAGAATTTTTAATTTTCTAAAGGACTATTCTAAAAATAAGCTCCCTAATATATATAAGCTAGAGCTAATGACAATATATAATAAGACATTTACTTCTTATTAAACTGAATAGTTTTGCTTATTCAAAATTTTGGAGACTTAAATCTTATCACATAAAATGAAGCTTTAGACATTTTAGTGAACATACAATTAGGATTATAAAAAAATCTACCAAAACCAATTCTCTTTCTCCTTTTGCTCCTAATTACCACTCTGCAAACTGGTTATACATTGGGACTAGAATCTAAAAAGGACTGTTTGAAAGAAAAAGTTATTTACTAGCTCCTCGAGGAGAATTTTCCTAACCTAAATTCAAAGTCACTAACACAGATACAATGATTACACATACCAGGGCACCAATATTTGGAGAACATGATTTTTGACACCTTGTATTTTCTTAAACTACAAACTCAACTTTAAAAATTTCAACTTTGCTAACAAGTCACTTTAAATGACACTTTAGTTGACAAAGCTTCTTTTTTATAGTCTTTAACTTTTTAGTCTTAATATGGGAATAAACCATTTCTTTAAAAGCACAGTTGACCCTTAAACAATGTGGGATTAGGGGCACCAACCTTTCGTGCAAGTCAAAAACCCATGTGTAATGTTGACTCTCTGAAAGCTTAACTACTAATAACTTACTGTTAACTAGAAGGAAGCCTTACAAATAATATAGTCGATTACCACATATTTTAAATATGTAGTATATACTGTATTATAACAATAAAGTAAGCTAGAGAAAAGAAAATGTTGTTAAGAAAATCCTAAGGAAGAGAAAATATGTTTACCATATTTATTGGAAAAAATCCACATACAGGTGGACCCATGCAATTCAAACCTGTGTTGTTCAAGGGTCAACTGTATGCCAATTCTAACAACTTTATACTTCAAACAAGTCTGATTTTCCAAAGTATGATAGAATCATTAATTCAATTAGTAAACATCCACTAACACTGAAGGGTAATGACCAAAAGAAGCCCCTGAAGAAATCTGTCTTTCTGATATGCCAGCTGTCTCTGGGTAAGCACTACCATTCAGGGAAAGATAAGTGCGCTCCCTCTACCCTGTGAGTTACACAAATGAAGTTCAAGACAGATCACTGAGATGGAAAGGATTCTAGAACACTTTTGTCCCTGGTTCCCAATTTCCTGGTCAGGTCATTCAGCACTTCCACATTAAATAAGCCTGAGCAGCCCTTGGAAAAGCTACCCTGAGGTGGAAGGCGTCTTTCATTCCCCGGCTTTGAAATCCTCACCTAAGTACATTTCTATATTGGCCAACATAGCATAAAATTTGGGTCACACCCTAAAGGACTCAGGCTTGGATCTACACAGGCAGATCTGAGGTCCTGAGCTAACAGGTCAGGGGCAGAAATCCAATGCCTTCTCCAGTCAAAGAAGGAGATGCTTTCACTTCCATTTGTTTCTCACATTCATGGGGCCTATATTGCAGTTTTGACACTAACTTTAAACATTTGCTTTCAAGGTAGGAAAAAAAAAACACAATTGATCTTCATTGTTAACCCAGTTCCCCAAATACCTAAGAACCCCAAAATGACATCTAACTCAAGTTTCAGAATTAGAAACTCCTATACCCCTGCCAAGGACCACTGTTTTGACCTTGAATTTATGAAGCCAGCTCAGCCCTCTTCCTGACAGACATCTCCAGAGCACAGTCTTTACCCAAGTAAATGAAGGTCTGTTAGTAAGCATTAGTTCTCTTCCTGACAACTACCAGTTTCCACTCAGAGACCCCAGCCTCCTTACTGAATCCGCAGGCATGGTGCTCCCAGTCTCTCTCTCCTCCGTTTCATCATTTTCCTGGCTACTCAAGCTTTTGCCCTCTCACACTGGAGTCTTGGCAGGAAGTTCTCCCACACAAGGGGTATGCAGTCTATAAGCCAAAGGAAACTTACAAAGGCTTCCCAAAGTTAAGAGAAAAATTTAAGCATTTTTCTTCAAAAACATAATATTCAGGACCCCTCCCCTCCAAAAGACCTAAGAGCCCAGAAAGCAGCGGTGAGAGAGTGAGCAGTTCCAGATCCCAAACAAATCAGCTGTCCGTCCTCTGATCTGCCTGACATCATTCACACTCAGCCTGTAACAAATCAGAGCCCCAGAGAGCACCTTGTTCCTTCTTGGTAACAAGCACCAAACTTCCTCCCCCACAAATCAGTCACAACTTCCAAGTTGAGGCCTGGCAGCAGAGAACACGCTGGCAGAATCTGTACATACCAAGTTGAAAACTCACCCTGTGACAGAAATACTAACTCAGGAGGAATGGGCCAGGCCAGAACAGCTGTTGCAGCGGGCAGGGGATTGGAAGACAGCACATTAAGGATCCTAAATTGTTAAGTTTAATGACTTAAGGATACGTAGGCATTTCTGCAATGTTATTCGCACTCAAAACCCAGGCCTGTGGAAGATGACAGGGCCTCAAGGGCTTATAGCCATTATTTAAATTCTGAATTTGATCAATTTAAGAAAACTCTGTACCCCTTCTTTAGACAAAGTTCAGAGCCATTTTTAATTCAATTTCTACTGCTTTCATCACTTGAATAACACTGTGGTGGGAAAAGTCATGGGAAAAGTTAAGAAAATAAGTGCAGAAACTATTTAGTCTAAGTTCATTCAGTAACTATTAATGAAATCATTTATATGGTAGATATTACAAAAAGATATTGAACTTCCAGCCAAGGTGCAAGAGCAGGTAAACATGCTTTGCCTTCATGCACAACTACAGCAAAAATTACAACTAAACTACAAGACAAATATCACCGAGATTCGTCAGAAAATCGAGCTGTATAGAAGTCTGAAACCAAAGATTTAAAGAAGCCACATTCATCCAGACAGGTCACGCTATTAAGACAGGGAGTCAAAGCAGCTCTACCTAATACACAGAAATAAACACAGGGAGGCAGCCAAATAGAGGAGACAAATATGGCCCAAATGAAAGAACAGAACAAAACTCCGAGAAAAGAAATAAACGAAATGGAGATAAGCAACCTATCAGATGCAGAGTTCAAAACACCGGTTATCAGGATGCTCAAGAAAACTCCCCGGGTACCACAACAGCATAAAAAAGACCCAGGCAGAAATGAAGGTTGCATTAAGTGAAATAAAGATAAGCCCACAGGGAACCAACAGTGGAGGGGATGAAGCCAAGTATCAAATCAACGATTTAGAACATAAGGAAGAAAAAAAGTATTCGATCAGAAGAACAGCAAGAAGAAGAAAGAATTTTTAAAAATGAGAACAGAATAAGGAGCCTCTGGGACATCTCCAAATGTACCAACATCTGAATCACAGGGCTGCCAGAAGAAGCAGTGGAAGAGCAAGAAACTGAAAACTTACTTGAAAATATAATGAAAGGAAACTTCCCTAATTGGTGAAGGAAATATACATACAAGTCCAGGAAGGAGAGTCCCAAAGAAATTGGACCCAAAGAGGACCACACCAAGACACATCATAATTAAACTGCCAAGGGTTGAAGATAAACAGAGAATCTTAAAAGCATCAAGAGAAAAGCAGAGTTAACCTACAAAGGAGTTCCCATAAGACTGTCAGCTGATTCCTCAAAAGAAACTTTGCAGTCTAGAAGGGACTGGCAAGAACTATTCAAAGTGAAGAAAAGCGAGGACCTACAACCTAGATTACTCTATCCAGCAAAGCTATCATTTAGAATGGAAGGGCAGATAAAGTGCTTCCCAGACAAGGTAAAACTAAAAGAGTTCATCATCCTTTAGTTTTGCCAAGCCATTATTATATGAAATGTTAAAGGGAACTACATAAGAAAGAGAAGATCAAAACTATGAACATTAAAATGGCAACAAATGCACAACTATCAACAACTGAATCTAAAAAACTAATTAATCAAACAAGTAGAACAGGAACAGAATCATGGATGTGGAGATCATTTGGAGGGTTATCAATGGAGAGGGGGAAGGGGGAGAACTGGGGAAAAGGTATAGGGATTAAAAAGTACAAATTGGTAAGTACAAAGTAGTCAGGGGGATGTTAAGAACAGTACAGGAAATGCAGTAGCCAAAGGACTTACATGCATGACCCATGGACATGAACTAACAGAGAGCGTTGCTGGAGGGAATGCTGGTACCGGGAGGAGGCGGGCAAAGGGGGAAAAGTTGGGACAACTGTAATAGCATAATCAATAAAATACATTAAAGAAAAAGATACTGAGGAATGCTACAGAAGAACTTTCAAGAGGAAGCTAATTAACTTCTGTATGCTTCGGTTTCTCCATTTGTAGAGTGAAGATAATTAAGGTACCTAATATATAAGTTGTGGTGAAGATTAATATATGCAAAGTAGGAAAGTATCTAGTACAGGGGAAGCACTATAGAACTGTTAGCTATTGTTAAAGGTCTTGCTCTCCAGGAGCTAGCTCTCGATGTAATGGAGGAGAGAAATTCATATTCCAACCAGTACTTCTTCAACTGCAACTCTTTAGTGAGTCATGAAGTCAGTTTAGGAAGTCGGGACCCACATTTTCTTTAAACAGCAACAAAGTGAAACGGAACAGAAAAGAAACACTGGAGTGCATCACACATAGTAAGGGTAAGAATCATTTGTGAAATGTGTTTGTGACATCTATTACTGAATTATTCATAAACACTCAAGTGTAAATACGTGTGATAGGTTAAAATGTAAAGTCTATTTGTTATCAAGAGCCATAGTCTAAAAAACTTGAGTAACTGCTTTAATGACCCAAGCAAACTCACCCTACATAAGTAGCTACAGACACTCCTCCTCTCCATATACCAGCCCAATCACTAGCCTCTTACAGGTTCTATTTCAAAATCCCCTGTTCTCCACAAGTCCTAATGAAAATGAAAATGCTCTCTTAGAAATCTAGCACCTCTCAAAAAGTATTGAATCCCACCTTGGGAAAGTCTCATGACATCAGGGTTGGTCACAAAAGTCCATACTCCTCCAACTAAGACACCAGTGGAGGTCTATCCCCATCCCAAGTTGAGGCCGTACATTTAACGCAGGGCCCTAAGTTTCTATTCAGTATTCTCCAGTTCTCTAATACCCAAGCGCAAGCTACCAAATAACAACAACAATGACATTAGCAGCAATCGACATATATTAAGTACTTACTAATCACTCTACATGTAATACCCAGGTAATCCTCATCACATCTCTAAGACATATGTGCTATTATTATTCTCATTATATTTTTTTAAAATCCTGTCTTCAGCTATGTTGGTGAGTCAAAGTAATCTCTAAAATCAATGTAATCTCCAGAATCAATGTTATATAATACCTTCAGCAGAAGACTCTGACAACAATAGCAAATGGATTTCTCTCTAGCCTGCCCTGCAATAATAAATTGGAAGAGGAGAAAGAACATGGAGTTCTTTAAATAATGTTAAAATCAGAAAATATTTCTTTGATTTTTAGAGATTGAGAGTCATATCTTATGACCTTCATCTGATTAAAGGAAGATATATTATTACTCTTACTGCCCTCCCAGGGTTTAACACATCCCAACGCAGAGCATATTCTTTAAATTTATTACCATCGAAATCCATTTGTGCCAATATTCCTATGGCTTTGTCAGCGCTAGGAAAGCTTAACATTTCCATGGTGATAGCACTCAACAATTTACAGTATGGAAAATAGAATGTTGACCTTTTATTATTCATTCACACAACTATTTGTTGACTGTATTATCACCCTTAGAAAGGCCTCTTCCACAGGCTTCTCATTTTAGAGGTGCTGCAAGATAACACAAACACATAAAAAAATTCATTACAGACATGGGGTGGCCTGTCACTTGAGGTCTGGCATTCTGCACTGCAAAGTCTAAAAATCCACTCTTGTGACTTGTATTGTTCAGAAAGATGTGAACAAGGAAAACACTTGTTTATATCTTTCTTTATATGTCTTTTTTTTACAAAAGCAACCATGTCAGACCGCTGTTTGTGAACTGTGAAAGTGCAAACTTCTGAGAAAACTCTGTGAAATTATGAAGTATTTGAGTAGCACAGAGTCTCAGAAGTAAGCAAAAGAACAAATCAACCTGTGAGATCCTTCCTCTCAAGTAACATGAATGTAACAGATTTCTTGGCTAATATAAGTATTGTTTACAAGTACAGCCAAAAAACCATTTACATGATGTCTTTCTGTTCCAATTCATGGTTCTAAAGATATTTATAATTTAGCTTATTATTTATAACAGATCACATGGCAGCTGAGAAATATTTTGCAGAATTACGGAATTTGTATTACTAATAAATGTATTTATGTGCAGGGTTAGACAAAACATATATAAGACCAAAGGCCAATTTTCTATACGGATAGTTGAATAATTACTAAAATTACCATTTTTAAAAAAATATGTACTTAGATATCAGTTTTTAAATTTAGCTTATTTAAATAATCTTTGTCTATTAAAAAAAGAACTGTTTGAAATCATGAAAATTTTCAATTTTTTACACTTACTTTATACATATTTTTTTTCCATCAACACCTTTTATTCCATTTTTAACCATACCAGCGAGAATCAAAATGGTCAATTTTTCCAATGGTAGTTTCTCCACAACAAAAGATAGTTATGACACTCAAAAGAAGAAATTATTTTGTTTTTTCCTGACTTCAAAATGTTTATCAAGTCCAGTATTTTTCAAAGGCTTCTGAAATATGTAGAAAATAAGTAAAAAAATCCCAATGACTGAAACATACCAAATGTCAGTAATAAAACAGACTAACTCCTTTGGGGAAATGGCTGTTTAAAAAAAACAAAAAAAAAACAGTCTGCATATGCAAAGTAAAGCAATTCCCTTTCCCACTCAAAATACTGGTTTCTGCACCATGCCCGCACAGGGAGGGCCACTCATTCCACCTATCCCACCTAAAATCCCTCTGGGGTCCCCACAGGCAGCTATCTTGGCCCCCTTCCCAGGCAGCTTGAGTCTTCTCTCCCACATTCACAGACTTCACCTCTGGACATGATGGGCCTGTTGGCTAAGGCCCTTTTGAACAGGCTCAGAATCATCAAACACAATGAAACCAAAACTGGACAATTTCCCAGCACTGTTAATGCACAGTTATACTGCGCTGCTGTAATTTTGAAAGAAATCTTTAAGCTTTTCGGCCAAAACCGCCATCTTTCAGTAACTTGCCAAAATGACTAACACAAAAGAGAAGAGGCACCCTCTATATGTTCTCTATGCCTTTTTATAAACCTGGAGCCCTGGTTGGTGTGGCTCAGTGAATTGAGTGCAAGCCTGCTAACTGAAGGGTCGCCAGTTCGATTGTCACATGCAATCCACATACCTGTGTTTCTGGCCGGGTCCCTGGTTGGGGGTGTGCAAGAGGTAACCAATGTATCTCTCACACATCGATGTATCTCTCCCTTTCTCCTTCCTTCTCCTATAAATAAATAAAGTCTTAAAAAAAAAAATAAAGAAGCTACCCTTAAGTCAAAGGAGAATAAAAGGAAGGAAACAGACTCAAATTTCCTTTCGAATTTGATATCAATTCTGTCTTCAATTCTAAAATTGAAATATTATCTTCGAGATTATCAATATAGGAGGCTAGATATGAGGCTCTGGGTAGCCAGTAAAATAATCACAGAAAACAATGGAAAAGGTAAAGATTTAATGTAAATGATTTTGAAATTTAATGCTAAAATAGCTATACATATAAGATTAATTAAAAATGATGAAATGAATGGTCACTGGCAAGGATAAAAATTTAGATGAAATTATTAATTTAACTGGTAATAAAGAGAAAAAAATCATAACTAACTCTTTAAAAGGTAAATATTACTCAATTCTATAGATTGTAACGGGGACAAAAGTCATGTTAAACAACTTTGTTACACATATTGTTGAGTTACCTGAAGAAGAAAGTGAGAATGTAGAAATGAATGAGAATTTCATTAGCTTTACATTTGATGCAAAAATTATGGATTTGACTTATATGAGAACTAAAAAAACTTCTGAATTTTAACATTAAGATTGCCAAACATTCACCTGCAAGTATGCCAGAGTTACTGAAACAAAACAAGCCATTATGCTACAAACCACCGTAAAACTAGACAAAATATATCAGGCAACAGTTTCTAGGCTCTAGAGAAAGGAAATGCAAGAATGAAAACCTTGAAAGAAGTGAAAGAAGGAAAACTCAAATGCTGAGACCTTCCACTTATCCCAGCTCAATTCCTGGGAACAACTTCCTTACAGTGGCAGAGAGAGCTAGAGTTCAAGAACACAGAAGTGCTACTCAACTAAGGAGTCACAAGTTAGAGTTCAGAGCAGCTAATCAAACACACAGCACATACATCAAGAAGGACCATATACTAACTAGGCTATCAGAAAAGGCTCAACAAATTTAAAAAAATTAAAATCCTATAAGTAATGTTGTCTGACAACAGAAATAAATTCAAAATCAACTACAATAAAAAACCTAAAAATTTCCCCAACATTTAGAAATTAAACCACACACTTCTAAATAATCTATTAGTCAAAGATGATATGACAAAGCAAATCAGAAAACGTTTTAGATTAAATCATAATGAACACACAACATATCAAACTTTGTAGTATGAAAGTACAGAAGTGCTTAAAGGAAAAGTTATAGCTTTAAATGATTACATTTTAAAAGGAAGCTCTAAAACCACTAATTTAATCCTCTACATAAAAAAATTATTTTAAATTTTTAAAAAAGATTTTATTTATTTTTAGACGGAGTGGAAGAGAGGAAAAAAGGGGGGCAGAGAAACATCAATGTGTGGATGCCTCTCACGTGCCCCCTACTGGGGACCTGGCCAGCAACCCAGGCATGTGCCCTGACTGGGGAATCAAACCAGCAACCCTTTGGTTCGCAGGTTGATGCTCAATCCACTGAGCTATACCAGTCAGGGCTACATTAAAAAAATTTTAAGGAAAAGTAAACTAAATTTAAAATACAAGGAAAAAAAAAGAAAGAAAAGGAGGAAAATAAAAGAAAAAAATAACAAAGCCAAAAGGTGGTTCTTTAAAAATATTAATAAGTCAATAAAAATGCTAGTGAGACAAATCAAGAAACAAAGAAGAGGAAACATAGACTACCATTTCAGGAATAAACGACAGAATACCATTACAGATCAACAGAGAGTAAAATAATGAAAATAACAGCAGCAACGACTTACGTTGATAACAAATAAAATGGACAAAAAGCTAAAAATTTTTTTTCCAAAATGAACAAGATATAGACAATATGAAGTAAACTAAGTGACATAAAAAGACAAGTATGTGATTCCACTCATCTGAAATACCTAGAATACACAAACGCGTAAAGTAGAATAGAGTTACCAGGGACTGCAAGAATGGGGAGTTATTGCTTAAAGGATACAGAGTTTCTATTTGGGGTGATAAAAAAGTTTTAGAAATAGACAGTGGTGATGGTTGCAGCACAATATTGTGAGTAAACTTAATGCCACTGATTTGTAGAGTTCAAAATGTATACAATTCAATGGCAAATTTTAATACATATATATAATCTTATAACAATTTTTAGAACTTAAAAATTAATTCAAAAGGAATTAAGATCCAAACATAAAAGTTAAAATTACAAAATTTCTAAAAGAAAACATTGGAAAAAACTTTCATAATCTTAGGACAGGCAAAGATTTCTTGGACAAAGCATGAATACTAATCATAAAAACTCACAAACTGAACATCAAAATTAAGACCTCCTGCTCTTTTAAAGATACCATTCTAGGGTATCTTTCAAAGGAAAAGGTAAGCCTCAGACAGAAGGAAAACGGTTACAATATATCTGACCAAATATCTGTATCAAAATATATAAACTAGGAGCATCCGCCTGAGAACCAAAGGGTTGCTGGTTCGACTCCCCAGTCAGGGCACATGCCTGGGTTGCAGGCCAGTTCCTTGGCTGGGGACGTTTGAAAGGCAACTCTACACTGATGTTTCTCTTGCTCTCTTTCTCCTTCTCTTCCCCTTTCTCTAAAAATAAATAAGTAAAATCTTTAAACAAAACAAAACAAAATAAAATAAAATATTCCAGCACTGAAAAGATTAAAGACAATCTGAAGAAATGTTATATGGTCCTAGATATTGCTTTAAGAGATCATAAAATTTCAATTTAAAATAGCAATTTATAAAATAACATTAAAATATTGTAAAAGATCTTCTGTGACAACAATAACTTATCATGAGACTCCATTACAAAGTTTAATGTGTGAAATTCACTGCTCATTTCTAAATCTGTGTATTGCTTTAAGATCTTTTTTGCCAGTTCCAATTTTTACTGCTACAGCGCAACAAATATCATTTAAACAGAACTTAACTTGCTTTTTTTTAACTCTAAGGAACAATAGGACTCAAGAAAGCTTGTTAATTTGGTATTATTGTAAAAATAATGCTTTTAAAATTTTAATATATTTTATTTAAGCTAGTATATTCAAAATATCATTTCAGTGTATATAATACTATAAAACAATTAACATTTTATATTCCTACCAAGTTTTGAGATATGATTGACATAAAATGACACAATTTATAGGAAATCTTGATTACAACACAGTGATTTTGCTGAAATAAAGGCAAAAAAAGTATGGGCATTTTAATAACTTACGTATTCTTTATCTTTGTTGCTCAAACAAATGAACATCAACAAGATGGGTACAGTATTAATTCAACTGTCATTTCTGATATATTTTCCAACTTTCAACCATAAAATTTGATAATAGGAAAAAATGATGACTGGTTATAACATCTATATGGTTCCCTTATTAATGATGAGGTTTTGTAAAAAAGAATCTTTAAATGTTTTCAATTTGTATCTGAATGAGAGCCATGATTTTATCTTTTTTGGAAAACTGCCTGTTAAAAAGTATAGGAAGTCCTCCATCAAAATGCCCAGTGGATTCACCTCACAGAGCTACACGAGGGAAGTGCACCTCATGTGGGCTACCCGGGCTTCCCGAGGTGAATCTGAAGTTTACTCACACTCTAACTTTTGTAATTTTAATTTTCCTCTATATAATCAGGTTTTGTTTTAGGTTTGTTTATGGCTGATAATTTACTCTTATTGGTGGTAACAATGACTAAGATGCTATTTTTATGATGTGAACTTTCCCAAGTATCCAAGAGAAATGAAAACATTTATCCATAAAAAGGCTTGTACATGAATGGTCATAGTAGCTTTACTCATAATATCTAAAAACTGAAAACAACCCAAATATCCATCAAACAAATAGTGGTATAATCACACAAGGAAATACTAAGCATTAATATGAACAGGAGTACTGAAACATGAAGGAAGCTAAGTATAAAAGAGTAGATATGCATAATTTTCACACATATGAAGTTTTACCACAGGCAAAAGTAATCTATAGGGCCATAACACAGATCAATTGTTACCTGAGGCCTAAAAGTAAAGAAAGAATTGAGTGCGAAAATACACAAGAAATACCTTGGGGTAATAAAAATATTCTATATATTGATTGTTGTGACAGTTGAGGATTCCAAAGAGCTGATTTCCACAGGTTATAATATCAATGATAATTGTACTAAAAATGGAAACAAAATTTTTTTATTGGCTTAAACAGCAGACATTTATTTCTCACATTTCTGGAGACTGGAAAGTCTGATAAGATCATTGTATCAGCAAATTCAGCTCCTTGTGAGGGCCCATTTCCTAGGTTGCAAACAATCACCTTCTTACTATGCCTTATGACAGAGAAAAAGAGGGAGAGGGAGAGAAAGACAGAGATAGTACATGCACAGGCTCACACTCTGCTCTCTCTTCTTCATATGAGGACCTAATCTGATCATGGGTGCCCCATCATCATGACTTCATCTAAATCTAATAGCTTCCCAAAGGCTCCATCCAAACACTATCAGACTGTGGGGCAGTGAGACGGCATAAGGACCTGGACCTGGGATCCCAAGAACATCAGATAAGAAAAATAGCTGAGCTGGCGCCACTCCGTCAGCCCCTCACTAGAATCTCAAGGATGCCAGATGGCCAGAAAACACCAAATAAACCGACCAAAGGAAGGTCACTACTCTTCCACTCCCTGCTCAAAAAAATTGCAGAATTTTATTTCCCTTCTAACCATTTGCTTCTCCACTCCCATGTGGAAAATTCCACTCTCTGCTCAAAGTTTGTGTGAGCCCTCCCCTCCCTCATCAATAAAAGCCTCTCCTCCCCTCAAGCCCTTGAGAGAGCAGCCCAAAATCTTGTTTCTCTCCGGGCTGTCTCCTTTGTGCTCAAGCATAAGCTAAATAAAATCCATCTGACAATTTCTCTAAAGTTTCCTATTAATTTCTATCTTGGGGAAGCCAAGAACCCTAATGGCAATAGCAGGGCTTTAACTCATGAGCTTTGGTCGGACACAAACATTCCATCTAAAGCACTACTTGTCACAAATAATCCCAAAACTTCGAGCCTCAAAAAACATTTATGAACTTTATGGTTCAGTGGGTTGACTGCGGTTGGCTAGGTGGTCTCAGACATTTTAAAATGTTTATTTATTGATTCATCTGAAGATAGCAATGATAAATGCATTGCATCTTAATATCATCTTAGTGTTAGTACAAAATTAAATCTGGCCATGATGGCCCTTTAAGAACTGTCCTTAAGTAAAGTATAAATAAGTCTAGAACATGACAGATAATGAAGAACAAAACTTGAAAACTTGAATGGGTAAAGAGGTGAGGAGATTAAGTACAAATAGGTAGTTACAGAATAGCCATAGGGATGTAAAGTACAGTAGAGAAAAGAGAGTAGCCAAAGGATTTATACGCATGACCCATGGACATGAACAATGATAGGGGGACTGCCTGAGGGAGTGGGGGGTGCTGGCTGGAGGGGGGCAAAGTGGGAAAAATCAGGACAACTGTAATAATGTAATCAATAAAATATAATGTAAAAAAAAGTAAAGTGATCTTTCCCTCATGGTTAATAATACCATGCCACAAGTCTGAAAAGCTATGAATTGGTTAAAACCTTAGGAAAGTTTGCTCAATTTTAATGGTCCAGTCTCCATGGTTTACCATTTACTGTCATTGCCTACAATATTAAAGGTTATAGTGCTATTTTTTCCCTGTGTAATAATGCCCAGGTAGCAAATATTGTGTTCGTACTAGAACAATTTTCTTTGCTTTATGCTGTTTATGTTAATTATTTAAGAAAACAAACTAAGGTTCCTCGTAAAAAAAGCTGTGGTTATTCAAAATGTGTTACTCAAAAAGCTGTGGTTATTCAAAATCTGTTTACTTTTAAATGTTTTATTGTTGCCTTGGTTAAGTAACGGGGTATTGTTTCTCAAACACTAACTAATATTCCTATATTTAAGTGTTTCCACTAACAACTCTTCGAAGTTTTGCCTTTTCAAAATCAGTTCCTAAATATAGAAAACAGTAAAATAAAATTTTCAGTATATTTTTACCACCTAAAAATATCTCTGAGATACCCGAGAGCACCCCTTAAAAAATCACAAGTATTCTTTCACAATTATAAAGAGGTACAGGAAATAATTAGGTTTATTTGATATTTTACTATTGATGAGTTTCACAGGGAGAGTTATCAAATCAGAAAACATGCTCAGCCTTCCCCAATTTAAACTTGTACAAGTAAAAATGCTATTAATATAAATTTTATAGAAATTGTGTAATTTATGAGAAATTCCTAGAGAATTGTTAATGCTCTTTTTATCCAAGTTTTTGTTTGAGTTCTGATGGTGTTTTGCCAGATTTTAGGAAATAATAGTTTAGTGTTTTTAGTCTTAATTTCCGTTATTATTTAAAATGCTGCCCTGGCTGGTGTAGCTCAGTGGATTGAGCACAGGCCTGTAAACCAAAGGGTTGCCGGTTCAATTCCAAATCAGGGCACATGCCTGGGTTGCGGGCCAGGTCCCCAGTGCGGGGGCGCATGAGAGGCAACCACATGCTGATGTTTCTCTCTCTCTCTCCCCTCCCCTTCCCCTCTCTCTAAAAAGAAATAAATAAAATCTAAAAAAATAAAATAAAATAAATAAAAAGCTGACTTGGTAACAATCTTGCTCTAAGATTTGAACCTAGAATCTTTTAGGTCACTGGAATTTCATAAAAATACAGATGTCTAGGGCTTAACTCTAGACTCACTGAATCTTATGTTCTTGATATGTACATTATGCCATAGATTCTTATACGTTACATATAAAACTTTTTTTCCTCTGTAAAAATTATGTCCATCCATGTTTTATAAATCCGATATAATATTCACTATCTTCTTTGAAATGAACTACTTAGAGACATTTGCTAAAATTTTTTAAATTGCTTTTATTATTCATTTTGCTTGCCACAGAAACAACTAAAATTCCTTGTTATAGCTGCATTATTCTTGTTATGAACTCTCGTCAAAACTTTCACATTTAAAAATTATCAGTAATAAACTGACCACAGCTATTTTAAGTCTCTATCACCTAAAGAGAGATTCTGTTTTAACTGATTCTAGTCTGAAGGTTCTGCAATCAACTAGAAGCCAGAGTCTGTGTTTTCAACAAAGGACTGCTTGTCTCAGAGCCCCATGGAAAAGGACTGTAGCAGGTATTTCAAACTATTGACACTTCAAAGAATAGACTCTTGGGTACAGGCTTCGGAGGCCATTACTTGGATAGGTGGAAAACTTCCAGATCATTCCAGTAGACTGAGTCAGAATTTCCAGAACTCTTTTCAGTCAAGAAGCATACTACTAACCTAAGATACAGTGAAATGAGAATTACAGAGGACTAAATGAATGGACTGGGTGATCATGTTTGGTTGGCCAAAAAGTTTATTTGGTTTTTTTCTATAAGATGGCTCCAATAGTGCTTAGTTGTCTTTAAGCTCATTCGAAACAATTTAGTATTGTGACAGCTGTCATATCAGCATGAATTTTTTAAAAACATTGCAATTAGTGAATTTTTGTGTACCCATTTTAACATTGAAGAAGGAAGAAAAAACGTATTTGACATATTATGCTCTATTATTTCAAGAAAGGTAAAAATGCAACTGAAACACACAAAAAAAGATCTGTGCAGTGTATGGAGAAGGTGCTGTGACTGACTGAAGGTGTCAAAAGTGGTTTGCGAAAATTTGTGCTAGAGATTTTTTGCTGGACGGTGCTCCACGGTTGGGCTGACAAGCTGAAGTGGATAGCCATCAAATAGAGACACTGGGAACAATCAACATTATACCATGCAGATTATTCCAAAATATCCAAATCAATAAAGTTATTGGTGAAAATGAACAATGTGCCTTTTATGGGGAAAAAAACTATACAGGCTTTTTGGCCAACCCAATAGTTATTTTTTTGGAATATTGCCTTAATATCTGTTTTCTGGATATATAAGAAAGCCTGCTCTCTTCCTTCTCAAGCAATCTAAACAGTTAACAATTTAGTAGCTGTTGCTTTTGTAAAGGAATATCCCTGATTCATATCTGATTCTCACTGACTCTCTCCCCAGTGAGGTTTAAGAAAGTCTTACTGAATTTCCTTACTGAATCCCCTTAAAAAGTAATTATAAAAATTGGTTATGTAACCAAGGGTTGACTTGAAATGTCATATTTGAGAATGATGCTTACTAACTCAGGCATAATAAGCCATTGTTAAGGAACTATGGTTGACTTTATGGAACCAATACCACAAAACCTCCCAGGAAAACTGGCCCAGTACCTGGCTTTATAGGGTCTAGACTGAAAGGTGATAAGGAAGGTCACTTCCTGGCAGGCCCAGGATGCTAAGGACATTTTGGGGACCTGAAGAAGAGAAGAATTCATCAAAATTTATAGGTACTGAAGATGAAATCTGACAATTTCTTCATCTTGGCTTTCTAACCTCAAAATACAATAGAGGTTTTTTAAAAGTTTAATGAGATACTTTATAAAATTTCCAGCAAATTTAAGAAGGCCTATATGATAGATTAACATTATTGCTACCCCTATGTAAATAGCCAGGCCAGATTTAAACCAACTTTGTTTTGTTATCAAGAATAGTATTTTAGATTGCTCTAGATCAAAATGGTGAGGGAGACTATAAGAAAACTGGATATAAGCAAAGACAAAAAGATAATCTTCTGATGGAAAACTATGTTTTATTATTTAGAGAATACATTATTTGATTCTAGCATTGTGCTGCCTTTGAGTTATTTTACAACTTTAAATTATAGACAGCTGACAGCAAGCAATGCAAAATACTTGTCTATAGATATACAAATAAATTATGTATAGTGGAGGTTCAACTGACTTCCCTTCTTCCCATAGAAAAATCAAGTTTTGTAACTATTAATGAATTTATTTCAACATTACTACATATAAATTTGTGATTCTTTCACTTCTCCTATGAACTGTCTATAACATCTGCCTGGTACCCTTATTACTAACTGAGTTAAATAAATTATTTAACGTGTTTATTTTTTAAATAAATAGCTTTACACATATCTTTGTAATTGTTTTTATGAAACTACATTTCTCAAATTAGAAGGATATTTTATTGTACATATACAACATATTTTATTTTACAGTGTTAATTTTATTTAAAACTCTTAAATGGAGTTATTTATAGAACTCCATTTGTATTCATGTCCCAAGCCACATAAACGTTAGGAACAGGCCTAAGTGATTGCCTACTAGGTGTTAAACTCAATACTAGTCCCAAGGGACAGAACATTGTGCTACACAACATGGTACTGGCCTCATAGAATTTACCACCTGATAAGGACTAAATTGTGTCCCCCCTAAATTCGTTGAAGCCCTACCCTCAATGTGACTGTATCTGGAGATAGTGTCTTTAGGAGGTAATTTAGGTTAAATGAGGTCATAAGTGGGACCCTAATCTAACAGGACTGGTGGCCTTACAAAAGGAAGAAGGTATTCATTTTCTCTCTCTTCCTTTCTCTCTCTCTCTCTCTCTCTCTCTCTCTCTCTCTCTCACACACACACACACACACACACACACACAGAGGAAAGACCACAATGAAATGATGACTGTCTGCAAGCCAGGAAGAAAATCCTCTCCAGAAACTGACCATGCTGGCACCTTGATCTTGAACACCTAGCCTCCACAACTATGAGAAAATAAATTTCTATTGTTCAAACCACCCAGCCTATAACATTTTGTTATGGCAGCCCACACAGACTAATAGATCATCCAAGGGAGAAAAGAGACAAATAATTCTTTATTTACAATTGCGGTAAGAGCTGTAAAGAAAAGTTCAGGGTTTAGTGAAGGTACATTCTGGAAGCTCAACTTAGGTTTGGTATGGGTAAGGTCAGAGAAGCGTTTCATAAGGAAGTAAGACATAAGCTGAAACTTGATGGATAAGTAGAAGCTAGCCAGGTACAAATGGAGGGAAAAAAAATCTCAGATGCAGGGCACATACTGTGCAAAATATGTAGACAAAGACAGGAACCAGATTGTACAGATAATTTTATGAGCCATGTCATGACTTTCAAGTATGACACAAAGAATAAAAAACTATTCACTAAACAAGTTTAAATAAACAGTTAATAGTCAAATATGCACTTTAAAAAGCCTTTTCTGACTATTGTATGATAGATGGGTGAACTGGGGGTAAGCAATGCTAGACAAAAAAAGACCAGTTAGGAAGATAGAGCAGAAGCAGAAGCAAGAGATCACAATGGCTTGGATTATATGGACATACCAGTGGTTGCAGAAAGAAGTAGAGGAAATTAAGAGAGATTTAAGAGGTATAACAAAGGAATTGTGGGTGTGAAGAAAAAGAAGGTAACAAGCATAACTGTTTTCTATCTTGAGGAAGTGGTCCTTTAATAATCTAGAGAAGAAGAGAGGAGTAAGTTTTTGAGAAAGACAATGACTTCAGTTTTATAAATACTAAAGTCGAGATGTCTCTGAGATATCCAAGTAGATTATAATGAATTGGGAGTTGTAAGGTCTAGACATATTTTGTGAGGATTGGCATAACAATAGCTATTCTCAACATGATAGTAACAAAACAGACTCTCAAGGAGTTTCAATTCTCAGGTCCTGTATCTACATATTTAATGGCTTACTGATAAACCACATACTTGTTTTTTTTAAGAACAAAATGGTTATTGCTGAGAAATTAGTGATGACAATTACTCCATCCCTGCCAACCTCTGCCAATTCCTGCTTCCCACTGAGGAACCTTATATAGGGTCATTTCCTATATAAGCCCAATTAAAAAAAGACTATTAACTGTAACACAAAGCTATCATTCTGGCCTTTACAGTCCTAAAAGGTATCGAAATTTCCTGATTTTCAAAGCCCACAGAGAAACTAAAGCCCTGTATCAGGCACCACTGGTACCACACAAAGGGTATCTAAGTGTAGCAGGTGGTATCTCTTTTTAGCACATTCCCCGGAAGCATTTATCCAGGCAAATGCCATCAAATTGCATCAGAGTGGGAAAGTACATGACACTGTCTCACATGTCAGTTTCTCAGGGACAAAGATTAATACATCACATCCTTAAACCCCAGGAGCTCCTCCCTGTCCACTGCCTACATTGCAAACACCTGGTATTTACTTTCTTTCTTTTTTATTCCTTTTATATTGAATTTACTGGGGTGACACTGATTAACAAAATTATGCAGGTTTCAGGTGCACAACTCTACGACACATCATGTAGACACTATACTGTGTGTTCACCACCCCAAGTCAAGTCTTCATCCATCACCATTTAGCCTCCCTTATAACCCTCCTCCACCTCCCACCAGTAATCATCACACTGTTCATCTTATATCTGATGTCCAAGTCCACTGCCAATATTAGTAGGTTTACAATGCAAAAGGATAACTATCCCCAAGGACTCTAAGGATAAAGGCCTCCAACAGTAACAGACATACCTGTGAGTGCGCACCAACAGGTGCTAGAGCTAACTTTTCACTCCTAGAGTATATTCTTGACCTCCATTGAATGCTCACAGCCTCAAAAAATAAAGCAAAGACATTTCAAGAAATATGAGGACAATCACCTTAAGTTGATTAGAAAAAGCTTAACTTTCCAAGTAACTAGAAACATAAACACTATTTACATTGAGCTCCTATGTATGTAGGGCCTAGGTAATGGTGCTGAAATTCACAAACAACAAAAAGTCCTATTTGAAAGGAATTTCAAAGAGAAGGTCCCTCCACAGAGCTGGGCAAGGGAAGCCATTCAGAGATGTTTCAACTCAGAAAAAGCAAAATACAATACTTCCATACCTTGGGTAAACAAATACAAATAGATTTACTGCCTCATTTTCTTTCAATCTTTTCCATAGTCTAGGCCAATAATTCTGTACTTTCAACAAGACTATCAACTCCTCTAGGTCTGATATTCTAGGCTAGATTTTTTTAATGTCTTAAAAAATAACCAGATGTGTTTAAACATGAAATAGTTTTCTAAAAATGAAAATGATTTAATTTCAGGAAGCAACATCCAAAATAAATGGTATGAGACAAGCCAAAAAACTTTCATAACCAACTGGCCCCAACAAAGCCCTTATCATTGCAGGCCTGGATGTTCCCATTTCCCGTGTTGCAATTTACTTGGTCTCTTCCCCAATGTGACCAAAGCCAACCATGAATATCTGTGGCTTTTCTAAGGCATACTATTATTCATTTAACTTGGTTTAGGATCTTACAAATTTGTTTTTCTTTAAAACATACAACTTCAAACAGGTAATTAAAGCCTGCTAATAATAAATAATTAACAACTACCATTTTTTGAAAATTTACTAGTAACAGGCATTGCACTAAATTCTAAACAGCAACAAATAGTATGTTCTTAATTGCAGGCACTATGCCATACATTTTACATGCCTAATCTTTTATAGATAAATTGAGGCAACTGAGGCTACCATGGACAAATTGTCAGTGCTCCTATCTAAGGTCAATACATCCCACATGTACTTAGATGTCCTCAATTTTGCCTATTTAAAAACATTCCAGAAAAAAAAAAGAGAGAAGGAACATTGCAGCAGCCGTTCCCGTATACCCTGCATCAGCTTTTCCTTCTCTAATGGGTAATTTCACTGAAATACAAACATGATATAATATCTTACATTTATATTTTTAAAAGAAGGGAAAAACCTTAACTCCATAAACTTTTCCAGCTATTATGATTTCTATGATCCTCTTTTCAGAAAAACTCTTAGAAAGAATAATATGTGCATACTCATTAACTCCTCCTCCAAAATATCAGAAAAGGAACAATTAAATGAAACTCTATATAACCTTCACTTAGATTTAACAACTGTTAAGATTTTGCTACATTTACTTTTTCTCTCCTTTCTCTGCGCGCGCTCTCTCTCTCTCTCTCTCTCTGTTAATTAGACGAACCAGGTGAAAGTCAGTTCTAAGTATCATAACCTCTCCTTCTTCATGTGTGTCCACAGTTAACATCCTTGGCATAAAAACAAGGAAGAATCACCACACAACTGTCACACTAAGGAAGTTTAACACTGACACAATACCATCTAATAAAAGTTTACATTCAGACTTCCAGTTAAGATGGAGGTGTAGGAACACACACTTTGTCTCCTCACACAACTACAGCAAAAATTACAGCAAGACTATAAAACAAATATCACCCAGATTCATCAGAAAATCGTATGTATGTAAGTCCGACAAACAAGGATTTAAAGAAGCCACATTCATTCAGACGGGTAGCACGAGTGGAGAGCAGAGAGACGCTGAGACAGGGAGTGGTACAAAGAGGAGGAACGGTTGGTCCCACATTCACATGTGGTAGATAAAAATCAAGAGGGATATCTCTGGAGCAAGGGGTCCAACCCCAGACCAGACCACCCAACCAAGGGCTGCAGTGCCAGGAGGATAAGTTCCCATAACTTCTGGCTGTAAAAACCAGTAGGGTTCCGGTGGTGGAAGAAACTGCAGGAATCTCATGAGACTCCTCTTAAATGGTCCACAAAGGTCTCAGGAGTCACACAGACCAAACCCCCTCTGGGATTCAGCACCAGGGCAATAGCTGGATTGGCTTAAGTGGCATACAGGGAAAAAGTGAAGTGAGTGGCAACAGGGGCAGTGCTGGGAAACAGCTTCCTCCCCAGCAAATCTCCAGAGGCCAGGCAGCAGCATTGTCCCCTTCCCGAACCCTCTCCCACAGAGATCCATACAGCAGTGAAATGGGCTGCCCTGCCCTGGCAATTATCTAAGGCTCCACCCCACACAATTTACAGATGCCTTTTCTACAACAGGCCACACTACTAAAACAGGGTGTCAAAGCAGCTCTACCTAATACACAGAAACAACACAGGGAAGCTGCCAAATAGAGGAGACAAAGCTGCCAAATAGAGGAGACAAAGAAATATGGCCCAAATGAAAGAACAGAACAAAACTCCAAGAACTAAGCGAAATGGAGATAAGCATCCTATCAGATGCAGAGTTCAAAACACCAGTTATCAGGATGCTCAAAAAACTCCCTGGGTACTACAACAGCATAAAAAAGACCCAGGCAGAAATGAAGGTTGCATTAAGTGAAATAAAGACAAGCCCCACAGGGAACCAACAGTGGAGGGGATGAAGCCAAGTATCAAATCAACGATTTGGAACATAAGGAAGAAAAAAAGCATTCAATCAGGACAGCAAGAAGAAGAAAGAATTTTTTTTAAATGAGAACAGAATAAGGAGACTCTGGGACATCTCCAAATGTATCAACATCTGAATCACAGGTTTGCCAGGAGAAGTGGAAGAACAAGAAATTGAAAACTTATTTGAAAATATAATGAAAGGAAAGTTCAAGGAAATAGACATACAAGTCCAGGAAGCACAAAGAGTCCCAAACAAGTTGGATCCAAAGAGGACTACACCAAGACACATCATAATTAAAATGCCAAGGGTTAAAGATAAACAGAGAATCTTAAAAGTATCAAGAGAAAAGCAGAGAGTTAACCTACAAAGGAGTTCCGGTAAGACTGTCAGGTGATTTCTCAAAGGAAATTTTGCAGCTAAGAAGGGACTGGCAAGAAGTATTCAAAGTGAAGAAAAGCAAAGACCTACAAACAAGATTACTCTATCCAGCAAAGCTATCATTTAGAATGGAAAGGCAAGTGCTTCCCAGACAAGGTAAAGCTAAAGGAGTTCATCATCACCAAGCCCTTACTATATGAAATGTTAAAGGGACTTATTTAAGAAAAAGATCAAAACTATGAACATTAAAATGACAACAAGCTCACTAGTATAGACAACTGAGTCTAAAAAATAAAAACAAACTGAGCAAACAAGGAGAACAGGAACAGAATCACAGATATGGAGATCATTTGAAGAGTTTTCAGTGGGGAGGGGGAAGGGGGAGAACAGAGGAAAAGGTACGGGGATTAAGAAGCATAATTGGTACTACAATTGTTACATTTGTACAATTGTACAATTGTTACATTTGTACAATTGGTACTACAAATGTAACATTTCCTATGTTAAGAACAGCATAGGAAATGGAGAAGCCAAAGAACTTATATGCACAACCTATGGACATGAAGTAAGGAGGAGGGGGTACTGCTGGAGGAACAGTGGGTACTGGGTGGAGGGGTCAAAGAGGGAAAAATCAGGACAACTTTAATAGTATAATCAATAAAATAAACAAAAACAAGAATCAACCAATTAATGCATAAGTGGAACAGCAATAAAATAAATAATAAAACAAAACAAAATAAGACAAAATATAAAATACCTAAAGTAAGAGCTAAAACCCTTAAAAAGAAAGAGAGGAAAATCATCACAATCATCACTAGTTCTGTATTTTCTTAGATTCTTTATTTGTCTATTTGGTATCCATTAGTCACAGGGCCAAACTAACAGCCAAAGTTGTTTATATCTCCCCTGTGATCCAACTTTTGCAGATATGCAAAAATCCTATTAGAATCCTCCAACCAATTCTGGGACCATATTCCCAACTAGTTCATTTATCAAACCGACATTTCCCTTGCCCTAGATGTATCACTCAGGGTCAAATTGCAGACAACTAAAGACCACCACTACAGCCTAGAGTCTGATGACACTATTGAAAGTAGCCAATCCTAAGCAGTTTACCCTGCCCTGCCTTGCCTTTCCTGCAGAAACTCCAATAAAGGCACTGGCTTAAGTTTTCTCCTTGCTCCTTCCTGCCTCCTGACCAAACCTTTAGTACTTTCCACATGTGGCCTTGCATGGCATGGCATGGCACGCCCCCTCCTCTTGAGGGAATTGTAAGTAATAAAGTTTTCTTTCAATAGTATTGGCCTCTCTGTGTCATCACTCAGTTACTTTTATGAATTAAGGTCTAGGAATACATAAGATCTTGAGTTAGGCAATGGTTTCTTACATATGATACAAAAGCACAACCAAAGAAAAAGCAGATAAAATGCACTTTATCAAAATATAAACTTTTGTGTATTAAGGTCACTATCAGGAAGGTTAAAACAAAATCCCACAGAATAGGAAAAACACTTGCAAATTACATGTTCAGTGAGGGTCTAATATACGGAATACATAAAGTACTCTTACAATTCAACAATGAAAATCAAATAAATTAAGAATATGGGCAAAGAACTTGAACAGACAACTCTCCAAAGAAGATACTCAAATAGCCAATAAGTATATGAAAAGATTCTCAACATCATTAGTCATTAGGGAAATGAAAATCAAAATAAAAAACAAGGAGAAACAAATTCATCAAAGTTGTGAAATACAAAACCAATACAAAAAAATCAATTGCATTTCTGTATACTAACAATGAATAATATAAAAAATATAAGAAAAAAATTTCATTTGTAATAGCATCACAAAGAATAAAATATTTAAATAAATTCAACTTAAGAAGGTAAAAGACCTGTATACAAAAACTACATAGCATTTTTTAAAGAAGTATCCGATGCTCATGGATTGGAAGATTTAATATTGTTAAGACAACAATATCACTCAAAATGATCTACAACTTCAATACAATCCCTATCAAAATCCCAACAATGGGTTGGTTTTTTTCCCCCAGAAATAGATAAACTCAACCTAACATACAGGAATCACAAGAGACCCTGAATAGCCAAAACAATCTTGAAGAAGAACAAAGATGGTACTTGATTTCACATTTCCTGATTTCAAAACTTAGTATAAAGCTACCACAACCAAAAATGTGGTACAAACATATAGACCAATGGAACAGAGAGGAGAGTCCCAAAATAAATTTTCACATATGTGGTCAAATATTTCTGACAAAGGTACCAAGGTCATTCAATGCGATATGGACAGTCTTTTCAACAAATGGTCCTAAGAAAACTAGATACTCATATGCAAACGAATGAAGTTAGGCATTTATCTTACACCATAAACAAAAATTAACTCAAAATGGATCAAAGACCTATATGTAAGAACTAAAACTATAAAACTTATAAAAGAAATCACAGGAAGGAAGTCTCTATGACACTGGATTTGGTGGTGATTTCTAGGATATGACACCAAAAGCACACGCAACAACAACAAAAAAGCAGACTTCATCAAGATTAAAAAACTTTTGTGCACCAAGAACACTATCAGGAGAGTTAAAATGCAACCCCCAAAATGGGAGAAAATATATTCAAATCATATATCTGATAAGTTTAATATCCAGAATATACAAAAAACCCAAACTAAACAACAAAAATAAACAATCCAATTTAAAAATGTGCAAAGGACTTGATTTTTTTCTAAAAAAGGTTTACAAATGGGCAGATGAAAAAAAGGTTTACAAGTAAGCAGATGAAAAGATGCTCATCATCACTAATAATTAGGAAAACACAAATGAGAACACAATGAGATACCACTTCACACCTATTAAGAAGGCTATTATATGAAAAATGGACAATAGAAAGTATTGGCTAGGATGTAGAAAAATAGGAAACCTGGTGGACTGCTGATGGGAATACAAAATGGTGCAGCTGCTATGGAAAGTAGTACGGTGGTTCTCGAAGTTAAACACAGAATCCCCATACATTCCAAAAAGTCCGAAATAACTGAAAGCAGGGACTCAAACAGATACTTGTACACCCACCTTCATAGCACAATAGCCAAAAGGTGGAAGCAACCCAAATGTCCGTCAACAAATAATGGATAAACAAAATAAATATACATACATACAAATGAATATTATTTAGCCTTGAAAAAGGTATTGACTCATGCTAAAACAGGGGTGAATCTACCTGAAGGATGCCAGACAGAAGAGGCCACACATTATGTAATGTCCAAACTAAGCATATCTATTAAGATGGAAAGTGGATCAGTGGTTACCAAGGCCAGAGGAAGTTGGAATGGGGAATGACTGCTGGTGAACAGGGGGTTTCTTTTGGGTGATGAAATGTTCTGAATTAAGACAGTGGTAATCATTGTAAAACCTTGTGAATACACTAAAAACCACAGAATTATATACTCTTTAACTGGTGATTATATGGTATGTGAATTACATTTCAATAGAACAAATTGCCCTCCCCCCCCAAAAAAATACCCTTTAACAAGACCACATCATTTTTCTGCTTAAAACTACCCACTGACTTTCTGTCCCAATCACTATAAAGTATAAAGTCCATTCTGTGGCCTACCACGTACTACAAAATCCAGCCCCTGCCTCATATTCTTCTATGACCCACCACCAGCTCCCAACTCCGACCCCATTGTTCATTCATCAGCAGCCAACCCAGCTTTCTACCTCAGGGCCTTAGCACATGCTGTATGTACCCTCTACCTGGAATGCTCTTGCCAGACCACTGTTCTCCATTCACCTTAATGACATAATTCCTACACAACACTATTTAAAATTTCAACACTGCCCCATAAAAACACATAACTTCATGTCTCTTATCTGACTTTATTTTTCTTCATATCACTCAAAACCATGAATGTTTTTGTCATGGAAGTTCCATGAGAGCAGGAACTTTGCTTAAACACTATTATATCTCCAGTATCTAAGTTAGTGTTTGCACATAATAACTGAATAAATAATAGTATGATGGATGCATGAATTGATAGATTAATTTAGACAAATGAATGGATGAGTGGAGGCAAAAAAACAAACAAAAATACAGTAACTTGTTTTTACCAAAATGGTAGTGCCAAGACTCAAACCCACAACTGCCTGACTCTCAAGTCAAAGTTCTTCACTTGTATGCTATACTTACCAATTTGGAGATGCTGAAAGAACTACTTGTTGTATGGAAGAGTGTGTATTTTATATGATGCCAAGATATCACATACATCTAGAACTCCTTTATTGAGTTCTGTCCATTTTAATGCAACTGCTATATCACATGGAAAAGTATAACAATTGAGAGCCTCCAAAATTATTGAACTCCATTTGTTTTATAACTTTCAGGTATTTTCAAAATTATGCTAATTAACTGAACTTGACTCTCTCTCTCAAAGACAAGAACAAACTAGCTGCAAACCCCAAATGAACTTTTTGGCCAACCCATAAAGTATACTAGAGAGAACATGCCAAAAGAAATGGGCCTTTATATCTGGAAGGGGCATACAGTAGCATCTGCTTTTGCAAGAGCCATTTGGGACAGAAGCAGAAAGGGATATAAGTAACATCCCTCTCCTTCCAACCAAGGCTCAGATGACAATTATAATAATTTTTAAAACTTTTTAGACTAGGTTACAAGAACAAGAAACATTGGGGCAAATGGTAAATCACTTGTTTTATTCACATCAGTTTCTCCATAGGTACTACAAACTTTTTAAAGTACTAATTAAACTTATTCAAACATCTTATGCTTTGTGGATCTTACCTTCCTGGCTTCTCTACTACAAATATTGGGTTGGTCAAAGAGTCTGTATAATTTTTTCTGTAAAATAAAAGACACGTTTTTTTCATTTTCACCAATAATTTTATTGATTTGGATATTTTGAGTATATCAGCTATCTTCCACTACTGGCTTCTAGTGGGTAGAGGCCAGGGGTGTTGCTAAACATCTTCTAATGCATAAGACAGCCCAAGAGCAAAGAAATATTTGGCAAAATGTCAATAGTACCGAGAAACTCTGCAAACCACTTTTGACACATTCAATCAGTCACAGCGCCTTCTCCACGCATTGCACAAATCTTTTTTTGCCTTTCATTTGCCTTCGTTTTTACCTTTCTTGAAATAATAAAGCATAATACGCCAAAAATATTGTGCATTTTCTTCCATCTTCAATACTAAAATGGCTGCACATAAATTCATCAATTTTAATAAGTACTTTTTTAATGCACGTTGATATGACAGCTGTCACAATACAATTTAACAAAATTGTTTTTGAATGAAGTTAAAGACAACCAAGCACTATTAGAGCCATCATATGGAAAAAGCAAATGAACTTTTTGGCCAAACTGTACTTTGCCTTCCACTGCAGACTCCTTAGAAAGAACTGCCCAGCTCTATGCATATATGGAACATCTAACCATGGAGCTTTGGTTATTTTGGGAGATGACTAAGCACAGAAATAATTTTACAATGAGGCAATTCAGGCCCAGAAGTGATAGTTCCCATAGAAATCACACAGGACTTGATAGTGGCAAAACCTAGATTAGTATCCATGTTTCCTGGCTTCCTTCCAGAAAAAAACTTCTTCTACTCCTCATATTAAAGATTAAAAAATTATTATTTGTACCGAGAAATTCTGGTTTGCTTAACTAAAAGTCTTCAAGATAAAGGAATGTGTCTAATTGAATCTTATGACCTTAGAACTTAGTGCCCAACACTTAGCAGGCATTAGTATGTATTTATTGAATGATCAATTATGTAAATGTGAGTTACTTTATTAAAAAGTATTTCTGGTCCTTATTAATTAAATATTTTAAGGCAGCTAGAGCAGACCTGACTTTAGCTACTACTATATTGATCAAGAGATTCCTCTAATTGAAAACTAAAATGACCCAATAATTCCTCCAAATTATTTGAAACATAGTTTCAAATAAAAATACTTTTCACAAGATATTCTTTCTTCCTTCTCCTCCTTCTTAGTAAACTCCATTCACCGAAGGCACACATTCCTGGAAGAAGCTACCTGCCTTAGGTCTTAATTCATTCCACCTACTCTTAAGTAAAGACAAATCTCAGAGAACTTCCAAATAGAGGGAACCAAAAAACAAGCAAACAAACAGAAAGCTGGATAGAGTTGGAAAGTGACCAAGTACAAATATTTGCTGAACATGATGCTAAAAAGCCACCCCAGTTCAGTTACGTATACCTGCCTGGTGTATCACTTCATTAAGAGTCCTGGTAGCACACTTGCCCCGTTTCTAGAAAACTCAGGACACTTGCTAACCTAGAATTGAGACCCACTGCTAGAACTGAATTTAAAGAAAGAAATGCAGCTCTTAACAAAATGTATCCAAATTTAACCCAACGTTTACAAGAATTCTAAAACTAACACACCCTAAAACAAAACTATAAGAAATGAAGCTCTATCACTTATATTAAATGATCCTTCTAATAGCTATAAGGAAAAGAAAAACAGGTATCATGACCTTCATTTATAGATAAGGCAAATGAGCTGTAAGGAGATGAAATGATTTGTCTATGTTTACAAAGCTAATTAAGTGACATTGTTAAGGCTGAGCCCTAGGAGTTTTGATTTCATAACTCCAATCTCTTTACATCAAGTCACAATGAGCTTTCATAAACCAGACAAAGGGCTTTACAAAATTCTTGGAGGACTACTTAATCACTAGAACATTTTTACAAAACAAAACCCTAAAATGACAGTAACAAAGAATTACTGTATATTTCATACACTTAAAAAATGCATGCAATATATACATAAAGTATACTTAATAAATAAATATGAATACTGTTTTGTCCTTCTCAATTACATCTATTTCTGTAAAAAAAAAGTTTGAAAGCCACTGTTTTATCACGGTCCCATTTCCTTAATGTTTCCCAAATTTGGCTTCATAGCAAAATCATGGTGGGTACTGGGTACAGGTGTATAAAGTACAGGTTCTTGTGCCCCAACACAGAGATTCTAATTCAAATAAATTCAGAATCTGCATCTTAAAAAGCACCATAGATCAGTGATTTTCAACTGGTGTGCCACAAGAATTTTTAAAACATGCAATACCTGACTATTTAGTCAGGGGCACTGACCTCTTTTCCTTTAGACTGTCAAATAAAAAATGTCATAATTATACCTATTTCTTTTGGTCAGACTGGTAAAAAAAAAATTTCTTGGTGTGCCACAGAATTTTAGTAATTGGTTTATTTGTGCCATGAAATGAAAAAAAGTAGAAAATTGTTGCTCTAGATGATCCCTAAATTTGAAGTATTGCTCCAACAGAGCTCTTAGAGAAAAAGCAAGCCAAGAAAATATAAGAAATTATAATTCAGGTGCAAAGATAATTCACCAATCTCCCCTAGCTCTGAAACCGGAACAGAACAAATGGTTGAAAAGAAAGACCTATTCCAACCCTGTTCCCAAACTTGGCTGTTGTCCTTGCCCCAACCTGTCAGAAAAGTTGGCTTCTCCCCTAGTACCATCCAAGGGACAGATATAGATGCCAAGGGTTTCCATTTTAATATTCTCACAAGTATAGGACTGTGATGGGTATTTAAGTGGCAGCTTTCCCCAAATGCCATGCAAAAATTGAGACAGAGAAGATTTGGAGTGGGGAGGGAGGATGAGAGGGAGGAATGACTTAGTAAGGGAAGTTGACTGGCCTACCAACTTCCCTGGCAAGGATAGGAATCCATGGGGAGTGCGGGGGACACTAATGAATGGGATTCCTCTATATAATACAAACACCAGTCCCCAGGAGGTATTTCTAAGCAAGAGATTATAAGTATAATCAAAACTACAATGGTAGTCATCATCTACTTACAAGCTGCCTCTTCTTGGAAGGCTCAACTCCTTCTGAAAACAAAATACAAACACATTAGAAAAAAGGACCCATTTGAGTCTTACAGGTCTACCCTAAATGTCCCAGCAGATTTATAGCATTATCTTAATAATGGCAAAGACTAGATATTTCTAAATGATAACCTTTTACTTTGTCTCTTAAATTTTAGTAAAATTTTAAGTATCACGTCTTTATTCTTCCTTCCCAAAAGGAGTGTCTCATAGAATACTTGTGATACTTTCCCCACTAGATGGAACCATCTCGCCAGCGTAGGTTCCAGGCACTCAGGTCAGCCATCAGCTGCTGATAAATTGTAAAGGATTCATACCATTAGCTCCAGGGATATAAAAGTAATGAAATGAGATCTATTTTTTAATTAGAAAATATTTTCAGCAAATAGATATGTACAGAAAATAATATAACAAAGAGATAACTACACATACCACTGGCACAAGAAAGAATCCTTACGAAACAAGTTGGGGCCCCTGTGACTTGCTTTCCAAATCTATCAAGTCCCACCTCCCACTAGTCCCCACTTAACTATTCTTAATTTTTGTTTATCTTTTTCATATGTCATTATATTTTATTATATATACATTCATTAATTATATGTATTATTTTAAAATTATATATACACAGTTTCGAAGTGTATATATTCATCTGCTATCATCAATCAACATTATAATTAGGGAGATTCACCTATATGGATGTACACTTGACCCTTAAACAAGGCAGGGATTGAGGGTAGCAACCCCTACATAATCAAAAATCCATGTATAACTTCTGACTCCTCCAAAAATTTATGGTTGTCCTTCCATATCCACAGAGGATTAGTTCCAGGCGTACCTGCAAATACCAAAACCCACAGATGCTAAAGTCCCTGCTGATACAGAGGGACAACTGTAAATTTTGGGGGGAGTCAGACCAAAATTCTGGATGTATGGACTTCTCTGTTTTTCACGTATCCCACACGCCATCCATCAGGATTGTAAATGGCTCTAACTTTAAAATACATACAGAATACAACCATTTTCCACTATCTCCACAGACATAAGATTACACTCTTTTAAACAGAAACCTTGGATTTAGTCATGTTTTAGAACTGGAATTTGGTGGGGGGATACTAAAGTAATAGTATATATATATTAAACAAGGGGAGACCCAAAAAATAGAATTTATTAAAAAATTGTGTATTTATTCTTACATGTTTAAACTCCAGTCACCTTCAAAGTACTCTCCATCTGATGCAATACACCTATCGAGACATTTTTTTCCACTGCTCAAAACAGTTTTGGAACTCATCAATTTTGATGCCTTTTAGTGCTTCTGCCAATTTTTGTTTCACCCTTTCAACATCAGCAAAACATTTCCCTTTGAAGACTTTTCTCATCCACAGGAAAAAAAAGTCACTAGGAGAGACATTGGGTGAATAGGAAGGGTAGGGCACAGGGGTCATGCAGTTTTTAACTCAGCGCAGTGTGGGTAGGTGTGCTCATAAATCACCCATCATGAAATGCGCAAACCATTGAGAGTTCAAATAAAATTCAGGGAGGCCAAATGTAGCCTCTCATAACAACACTAGCTGGTGCACTGATACAGATGGGCTCCTAGAACACTCACCTAGTAGGGTAAGTCTGTACTGCAAGGGGCTTGCCCTCCAGAAGATAATTCCGGGTTTTTTGGGATCCACCCCCCCCCCCCCGCCGCCTTGTATATAACACCCCAACAAAGACTAGGGCAACAACAAAATACATTAGACACACTAAAAGTTCCATAGCAAAATGTATGATAGCCACAGTAAATGTGATAAAAACTCTAAAGACTCTTAGTTCAATTTTGTTACCAAAAGAGTTCAAGTTAGGTCAAGTTTTTCTGCTAAATGAATTATGAAAAACCCTGTTAGTTTTTGGTATTGCTATCTAAGCCACCACGGTCCCTCCCTCAACCATCTCCTAAACAGTATCCCATTTCTGCTTCTACCCTTATCCCTCTATAGTCTTTTATCAACGTAACAGAGTGACGTTTTTAAAGGTGAGTTAGATCCCAGCATTCCTGCTCAAAACTCTCACATGGATCGCCATTTCACAGTCAGGCGTGTCAACTGAAAAGTTTGATAAACGTGTACACTTAGGTAACCCAAACCCCTATTAAAATATAAACCATGTCCATCAATCCAGAAAATTCCATCATGTTCTTTTATGGTAAATCTCCAACAAACCACTATTCCTTCATGCCTGTTTTTCACCATAGGCTAATTGTGCCTGCTCCAGAACTTCATATGAACCTTTTTCTATAAGGTTTCTTTCACTCCGTGTTGTTGCATATGGTGGTAACAATATCCAGTCATATGAATACACCACTGTTTGTTTATCCTTTATAGTTCTGAGCTATTAATATTCCTATAAAATCTTTGAATAGGCCTATGTTTCATTTGTCTTAGGTAAACACCTAAGAGCGGAACTGCTGGGTCATGGGATAGGTATATGTTTAATTTTGTAAAAAACTACAATTTTTTTTCTGAAATGATTATACCATGGTACACTCCCATAAAGGTATGAGTTTCAACTCCGAATTCCAGCTAATATGTTACACTCAGTAATAATGTAAAAATTGCTCTAAATTCATCCCAAGAATTCCAATTGCTCCACATTCACATCAGTATATGGCATCAGTATTTTAAATTTTAGACATTCTAGTGTGTAGTGGCATCTCAATATAGTTTAAATTTCCATTATCCTGATGACATGATGTTGAGCATCTTTTCATGTGCTTACTAGCCATCAGTACATATTCTTTTATGAAGTATCTTAAAAGATTTTGCCCTTTTTATAACTGGGTTATTTCTATTTTTAGTATTCAGTTGAAGAGTCTGTCACATGTTCTAGATATCTTTTGACAGATATGTGATAGATATTTTCTCCCAGTCTCTGACTTGCCATTAGTACTGTCTACTGATGAACAGAAGTTTTAAATGTTGATGAAGGTTAATTTGTCAATATTTTTTAATAGTTAATACTTTCGACATCTTTATCTAAGAAACCTTTGCTCATGCCAAGGACACAAAAATATTTTCCATTACTTTATTTCTAGAAACTTTACTGTTTTAGACTTTATATTTTAGGTCTATGGCCCACTTGAATTAATTCTGAGGTAATATGTAAGATGGAGTTATGATTCTTTTCCTCAACAGATGGCTTTTGTACCTTTGCTGAAGATCAAATTATAATAGAATAGGCTATTCCGGGCTATTTATTGCACTGTATTCAACTATTTTTCCATTCTATGCCAGCACTACACTTTTTTGATTCTGTAACTTTATAGTAAGTATTGAAGTTCAATCATGTAGCCCTTCGACTTTATTCTTCTTTTTCCAGACTGTTTCCGATATTCTAAATTCTTCACATTTTCATATAAATGTTTGATTCAGATTATTAATTTTTACCAAAAATGCCTGCTGGGATGACAGACAAATTTGGAAAGAAATGATATCTTAATATTTAGTCTTCTAATCTATGAGCATAGTATTGCTCCATTTACTTAGATCTACTTTTTAATTGCTTCAAACAATGTTTTACAGTTTTCAGCAAAAAGATTGTATACTTCTTTTGTTAATCTTATCCCTGAGTAGATATTTTAAGTTATCGTAATAAAT